>JAJJMB010010045.1:5655788-5749643 GCA_023531105.1 Papaver atlanticum | reverse complement strand
CCAATCTGACATACTTTTACCACCATCACACCCAACATACTCGCTCAGAATATATACCGTGTGAATGCCCATATTACCGTGGTACATGCTTCCGAGATCGGGCACATTCTTGATATTACGTGCAAGCCATCAAGAATACTTTAACATAGATTTAAGAACATAATCTATAACATCTCGTGCATAACTTCGAAGCGTTACTGAACTTGCTTCTACATGAGACTTCACAGCCCCATCCTTTCTTCAAACTTTATAACCCATTCTTTATAGTGTATGGTTACTAACATACTTCAAGAAGTTAATATGTATTCCACCTCATTCCGCTTTATTCTGCATCCCATACTACATAATAAAACCAAAAGAAGAACATAAACTTTTACCAAGTTGAACCTCTTCGATTTGTAAATCACATCACAAATCCATCACCGGTTGAAACATTACCTTCAAAAAATATTTCTCCACCCGAATAATAAACCATCGTTCAATTCCAGGTTCAATCACACCATCCATCCATGGCTCTGATACCAATTGTTAGGAAAATTGGCACCCCGAGCGCAGCGGAATCACAGGATCACAAAGGTAAATTGGTGATTTGAACCAAACATGGGAGAAATAATAAGAAATAAACAGAAGATAAAGAAGCACACAACCACAACACAAGATATACGTGGTTCACCTTTACAGGCTACATCCACGGTCAACACCACCAGAAAAACTTTCATTAAATCAAAGACCATTACATGCTTTTTCCGCAACCCAAGACAAGACCCAAAGAGTTAACAAGACATACCCGAGAACACCATTGAAGAAACCATGGAAACCAACTCTCTAACCATTTGTCAAACCAGCCTCGTGTCTTCTCTTTTACACCGTCTTCACAGTTGTTAGTAACATAGGAGAAACATGAAAACACTAGAAACTAGGTTTAGGGCAACCTTAAACACTAGAACACCAAAATCCTCTCAACAAGTTTTTCTCTCACACCGATATTGACCTTCACGGTAGCACACGATCCTCCCTAGCAAAGAGACCAAAATCCTAAGCACAGGGATTTACCACTCTTCTAGGTTGGATGTTTACAAACCTACAATTCTAGTCATATATATAGAGAACACAAACTTGGCCCTTAAGAAGCCCTAACTTTGGGAGCAAGTTTTCCTAACTTGGCTCTTAAGATTTCTTAAACTTTAGGAACAAGTTTATGCAAGGTAGAGTTTAACCAAAACACCAACTCTTAACCATCAGCCAAATCCCACAACAAGTTATCTTGTTGTCGTATTGTCTCGATCTCGTATCCATATACGATCACACTAAGTGTGAACCGATTTGTTGTATTTTCTCGACTCAGTCTATAGACAATCACTTTCGGTAGAGGACTTATAGGTGGATAAATAAAAGATTGTGTTGTATTTGGGTACCCTCGTCTTTTCAGTGTTTCTTTGCGTTGGAGAATGTATTTGTAGAAAGATAAGTTTCAAAATCCTCAGATAATAAAACTGTGATATTTAACAAAGTAGTGTAGAAACATTTATCACTGTTCCCAAATGATAAATGTCACAAAATAAATGGATTTTGGTTAAACTTTAATCAGATCGTTCATCTAATACTATGAGAATGTGAATGATCTGGAAATTGGAATAAATCTTCCTTTCCAATCAAAACAAAAAAAAAATGTAGTAAATTGGAATGAAGGTCATTTACATATTTTCATTACTATTTATCTAAAGCAAGTCTGCGCCTTGGAAGAAAATTTTGTTGTCATTTGTGCAGGCAGCGGCCTCGAAAATTAGAGCTTTTAAATTAATTGTTGATAGGGGAATGAATAATCTTCTCCCATACACATTGACCTTCTAGGTTCCCACTTCCCATCACCTTGGATTAGACGATAATTCACAATCCACACAAAGAATTAGGTTTTTCAAACCTAAAATGTTTAAAAAGGCCAGGATGTCACATGTCACTTTTGTTTTGGTTAGGCAGTACCCGTACACCAAGGAGAAGTCGTTTCAAAAAAGAACCACGTTTTCTTGCTTGCATCTGTTCGTACAAGTTAAGATTAAGATCAATGAGAGTTGGACCAAGTTAGTCTACGGCAAACAGTACTACTGATTAAAGGCCATATAGTGTCGATTTGACGTCGGTCTAACAACTAGCTAGGTACTCTGGTTGTGGCCTTTGCTTAAACATTACAGAAAACAACATCCCAACTTCTTTTTCTTGTTTTGTCGGTAGAACATTCTTTCCTTGAAACCTATGAAACCTGAGACGATGAAGACCTTGATATTTTGGATTCTTGAAGCATCCCTAAAACCATTATGATCTAATCGGTCAGCAAAATAGTTCTTCAACCAGATCATTAAAAAAATTACAGTACATTACAAGAAGAATGAAAGAGAAAAGAGGAAGGAAAAATCAAAGTTTGCGTAAGAAAAGTCTCGATTGCCAACCGACCCGTTAGTTAAGGGTATGCGAGGCATGTGGTGCATGCATGCATTCTCATTCAAACCCGCCCTTATTAAACGGTCTAAATGAAGGGCTTCTAAAGTCTCTTCTTTTTAACCTTTCACTCTTCTCTCCTTCTCCAATTTTAGCAACCCAAAACAAACTCATCCTCTTTTCATTCTCTCCCTACTCTTTTCTTGTTTTTTCTTTTCTGTTTTCGCTTCTTTTGAACTAATAACCTTCTTCAATCTTGTTACCATTGGAGGAGTAGTGGAGGATTCAATCAAAACTAAGCTTTTCTTTCAATAAGAAAAAAAGAAAAGAAAGAGATGGACAAGAATGTATTAGATAACTTAATTGATAGACTCTTGGATGGAAGAAAAAATAAAGGCAAAAGGGTTCAGTTAAATGAATCTGAAATTCGTCAACTTTGTATAGTTTCCAAAGAAGTTTTCTTAAGCCAGCCTATTCTCCTAGAATTAGAAGCTCCTATGAATGTCTGTGGTACGTAATATCATCTTCATTTTCGCATTAATCTGAATTTCACATTTTCATGGTTCGTGCATTGTTGTAATTGACAGGTGATATACATGGCCAATTCTCGGATTTGTTACGGCTATTTGAATACGGTGGATTCCCACCGGAGTCGAATTACTTATTCCTTGGAGACTATGTAGACAGAGGAAAACAAAGCATAGAAACAATATGCTTACTCTTAGCTTACAAATGCAAATTTCCAAATAACTTTTTTCTTCTTCGTGGTAACCATGAATGCGCTTCCATTAACAGAATCTACGGATTCTACGATGAATGTAAACGTCGGTTTAGTGTTCGTTTATGGAAGATTTTTACAGATTGTTTCAACTGTTTGCCAGTTGCAGCAATCATTGACGATAAGATATTATGTATGCATGGTGGGCTTTCACCTGAAATGGAAAGTATGGATCAGATAAGAGCTATTGAAAGACCAGTAGATGTTCCAGATCAAGGTCTAATATGTGATCTCCTCTGGGCTGATCCTGATAGAGATATTAAAGGTTGGGGTGAGAATGATAGAGGTGTTTCTTTTACTTTTGGAGCTGACAAAGTTGCTGAATTCTTGAAGAAACATGACCTTGATCTCATTTGCCGTGCCCACCAGGTACATACGTTTCTTCCATATTACCTGCCTTTCATCTCTACTTCTTTCTCTAGGCTAGGCATTTAAGTTGCACATATTGGGCTCTGGAAGCGGCAGGGCAGCCGAAGGTACATTTACACTGCAGACTATCCTGGTCCAACTTGGCAACTTTAGATTATCTACTATAAATACTAACCTCCAAAGAGATAGATTTTGACCTGGTGAAAGTTTTACTAGTAGTATTCTGTCTGTTGCTAATGAATATGGTGACAGGTTGTTGAAGATGGCTACGAATTCTTTGCGGACAGGCAATTGGTTACTATATTTTCAGCACCAAACTATTGCGGAGAATTCAACAATGCAGGTGCACTCATGAGTGTAGATGCTAGTTTGCTGTGTTCCTTTCAAATCCTAAAACCGTGGAAGGCGAAGACACTTCAAATGGAGTAAGGGTTTCCTGCCAGTGAGACGACGGAAAATAGTGAGAAACTGAAAATGTCTTTATGTACGTTGAACTGCTGTGTTCAGAGACAGTAATGTCTTCACTTCTCAGCAACAAAGCCCCTTTGTTTTGTTCTTTTTCTTCTTTTTTCTTTTTGTTTGGCTGCAGATCAGTAGTGTATATAATTCCTAACAGTAAAGGAAGCTAAAGTATGTGGTGATTTGAAAAAAAAAAATCAGCTGCTTTGTAACACAAATAAAAATAAAGAAGAGAGCGTTGAAACGAACCATAAATTAGAAAGTATAGCTACGGTAATCATGAGAAAATGATTACACCCTATGTGCTAATATCTCTGTCTCTAGTATTTTCTGGTACAGAGAAGGTACAAATCTTCAGCACAAAATAATCTCTATTGTTATATTAATCACTTTGAATTTACAGATAACTCAGCCGACAATATGCAGAACCAGGCTCGACAGACAAACATAGCAACCAAAAAAATAAAGGAAGAGAAAAGAAAAACATTTGCCTCGAGCAAAACCACCTACACAAGGTCAAGGAGAGGAGATAAATGTTAACATTTTTTTTCCCTTTACAAGTATTTGCCTTTGTTAACGAAGTTTTGTCTCGTTCGATTTGCTGCTCCTAAATGTTGAAAGAGAGAAGAACGACCGTCCTGCTGAAATACAAATACAACATCAGGGAAATGTAGTCCATGCGCGAGCAGATAAAGGAGAGCAAACATGGATCATTGTAGTTAAAAATCAACAAGGAAATATGAATCAACTTAAGAATATAAGTACATGAACCTTTAACCAGAAAAGAGTAAAAACCAAACCTTTAGAAGAGGAAGCTGCAGCAGACATGTGTCCCTCCGCCATCCTGCTTGCTTGAGCCGCTGTGAAGAAATCATAATTAAATGAACTTGATTTTGAGATATCTCAAGGTTAAAAAGAAATTACAAAATAAGGGGTTTGACGTAGTAGAGTAGTGTTAAGTTAGTGACTTAATGACCTAGGATGTATATAAGCCTAACACACCTGACAGTAAATCATGAATAGTGGGTGTATTGTCCGTAGCTCTCTTGTCTGAATTTCCAGCATTGATGCTGTCAGCAAATGAAGCTTGAATAGCAGCCTTCCTCAGCAAAGCATCTGAATTTCTCTTACTAGCAGCTTTAGATTCCTCCGCATCCTCCTCCTCTTCAGAAAACACCGACGGATTGGACCAACTAGTTATGTTACCATCCCCCTTACTTTTCCTGGCAAACTGTAAGAGCTTTTTGAACCCTTTTGGTGCATCCTTTTGATAGATCATGGCTGGTGGGTTTTCAGCATTTCCCCACTCAATGATCTCAGGATCACCATTTTCTTCTTGCAGCATCTGTGAGAGAGAATGACGAATGCGTGGACTTGACGATCTGATTGGCGCAATATCAGTTGGGTTTGCAACAGGCAAAGCAGGGTTTATGTCATTGTCACAAGATACAGGCAGCTCCTCTTGATGCTCTTCTATTTCCACCCAGGCATTCGGTGAGATGGTTGGTACCTCGTCAGACTGCATTTCTACTGGATAATCTGTCGTCTTGCAGCTATCACCTTCAGCAACAAATTCAGCACGATTTTCTGTTTGTTCACAATTCTGGGGGCTATGTACTGAAGCTTCGGGATCTAAGTCAGTTACGTCACTTACCGGTAGGATCGCGTATTCTTCCTCTTGCTGCTCAGGCATTGGTTTTGGAGTTTCAGCAACCACCTCCTCTTCATCCCTAACAAGATTGCCACTGTCTCTTGAAGGTTCTTCTGATTGAGAAGCCTTTGTCTTCACAACACCAGGACCAACACCAGGGCCAATTCCTGTGCCCTTACGCAGGAAAGGCTTGGACTCTAATGGAACCACACTACCCTTTCTTGTCACCTTGCTGTAAAAACTCGGCTTGGTGGTTGCCAAACTAGAGCCATCCGCCGGAGCTAAATGTGATTTTGTTTTTGTGGTTTTCTCACTCTTACTTACTGCTTGCTGCTTCTTCACTTCCTGACTTTTCAAGGTCCGTTTAGGCTCACTTTGGGCACTTTTTGTGCTCTTTGGTTGCTGTAGGGGTCTCTCAACTTTCGGAGTTGTTCGAGTTGGAGAAGGTGTGGGTTGTGATTTCCGACGAGTTGGTGTGGTGCCTGTAGAGGAGATTCCATTAGGTGTTTTAGATGGCACGGGAACAGTTGTTTTCGGGGATGGAGCAGATGGCCAGGATTTACGCGCTGCTGGCAGGGAAGATGTTGTTGGCGAGGCTTTGGTTGAAGTCTTGCGTGGAACAGCTGGTTTAAGGGCTTCCGTTTTGGGTTTAACAGGTGGTGATGGATTCTTTTGAGTTTTTCGAGGCTTACTTAATAATGAACTTTGTTTTCCTGCCATGTTCGTAGCTTTGGATGCCATCTCAGCCTTCTGCTGCTCAAGGATGTCCTGCAGTGCTTTAAACTGTTCTTCCTTCTGTGACTGCTTCCCAGAATTCTCTCCTCTAAGTTTCTCATCCCTCTTCTGCTTGTAGTGATCATAAAAGCCACCCCTTTGTTCATTGGGAGACTCTTGTTTTCTGCTATTTTGAGTGGCCATGTTTCGATGTCTGACAGGCTTATTCTCCATCATTTTCAACATTTGGCTCAACTCTGCTTTCTTTCGCCGGCTCCATTCAGCAGATTTTGTTACTCGTTCACAAGTATCCTCATCTTCGTGGATTACAAGAATATCAGCTTTTCGAGTTGTTCGATAAGTTGTTCTCTTCTCCCCTCCTCCACCTAGAAAATAATCTGGCTCAACGGAATTAATGGGGTTCAAACTTTCACCAAGAAAGTTTTCTTCCGACTTCACTTCACTAGTCTGTGCTTCTCCACTCTCTAAATTATCTGTACATATCTGAGCAGCTTCTTCAGAAGCATTCCCATTCTCTGACGGGGACTGGGTTGAAGAATCACCCATGCCAGAACTCCATCTTCTTAAAACAGCCTTGTTAGTATTGACGGGGACTTCAGCTGAAGTTTTCTTTTTCTGAAGATCCAAGCTATGATCTTTCTGTTTGTTCTCAAAGAGACTGATTGCAGCTTGAACACTCATCCTTCTTACATTACTCTCAGGTTTTTCCGGTGGCTGAACAGAATCTTCATCTTCACTGCTGTTCCCTGTCCCATCTCTATTAGAAGTTACCCTTTCCCTAGCTGGAAAATAGCTAAGACTCTTAATTGTTAATGCAGCAGCTCTGCGTGATCCAGATTTTCCTATCTGTATTCTCCGCATTGGGGACGCAGACCTCCTAGATGAACCAGATCTCACAAGGGGACGGCTTCTTTCTGGAAAGGACCGATCTTCATCGCTCGAGTTAGACGATTCCTCGCTACCAGTCGAGCTTTGACGTTCACGTTGTGCAGCTTTAGCAGGGGAGGCATTGTATTTTATTGCCTTGAATGTGTTCACCGGCGAAGAGTGCTGAGCTGTCAGTTTTGTTATTTCGCTGCCATTCTTAGAATCAAGCAAGCCACTTGATTGGTCATTTTGGGGTTCACCAACTTGATCCATTACTCCCAATTCCATATACTTGGACAGCAAATTCCTGAATACAAAAATGGACGTTCTTTATCTTAGTATTTGTAGTCGAACAAGATACTCAGTAATCAATAACTGTCTTTCATGCAGTAAAAAAACATATAGAAAATATAGAAGGGATTCATTATTGTTCGATGGAATTGTTAAATTATCGGACACCCCTATGGCAAAGGTAGGCAAACACCTTAGTTCCATTGCTCCAAAATGCTCACAAAATGTCACCAAATCAGTTATCTGCTTAATGGAGCATGGAGCACCTACAGCCTGGTTGAAAGAAGCAGTGAACTCCTCTTTTAATACTGCTATTCTCAAGTCCATTGCTCGCAGCAGTTCATTCCTAACAAGTAACCAGTTGACAAATTCAGAAAATAAGTAGGAGATCAACAAAAAATTGCTAATAGGAATGGCAACCATTGAGTCAATACCTTGTAGCATCAGACGGCACTGTCTGGGATTCTACTGTTCGTTCTGCAACTTTTGAATGGCCATCTATTCAAACGGAAAAGTAACATGTAAGCTTCCAGTCGAAAAGTAATCTTGTAACACAAACAGGACATTCGCAACCATGTCACACTTATTTGCGGGGTACAACCAGCAGTAACTTTGTGACACTAACACAGGTATTGAGGAAAGAGGAGTAGTACTTCAAATGCAAATTTAACCATTATCAATACTGCAGCCAGTGACAAACCATAACCAGTAAAACTGTGCATACAGTGATGAATGTGCACATGGTAAATTCTAACTTGGGATTTAACATTTTAAAAGTCTAGAATGAGGGTACCTGTTTTCCCTGATCCAGGATGCTCCTTTTGACCCTGAGAAAGGGAAAACACTTCTTATTGAGGATAGTTAAACAGCAGAATCCCAACGGGTTGTCAAAGAAGATAAGACAATATGATTCTACCTGGCTATACAACTCAAGATGAAACCGTCTAGCTTCCTCCAGCTGAGCCATCTCACTCCTAAGAGACTTGCAAATCGTTGATTTTTCATGTGCACCGACAATATGCAAGAACCTGTAAACCCAATGCAGGATGAAGAGAACTTAGTACAAAAGATTTGACAAACAGAAAAAGGTAAGTAAAGCCTTAACAAACCTAGTTAGAGTAGATTTAGTGAACCATGCTGAGCCCCTTAGATATTCAGGTAACTGGAGTTTGAAGCTGTCACCCTGTTCTGCAGTTTTCACTTCAGGTAATTCTAACGTCAGCTGTTCTAGATGACCAGAAGCAACTTTCTCTATTTTTCTGTCTCGACAAACAAATGCCTCATACCTGCAATAAATATAAGATGCATTACTAGAAGATCTTACTCACGGTATTAGAAGGAAGCTCACATGTAGTAGGTATAAGGAAAAATGTGATGCATTTGATATTGCTCTAGCTACTCTCATTAGGTTCTCATGGTGGGCCCGGATATCAGACAAGCATAACGTAAGGCTAGCACTGTTCTATGTATTCGTGATTGGCCAGCAAGCATGGATAGCTGTACCTGTACAACTAATCTCGATAAATATTCTGATATAGAACAAACAGAAATCCCACTCAACAGATCTTGTCGATCAGCGCTATGTTACACAGAATAGACACAGCACCCATATTCCAAGAATGCAGGAACACCTCTATTGGGCCATGATGTAGGCATCACAATGTGATCTCTATAATTCATTAAATCCCACAGCAGCGGCTAATTAACTGCAACCTTTTATCATGATTCAGTATATCCTGGCCAACATTATACGTGCAACAAAATATTCCCTAACCCAAAAACTTAATTTGTCCTAGAATTTTTTTGTCTTGATAGATTAAATTTAAACTATCAGTCGTTCTATTTGCGTGTCTGGCGGTGAACATGGGCAAAACCTTCATCGGTTACTCTCTGCTTTGAAAGCTAATACATTACTAACGATAGTTCATAGGAAGATGTTTAACCTATTTTGAGTGGGCATAATCTGAAATGCAGCATAATCCAAGGGTGCCTCAGCATTTATTACTCCTTCCATCTTAATCTGCTTGTGTCACAAAATCATGTACCTGTATGAGAAGATTGCATCAGAACACACTCATAAGCTTGATTCACCATTAATGGCAACACCCAAAACTAAACAAGCAATCCTTACTTAGTGGATGATGCTTGATGGAAGTTAACAAACAAAAGAAAAAATCAAATCCAGGAAAAAACAAACCCAAGACAAATTTTCAAGCTTGGACAAAATTCTAATAGTACAAAATCTTCTCTGGTTAGAACCCACAATCTACCTCCCTTCAATGACTAGGATCCAAAATACTCAAAAGAGTGCTCATTTTTTAGCCAAATTCAAGCAAAATTTGATCTAAAGAAACAAAACATTTGGAAAATCTGGCATGACAAATAAAACCATTTTTCAAAATCATCAATTTAACAAACTCAAATCAGGTTGCACAGTCAAAACCCACTTGGAGAAAAACAACTTTAACCCCCAAATGCATTACTAAAACACACAACTTCATCACAAATCTAACCATCTCAAACTCCAATCTAGCAAAAGACATCTCAAGATTCTGACTTAATCAAAGAATAAAGAAAAAACCCAACCGACAATGAAATCTCAGTACACAAAAAGATTCTTTTTTTTTACAGTTATATAAACTGAAAAAACATTCTTGGATTCATTTTCCAAAAAAAGCACAACCCTAACTCCAAAATGAAACATGCATTGCCTGGTCTGATCATCATAAGAACCACTGAACCCCAAACTCAAAATGAAGTCATTAATCCAACTAGAAAATCTAAGAAATGTACCTGATTTTTTCAGATGGAATCTGTTGCTGTTCTAGAGATCTCAAAGAAGTATTCACAGGTGAGAGAGAATCGTAGAAATAATGGGGAAGAGAGAAAAATGGGGGAATGCAAAGAGACAAAGTAAGTTAAAGGCTGTGTCTGTCTGTGTGAAACTGTGAACTGTGAAGAAGAGAGAGAGAGGAGAGAGTAGAAGTCACTTAACCACACTAGTTGGTGCAGTGATGATCTCATGGAAAAATTCATAATTTAGAATCACGAGTTTACTGAAATGCCCTTGAGGTGTAATGGAAATTATTATTTTTTACCTGCCACATGTATTTGTGTGCATCTTCTTTTTTTATGTTCTTCTCGAGAAGATAGATTGTCCGAATCTATATATTTCTCAGACAGAGTCCTTGATTCTTGAGGCCCGCTCTCATTTGAACTTATCCAAGCTTTCGGTCTTCCTTTTGGTCTTTCTTTTCTAGTGTGAGCTCGCACTGTGGTGCTCCAAATTTTCGCAATCCTTTAAAAATGTAGGAAGTACAAGTGCTAAATACGTTGCAAGGCTTGGGGAGAGGAGATTTACAAGGCCAACGTCAACTTGCAAGCTCTGGATGATGTAACTCTAGCAGAAATTAAAGTAGCTTACCGTAGAGAAGTTCAAAGCATATTCAGTCTAGGATTCTACCGGATGAAAGGTGGCAGTTTTGAAGCAGTAGATTTTGTTTTAGGCAATTTGATTAAGGTCGGACATGGTCAAAACAAAACGACAATTAATCTAGCTAAGTTAGCGGTTCAGTTTGTGTCTCTTGAGAACTTAAATTGGAGAGGCCCCAACTTATTATAGCTTTACTAAACTCTCCAGACAGTCAACATTAGCAACTTTTAATGATCTAATGTACCTTAATAATAAAGTTTTGCACGGTGTTAATTTTATTTCTATAGCTTGTTCCGAAATAGCTTTCAGCTCACTCTGTTTTGCTATTAAAAAAAAACCTAAAAGGAAGAACATGAGGAAAGAAAAAAGAAGAAGATAAATAAAAGTCCATGTGTGACTCAATCAGGATTAACTCGTCCAGCATGGTCTCCTCATATGGGTGTGAATTCCGGACGCCAACATCAACAAAACGGAACCACGAAAGAAAATTTTAATGAAGTGGTCTAGTGATGACCGAGGAAAGTATAATATGGGCGATGCGGTCAATGAGAGTGGTGGGTTTCTCTTCAGGAAAAGCAGGAAAGATGGGCCACTCGAAAAATAAAGAAATTGGAGTAGTTGTTTATTTGCGTGAACGGAGCGGGAAATGCATGAGCATCATTAGCAAATCAGTATGTCTGTGGGGTTTGGTTTTAGGTTACATTCAAAATTTCAAATCACATGAATATTTAATATTCTTTGGTATTTGTTTTAGGTTATGTTTAAAGCGAATGAAATGATAAATAATGTTATAATTTGAGTTTAGATGTCGCTTGGATTATAATAATAAAACTTTAAAAAGAGATCAAGAGTAATCAAATACTAGTAAAATGTGTATGCAATTGGTAATTTGGTAGTAAGTTAACCAGATTTCTTTTTAGATGATTTTTTGGCACGTTGGAAGATAATCCCGATAGTTTTACTCTTAGATACCCATTCATAGAACTGCACTAGAATATTAGAATTGTTTGGATACATATTCAGAGTTGTTTTATGATTTCTGGAAACAAAAAGATCAGAAGTTAGTTTGGAAACAAATGACTTCTGGAGAAGGTATCTAAATGCGCTAAATAACTGAATTCGGAGATAATGAAACAGATGACAAAAACAATAATTTTTGTATGACCTCGAATCATTGATATAGTTTTATAACTAAACAATCATTTTGTGATCTGGAAAACTCGATCGTTTTTAGATTTTTGTATGATCTTGATTCAAAGTTTTGAAGACATATATTTAACAAAAGCATGATGCAAGGTTTGGAATTATGGATGAAATAAAATCCAACAACACCAACATTATGAGTATGGATGATGCTCCTCCATATCCACTTTGGGACTTTAAATTTTCTTTTGTAATCTCATACTTACTTATTTGAGATCAAGTTTAACTTCAGCTCCAAGAGAGAGCAAAAACCTAAATCCACACAATAATTGACGATATTATAAGTGACAACTGCCATCCGAAACTGCCACTTTTCCATTGATCCAAAGCAAAGGGTATAAACTATAAAGTGTGAGGTATGAGCACAGGCCCTAGAGTTCTTTTTTGCGCCTACATCCGCTTTGGTATATTTTTGTGTGGAAAAAGAAGAGAACAGAAGTGGTGTAAAAGTTAAGGTTCTTCCTTAACGTTTTTCCAACTCATAAAAACTATTAGTCGGTTTAGTCGGTTAGCCACTTTTTACCTTTTCTCACAGTTACTAAAAATATATTACCAAGTACCAACACGATCTCACTGTAGATTGATAATGGCCTTAGGCCTACCTCGTTCATAAAATAGGGACCTTGCAAATTCCCCGCGTCTGAATCATTTTGACTAGAACAAGAAGTCTAAGCTTTAAATTGGTAGAGGTCCACGTATGGGTCTACTACTGCAGTAGTACTAGTAGTCCACTAATTGGGCACTTAAGAGGGTTGGTTTCCGGTAGAGAAGGGACTAACTGGGCGTCATTCGCGCTAGAAGTCTAAAAGATGGAGTGGAAAGTGGGGAAATGGGGCACTATTGGTCCCTGGTAAAGCGAACACTGATAAGATTTTTCTCTATCTTTTGGGGAAAATGTTGGTTGTGGTGATCAAATGAGTAGCAACTTAATGCCTAAGGCTATGAGTTGGTGCGCATAACTGATTATGCTTTGCATTATGATTTGGAGTCTTCTTTAGGGTTTAGAAATATGGAGCTACAATTTCAATTTCAATTATAATAATGAGTACGGAGAAAATCATACATACAACTTTGTTCTCTGATTCTTAAAAACAAAAAAGAAAAATGACACAAAAGTACTGAAAATCTAATAAGAAGAAACTTGATCAACTTCCACTGTCTCTCCTTCAGTTTCTGGACCTTGCGGCGGTGAGATTTCAGGGCATGAAGGTAAAAATCATGCAACTGGGATTGCATAGATATCTTATAATATTTAGCAGTTAACTCACGAATCTCTTTTTCAGTCATCCCATCTAATCCACTTGCATCAACACGCCCATCGCATAAACTTGTAAAATTTTGGTGACTGTCAATGGAAACTATAGGGGCAAGCAACTGGTAATTAGAAAAAACTACGATGCTGTAAATGCCGACAAACTCGCTCACTAGCTAGCTAATTATCTACCTACCTATTGTTGGTGACAACTTAACAGATGACACCAGAATTTCAATTAAGGCCATTTTTGCAACGCAACATTCGAGTTTGGAATAATCAAATAGATGACAATGACTGGCATAGCTCACTAGTAGGTGTATGAAATTGAACTCTTTAAATTGACAAAACCCATGTGGAATCGCCTTCGGCAAATAAAACAAATACCAAAACTAAATATTTTTGGAAGTGATGGAAACATCTAACCAACACTAAATGTGTGAAATATCCCCATTTTTCTTTTGAAATTGACATGCAAAATTTGTTTTCCCACAAATAGGTACAACTCATGGGACATGCCTACATTTTCAACTTTGTGCACCAGTTGATGATTTGGGACGGAAACAATTCCAAGTGAAATTTCAAACAAGCCCTAAGCTAATATGAGAAAATGGGAGATGCATGTCCTATGTAATTTTTTACAGGTATGTGTGCTGCTGTCATGAACATGAAAATGTTATCGCAGGGAAATCAAAAGGCAGCATGGGCATTAAGGATCCAACGAGGTAGTTCAAAAGGGTAGGTTGAAAATGACTAAATTCGGTTATTCTGCAACTAATGTAAGCTGTAAAGATAAAGAGTGGAAGATGATTAACAGCAAGTGACTGCAGAGTAAAGATTCAACGAGGCCTGATAAAAATCATATATACTCACATGGGGGTTGGACCAGGTAGGGTGGGGATTACCAGTCCACTTTTCAGTTTCCGCCACAACCCCTTTTTATTTTTATTTTTTTTTATTTTTTTTTTGCACCTCAGTTATATATTGTAGGATTTGAGAAGTGAAAAGCTTATAGGACCACTTTTGAACCGCAGTGCAACAATGGATTTCAACCAGGGTGGATACTCAAAAAGACTGACATCCTTCCCCATTAAACGCTATACATCCCATACTGATCTTCTTGGTGTTCTTGGGTTCACAGAAAAATTCCACATTACAAACTGTCAAACTAATTTTAAAGACTAATCGAACAAGTTTAAGACTAGTGTACGCACAACCGATGACAATAGATACAAACAAGCCCTATGTGAAATTACCAGGCAACTCAGAAAGCCAATAATATCACTGAGAATTCACCAAAAGACGGCTACGACCAAAACTACATTGCCATCCTCCTAGCACAGAGACACTATCAATGATAAAGAGAATGAGCTGTTGCACTAGAAATCTAAAGATACCTGGTCTGACGAAGGAATTCAATCACTTTCACTGGTAACATTGTCATTCACCCTGCACAGGTATTGCCAACTTTCAGTTAGACCAAACATGAACAAGTCCTTGCCCATTACCCGTGTAGATCTCATTACGTTCTTCATTGTAAAACAATGCAGTGATGTCCTCCAATGCAGAATACGGTCTCTTCTCCATCCTACCAGGAAAGGGACTACTGCTACCACTATTTTCATCCTTGGGGTTGTTGCTAGTTGCTTGTATCCTGGCAAGACATTTTCCTGTCAAGATATTGGTGATATTGATAGAACCAGCTGCACAAAGGAAACGTACAGTTGTTAAAGCACTAGAAATTACACTTACAACCACATAAGGTATCATGAGCATCCCTAATGGATGCAGACCATATTATGAATTTCCCAAAATACAATGAGGGCTTTATGGATGCATACCATAACGGTAGGATTCCTCAGTATAACGGATGACGCAATTTCCTTTTTAGTGGGTTAAGGCATTACCACTTCCTTCCAATGGATTATGGGAATCTCCCTTGCAGTACGATATCATAAGATCTTGATCACTAGTAATATGGACGTTGCTGGTATTGCAGTCAGGTAGCCATAAAAGGTGATCCTCAAATGATGTCACATGCTCCCCTCGGGAGTTCCAAACAGCCACTGTCCGATTACGAAATGTCAAGAATAATCGATTCTCATGTAAGAAAACAAATGCTGACGGAGTCATGAAGTCAGTTCTACTGACTTCTGTCAACTCCGCATTTCTTACCTGAAAGAAGAAAGTGTTACAACAGGTATACATTTTGAGTAGAAGTTGAGGAAGTTATAAGGTAAAAATTCACAAAAGAATCTTACATCAAGAATCTGCAGATTTTCATCTTCTTGCTTAACAAGAAGCTTTTCGTTGAACTGTTCTATGAAATCTACCTTCTTATTCTTATGAAGGAGATGGTTGAAGGATTTGAGGACAGTGCCATCCTCAATTGACAATATCTTAATAGGGACATGAGTAGCAAATCTTCTAAATATCAGCAACATGATCCCCGGACTGTTGCAGGAGACAAATGAGATAACAAGAACAAAAAGAGAGTACAGACAGAGACTAGTGTCATTTCCCAGGCCAGAGGATTAAAGTTTAATGCGATAGGCTTTCAAGCCTCTCTTCTCTAACAAGTTGCCGAAAAGAGCTTTTCATGTTTTGCTGCAACAAAATAAGAACTAAAATGCACTATCTTCATATTTGTAGTTCCAAGACTAGCCGAATATAGCGTCTGTAACTATTGGAGTTTATCATGAACGATGTTCAATGAATACATTAACGAGTGAGATTTCAACAATTGGTTATGCAACAAAATGTAAAGTCATCACATATTGAAGGGTGCGGGTAAAGTGTAGTGTAGAACGCGAATCTTGTATAATATAACTTTAGATTTTAAAAGCATCGAAGGATTAGTCTCATCCCATGAGATCTTGCTCCATAGGAAAAAGCATGCACAAGAGAAAGATAGCAAGAAAGACTTACCTGAATTTGATTTCTTGCACATTTTCATCTGCTATAGAATAAAGCATCGTATAGTTTTTCAAATCAAACACCTTGTATATACTACATAAGGGGCAAAAATTGGGGGATGTTAGCTGCGAACCAAAAATGAGGTCATACCATTATGCGAATAAGCAGTGATGACATACTTGTTCAGGGCGGAGTAGGTGAGAACTTTCCCATTGACATCATCAAACTCCACAAAACCAGGCCACTTCAGTGACTCAGATTCAAAAAGAGCAAAACCAGCATCCGGCTTTCCTCTTTGAATGTCCCTAAGTTAACACATTTACTCTTTTCAGAAAATAATCTCCAAAGAGGATAATACTAGACAAGCAAACACAAAAACTCTTTATTTTAAAAAGAGTCCACATACTCAATCCTGGTTGATCTGCATTTCAAGGAACTGAAATTATCCGAGGCATAGACCGAAGCCACGATAAGTGAATCATTATTCTTATTGTAGAACAAACTGCGGATGACTTCGTCCGGACTCAAATTAAGAAAGCATATCCTCTGGTTTGTCTCTGCACATGAAACCAGAAACTGTAAGCAAAGATATTCACAATTTAGTCTATTTAGAAAATGCGTTCCAACTTCCAAATCCATTTTGACTAGAGTTAATGTGAGCTGACCTCTACTAAATGCTGCACATACACCAGAATGTGCAAGGGGGAAGACGATGTCATGTGCTGCTACTATATCAACAATTTTTGATCTCTTCTTCAAAATTGGCAAGGTCATAGGACAATGTCCCTTGGGATCGTGAGGATCATACTCCTCCTGACAAAAAATCATGCAGAGTGTCAGCGAAAGCTTACTTTTGGGTTAGAAGCATGCTGTAAAACTGGGCTAATATAACTCATTGCACAATCGATTAACCCGGACAACATGATAAATAGTTTGAAACAAAGGTGGCATTTCATTCCAGATTCGAGGTGTTTCTTGTGGCCAACATGAAGAAATGCTTCATCAAAGGTGGTGTAGTGTTCGTAAAAAGTAGCAAATTATAGCAAAGAATTAACAAATTTGAATATTGCTACCTTCCTTGGCTGTTGGGTCATAGTAAGGTTCATAATCACAAGGTCAGATGAACAAATTCTCTTTGAGAGCAGTGTTTTGCACAAAGAAAAAGTAGTTACACTAAAACAAATAGCAGTTGTATTTCAAACTTCTATCATAGAGCAACCTAACAGAAATCATACATAACAAATAAAGGCACAGATTTTTTACAGAAACAAATAACACATCAAAGAATAACTAAATGAATACGAAGAATCATGAAAAAAATAAAAATGAAGCACATACCTGTAACCCAATATTCCTGAATCGTTCCGGAGCATTACTCAAACTGTAAGCACGATCTCTGTTAGAAAATCTCTCTTCTAAGTTTCTGAAAACTAATGACAAAGACATCAACCCGTTTTTCCTTGCTGAAGTTCTTGCTGGACAGCGTTGACAGAGATGAAATTAGGTTTCATTTTGATTGTGAGTGAATAATATATACCCCCAATACTTAATATTGTTTGCTTTACTTTTCTTTTAAATATACATAGTAAGTTGACACTTTATCCATTTCCATCGTCGTCTGTCTCATCTCCTTGACTCTTCCACCAGACGTTGGGTTTAATGTTTTGATACAAAAATGAAACAGTAAATAAACGGTTTTTAACAATCATATTGCCAAAAACTAATTTGAAAGTCTCTCCCTCCCCCTCTCTACATTCAAACTGTCTTTACCGCTGGGAATAAAAGAAATCATACTTGAAATTCAACTGCAAAATTGGAGGCTTCAAGATTGCTTAAAATATGCCCTGATGGCAATGAGACAAATTTTAAATTTGCTGTTAAAGACTAATCACACAAGTTTGTGACTAGTGTACAACTGATGATGACAGATACAAACAAGGCCTAATTGAAATTAGAAGGCAACTCAGGAAGCCTAAATATATCGCTGATAACACACCTAAGATGGGCGACTCGATCAAAACTACATTGCCCACCTCCTAGTGCTGGGGCACAATTAATGATTAAAAGAACAACGCGTTGTTGCGAAAGAAGCACTAAAGACCTGGCCCGATGAAGGAAGTCGACCACATCAACCAGTAACATTGTCATTCTGTCCATGCAGAATAAGAGGTATTCACCAACTTCAGTTAGACCATACATGTACAAGTCCTTGCCTATTACCCGTGTAAATTTCATTACGTTCTTCGTCATAAAACAATGCAGTGATGTCCTCCAAGGCTTCTGCTACCGTGTTCCTGATCCTTCCAGAATACAGTCTCTTCTTCATCCTACCAGGAAAGGGACTTTCACTGCTATCACTATTTTCATCCTTGGGGTTGTCGCTAGTTGCACGTATCTTGGCAAGACATTTACCTGTCAAGATGTTGCTGATATTGATCGAACCAGCTGCCACAGGAAACATACAGCTGTTAAAAGCGCAAGTTATTGCTCTTACATCCACATGAATATCATGAGAATATGGATCTTCCATATTACAATGAGGGTCTTATGCCCCCATAACTGTAGGAGTCCTTGAGATAACAAATGACGCATTTTCCTACAAGAGAGTTAAGGCATTACCACTTCCTTCCAATGGGTCATCAGAGTCTGCCTTGCAATACGATATAATAAGATCCTGATCACTTGTAATGTAGATGTTGTTTGTATTGCAGTCAGGGTGCCATAAAAGATGATCCTCAAATGACGTCACAAGTTCCCCTCGGAAGTTCCAAACAGCCACTGTCCGATTACGAAATGTTAAGAACAATTGATTCTCATATAAGAAAATAAATGCTGATGGAGTCATGAACTCCATTCTACTGACTTCCGTAAATTCCGCATTTCTTACCTGAAAGAAGAAAATGTTAAAACTGCAGGTTTGACTTTTGTATAGAAGTCAAAAATTGGTGTGCAAGGTAAATTAACAAAAGAATCTTACGTCAAGAATCTGCAGATTTTCATCTTCTTGCTTAACAAGAAGCTTTTCATTGAACTGTTCTATGAAATCTACCTTCTTATTCCTATGAAGGAGATGGTTGAAGGATTTGAGGACAGTTCCATCCTCGATGGATAAAATCTTAAGAGGAACATGACTACCAGCTCTAGTAAATATCAGCAACATGATCCCTGGACTGTTGCAGAAGAAAAATGAGATAACAAGGGTTTAAAAACGTACAGATTTGCAATTCCAACACTAGCCGGAGACAGCAATTGTAACTGTTGGACTTTACCTTGAACGATGTTCAACATATTAAAGAGTGAAAAAATTTGTTATGCAACACAATATAGTATTACGAACATTATACTACAAAAGCATCACAGAATTGGCCTAGTCTCGTGAGATCATGCTCCCTAAGAAAGAGCATGCTGAAGATAGTGCATGGAAATAATTCGAAGGAACATGCTATATTTCGAATGACAACAGCTGATACAGAGAACGGAAGACGTAGCAAGAGAGACTTACCTGATTTTGATTTCTTGCACATTTTTATCTGATATAGAATAAAGCATAGTATAGTTCTTGAGATCGAACACTTTGTATATACTACAAAATAAACAAAAGAGGATTTCAGTTTCCGAACCACAAATGAGGGCAAATGATTATAAGCATTGATGACATACCTGTCCTGGGCAGAGTAGGTAAGAACTTTCCCATTTACATCATCAAACTCCACAAAACCAGGCCACTTCAGTGACTCGGATTCAAAAAGAGCAAAACCAGCATCAGGCTTTCCTCTTCGTATGTACCTAAGTTAGCACATTTACTCTTTTCAGGAAATAAGCTCCAACAAACGATAAACTAGAGGAGCAAACAGAAAAATCTTGGTTTTGAGAAACAGTTTACATACTCAATCCTGGTTGTTCTGCATTTCAAGGAACTGAAATTATCCGAGGCATAAACTGAAACTGTGATGAGTGAATCATTATTCTTATTGTAGAACAAGCTGCGAATGACTTCATCAGGACTCACATTAAGAAAGCATATTCTCTGGTTTGTCTCTGCACAGGAAACCAAAAAAATGTAAACTAAGATATTCACAATTCAGGATCTATTAAGGAAATGTTTTTCTAACTTCCAAAACCATTTGACTGGAGTTTATGTGAGCTGACCTCTACTAAATGCTGCACATACACCAGATTGTGCAAGAGCAAAGACAATGTCACGTGCTGCCACTATCTCAATAATTTTTGATCTCTTCTTCAAAAATGGCAGGACCATAGGACAGTGTCCCTTGGGATCATGAGTATCATACTCCTCCTGCCAAAAAGTCATGCAGAGTGTCTCAGCGAGAACTTACTTTTGGATATAGGAGCATGCTATAGAACTGGGTCAATGCAACACATGCACAATGTATAAGGGTCCAACTAAACCCGGATAACATGAAGAAATAATTAAACAAAAGGTGGTCTCTGATTCTAAATTCGAAGTGTTTCAGTATTTGTGGCCAACATGAAGAAATGATTAAACAAAGGTGGTGTCCAGTTCCAGACTAGAGGTGTTTTAGTGTTTGGGCCATGTTACGTTCATAATCATACAGTCAGAAGAACAAAATTCTCTAAGAGCAGTGTTCTTAATTATGTTCAACAATAACCCCCAAACTAACGTTAAAACAGCAATGATATAAGCCCAAAAGCACGAAGATAAAGTATTTGAACAGTCGAATTCAACATTAAGTCCACATCTTATCTTCATTATACATCTTAAATTTCAACAGCTATAAGGTCAGTAATGTGACAAAGCTCTGATGATTCTTGTACAATGTATAAAAGCTCAAAATCAATTATGAACGAAAACCCAATTCATCTTAGGTAAACCTAAAACTGTTGTGAGTCTAACTTGTAACCAGTTAAAAAGTCACGCATCAATTACAAAATCCTAGATCTACCAAAATCTCCATGACCAATACAACAACAGAACCCTAGTTTCACAATCAAAAAAACTACTTGTCCACATGATTTACTTACTTTGTATTACCATCTAATATCCTAGAACAACCTAGTAAAAATTATACATAATAGTCTATTAAGTCATATATATATATATATATAAATGAAATCCTAATTAAAACATTACAAAACAAATCAAAGAATAAGATAACTGAAGAACCCTAATGAAGAAGCACATACCTGTAACCCAATATTCCTGAATCGTTCCTGGGCATTGCTCATACTAAAAGCACGATCTCTCTTAGAACAAATCTCTCTTCTCTGAAGTTTCTTAACACTATTAACAAATCCATCAATACGTGGTCTTTTCTTCGCTAAAACTCTACGACCTGAACAAGGGCGTGGGCTTGATGAAACAACCCTTCTTCCTTCCATATTCAATAGAAAAAAGAAGAGAAAAAAAAAACCTAATTTATAAAAAATTCAAAAATCAAAACATCTAAAACCCACACCAACAATCTTCTACCCCCTTTATCAAATGCAACCTCAAACACCGATCTTTCTCATAAACCCCTGAATTAAAATCGAAAAAAAAAAAACTTAGGAAAAAAAAATGTAAACCCTTCTAAACTAATTAGGGCTTTTTTTCTTAATTCAGCTAAAAAAAAACAAATTTAGAGTCTACCAAATGTAGAAATAGAAAAGAAAAAACGAAGATTTTTTCTATTTTAATCTCTCACTCTCTCTTCCGATTCTGCGCTGAGAATTTTTGTTGATATATGAAGAGAGGAGAAGTGTCGGAAGTGAGAGAGAGAAGAGAGGAGGTGTACAAAAGAGGGGAGATTTTGAGTTTTAGGTTAGATTTGAATTTATTTTCAAGTCCGATCGGTTTTCCGTATCCGACCTCCCTTATAAGGTATTTAACGGCGTTACTTTTTTAACCCCAATCCGTATCAAATTTCAGATCTTAAAATATGATCTTCTTAATATTTTAAGGGATTTTATTGACTCGGATTCTGATGCCGCCGTAATTTGAAATTTGAAAATTTAAATCATGAAAAAGTGAAATATTTCACACATTGTCATTTTCATCTCAAATTTAGAAAACGTGCATTCAAAATTTCATTTTCATTTCAAATTTTAAAAAATCAAATTGCCATTTGTAACTTTTCGTGTCAGGGCTACCTACACATTTACTTGTCAGAACCATTCTAGAACACAGTTTTTAGTTCTGAGTAAAATGACAAGGCTGGAGAGGCGGACTCCTCAAAGGTCACCATTACATATTCCATGGATGACCGTGTGCAGCAGTCTGAATTACTTTTAGACACCAATGTTATCACCAGAAATAAAACTAAGAAAAGAAAATAACCAAAAATGTATCGGTTACTGAAATTTTGATTCATTTACTTTTATCTCGCAGACAGGCTTAGTGGTTATCAACATCTAGGGCTAGAGTGGGAAGAGCCTTCAGCATTTGTATTTTGGAACATGTATATATTGGCTTGGAATATCAATTGTTATTACAACTCTAGCAGGTAAACCCTGACCTGTACATCATGCAGTAAATGTCGAATTTGACAAACAAGAGGCAGCTACTGCATCAGAACCCATGACTTCAATCAGAAAAAAGGACAAGTTCGGCAACATGACCCATTGCTTCAGGTCCACCTCTTTCGAGCAATGCAAGAGCCAATTCACATTCATGCCATCCTCTCAGTCCTTTGGCTAATTTCCTCAAAGTTTCTTGCTTCAATTCCCTTATCCATGATGGAGCAAAATTCACCATCAATCCGACAAAGCAAGAAACATAGGCTTTCCATGTAGCAGGATCACATCCGAGCGAAATGTTACCCTCTAAAGCCCCTGCAAGAAAATCTGTGTGCACCCTGACAACACTTGCCCACCTTGAGAACCACCCTGGGGAGGTTGTGGCAGTGACCCCCCAGATAAAAGACCCTGATAAGATCACCATATACGCCATCGAATATCCTTCCAAGATACAGGACATCGGGCCCACACCCTTACTTTCACCTTCTCTCGCTGACAGTAGCCAGGTGGGTATTGTTTCTTGGTACAGCAACTGCACCAATGATACTCCGCCAGCAACACATAATAGACTTGCACCTAACGTGGCCACCTCCTTTGCTCTAGCAGCAGCAGATGCTAATGATGCCTGACTAGATTTCAAACGAGAGGAACTTGTACGGGCCCATTTTGTAGCTGATTCTTGGGCCGTCTCTACTACTAAACCTAAAATCACGGTGTTTATGAACTGGTTATTCTGCACCATCCTGCACACACGGAGATAAAGAAAACCTGGTGCCATATGTGGGCGATTCCCAGGGGCAGTGATAGTTGCACCCAGAAGACCATGAACACCAGCTGGAGAAGTTGCAATATGTGGGGAACCAAGGAAGGAGGTGAAGCAGCTTTTAAGAAGTTGAGCAACCGCTCCTTGGTCTTGTTTGAAGGCAGAGCGAGAGCACGACACAACTATAAAGTCATGCCACCGACGGACCTTTTGGGCCCACAGAGCTCCAATCACATTCATGCTGTTCCACGTACAACCTGAAGCACAATTTTCCAAGGCTGGACCTGCAACCCCATGTATATATTCCAAGTTCTTCTCAAGTTTAAATGTTATTGTTAAACTGACCATGGCCGCCACTGGCAATGGAAGCATAATGGGTGCTCCTGCTCCTGAAGATACCCAAAATACATTCGTAATGAGAACAAGCATATATTCATTTTTGTGATAGATATGCTGATATAAAATGCATATGCAGTTTGCAAGAGAGAAGCTGTGTTAGCATCTACAAGAAACTATACAATATATAGCAAGTTCTAGTATTATTTATGCTATCAAAAGTAGACACAGCTCAGAAAAAATAATTATAGGATATAGTGATACATATACAGTATATATACATACATATACAGTATAGTGATACATATACAGTATATATACATTATATATGCTAAATCATCTTTTCAGTGCTGGATATACAGAAACCTAGATGCATGATATGCGAGAATCCATTTGATCAATCAATTCAACTGAGTCTTGAAAATAAAGGCTCGCTAAATTACTAACTCACTCAAATTCAAACAAGATAGCCAGGTTTTCAATATATACCTAAAGAAAAACTGGGGACGGTAACACCAGCTGCAGCAATAATTTCCCTCACTTCGGTCTCAATTGCAAGAAGGTTGGCAGCTGGACTAGGCCAATCTGTTCCATTCATTGCCACGGGTTTCCAGACACCACGAGTAATTTCAGCAGAAAAGTAACTGACAATAGCAGCAAGAGATGCTGGTAAAAAATCCACGAGATCTCTTAGACCTGCATGGCAGAGCGCTTGTAAGGAATATACACAGATCAAGAGTACAGAAACATAGTAAAAATGGTCTTCTGTATGGTTGAAATGGATACCCATTAAATTACAGGTTGGAACTCTCTTCTTTTTGCATTATGACTATGATTGGTTTTACTGACCTGTTATTAAATCCCGTGACGAGAGCCTTCCATGTGCGCATGCAGTTACCATTGCCTCCATAACAAAAGGCATTGCTTCCAAAACCTCCCATCCAGGAAGTGCAGGTCTTTGGTACGTATCTTCCCCTGTACTTGCAGGAGATCCACTTACACTGCTTCCTGAAAGTGTTGAAGGATTAGTAGAGACAGCTCCCCCTTTAGTGATTTTCCAATAAATCATACTCAATATCTTATTAGCAACTTGATGGACCGGATTTCCACTGCTGAGGCCAGAAGGAGTTGAAGCTATACAAGCTTTGTTTTGACAATACCAAGCTCGTAACTGTGGAAATGAGTCGATATATACTGCTTTAGTTGATGCTTCAGAGGGGTTTGACACTTGGTTAGGTTTATCCATGGCACTAGAATTTTGTGAAGCAATGCGTCTGTTATACAAAATCAACAGGTACTCAAGAGTGAGCTCGGATCCAGTGTATCCTCCTCGAGCCGTTGTACAGTGTTCGTGCGGGGGCCTATAGAATTTCCAGAGTCGTAGAAGAAAGAGAAACGCACAAGAAAATACTGTTGAAGCCGAGATATCATCACATCCGCTTGACTTCTGACCTGATGTTGGTACAACTGATCCGAAAGCCTCGCAAAGTGGCATTAAGGAGGCTGCCACTTCTGGTATCTGTAATTGTAAGTAAAGATCGTCAGCCAAGTTAATAATCATTCTGCTTATGGATAAAAGTGTATCATCAATTTGGGGTTCATATTTAACAGAGGAATACAGGAAGAATGTTCGCTTACCACACCATGCAAAGAAAGAATATGGACGCTATCAATCGAGCAAATCCCAAAGAGGACAGAATGCAGCATGGACATAAATTCAACATAGTGATTCCCAGGTCCGGTAAAATTAGGAGGCACGGGAGGAGAGAGAAGTTTCAGAACAAAGTTCACCACATGTTCCTGCAAAAGATAAAATGATGGTGACAAAAGTCTGATTAGAAGTTGGATAAGCAGACAGTATTTCAGCGGCCATGGATGGATCATGCTTCTCCCACAGAACCATTGTTTCTTTCGTAACCCAAAATGTATATGTTTCCATGATTTCCCAGGACATTCTAAGACCTTCGCTCGTGTTAAAGATAAAGAAATTCACTTGTTAGCTATAAGGTTCATCCGAACATAATCTCTGTTAGTACTTCCAGCGAAAGATTAAATTAAAAATCCAAAAAACTATAATAAGTTCAGTGTTTCTAATAGATTATCATGGTAACTGACAAAAATATCCCATTACGTACTCTTTACAAAAAATCTTATCTGTCTCAACTATGGTATGCATATTTTTCAAGAGAAATTTAGCCGAATAAGGAAATCAACCATCTCATGCTTGACAAGTACAAAGGCCTTCCTGTGGTATGAGAGAACCCATTTCCTTTTCAACAGTGTTTCTGGTTAAGGTTTTACCTACAAGATATCTATCATAAATTTACAATATATTGACAGCATAAATGATTTATTATTAGTTGATAAAGGTATTACTTCTAAGATTACTAAATAAATCTCCCTACTCTACTTTATGTTTTTTAATTTCAGAGGACACCTTTGGATAGCAGCAAATTACTGTCAGTTAACTTCTAGGTTCTCAGATCTGAAGAACAAACCTTTCAGTTCTGAATCACATTTTTCAATGAAATACTTCATGGTCGCCGTTGAAGACATGGTTCTAAAAACAGCATGTGCAGCAAATCACAATGCATATGACGAAACCTAATAGTTGATACAATAGTAAATTAGTTTATGCCACATCTTTTTCCACATGGCAGCAGATTCTAACATCAATTGTTTTGCATTATTTTCAACTCAACAAATATATTATTATCTTAGTTTTAGGATGACAACTATAATTTTAATTTTATGATCAGTCGCATCATATACTCATGATTTGAGCAAATCAGAATTTCACATGGGATTGTGGTGAAAAATTTCATGGAACACAACAGATACCTGGATATTCCACCCACGACTGAGAGATGCACCACACAGAATCTTTGCAGCAGCTGTTCCTTCCTCCTCGGACCCATTTATAGCAATATGATATAGCTTTTCAATCTCCGCTAAGCTTAACCAAACAAATGACATATATAAAATAATATGATGATGAAATCACTAATGTGAACACTTTCACCATACTCTTTGGAAATACCTTGAAGCGGGAGTTGCAATGAGAGCATTTTTCAAGGGACCAACTAATGGAGCTCCTTCCATGAAGGTGGACCACGGAGATGTTTGGCCTAGTGATGCATCGGATAGTGAGGTTACTGATGATGCAGATACATAATAACCAGGCCAAAAGTATGCCGATGTGTCAATTAACTTTCTCGCTATACAAGCTTCGACTATGAGATGCAGCATGGACCCACCTGTCAAAGGAAAACAATTACGGAAAGCATCAGTATTTAGCAACTAGACAGGGAAAATAATTAGAGATATTCTACTTCCTCCTAGTCCTCATGACTTCTCTCAACACACGTTACACACCCCAGTTGCTTTTACACCTCTGCTCCTCCTATGATGCTCACAAGATATGATCCCAAGGGTGAGCATTTGTTAGACCGATATTCTTGTTATTTAGTTCACCCAAACATCAGATGGGTCTAAGAAATAACCATCAAACATTGGTTGAAATCTGATATGCGCCTAATGTTTATAAAAGTTTAAAACAACGCGGTCCCCCACAGACTCCATTTGAAACCCAAAGACCAGCATAAGCAAGTGTCAAAATAAACGGGACAGTATAAACAAAAATCCGACAGTCTCAACTTTGGACGCTCAGAAAGTCACCTGATTTACCAGTATCACCACGGATGCTGCCACCAAAACTGTCAGTCCCATTCTTGAAATTAGAAATAAAGTTAGCTGCTTTTGCGGCAGCATTATTAGCAGAAATCACTACGGAAGGAGGAGGAGATAGAAGCCCAGAAAACTGGCCAAGATTCCGAAGTGAAGAGATTAGCCCCTGTCTTTTTGAAACTAGACCCTTCCCATCAGTCCCATGATTTAAAACAGCGCCAGTATTCCCGGGCCCACTGCCTCCCTGAAGAGAAGATGAAGGCATCTCCCCAGCATCTTCCAAAACTCGAGCAATCGCCAATGGGGTAATGGATAAGAGAACACATAGGCGTGGTTCAAGATGCGGAAATGGCCCTTCTAGAGGATCACGCTCCTGCAAAATAGTGTAGATGAAAAAGATTGGTTAATCACCAATTACAGTTCAAGACGAAATGTTTGACGAAAGATGCAGATTGAACTCAACTCGCTGAACAAGACGAAGGGCTGCAACCCAGAGTGCTTGAAAAGTCTCTTGCCAGCACGATCTGTTAATTACTTGGAGTGTTTTAATTAGCTCTGCAGTTTGGTCATCAAATATATTCAGTTTGAAACATTATGCAGAGAAATACATTTAAGATTATTTTTTTTCCAGAGCATATCAATTTATATTTTCCCCTAGAGCATAAAAATTTGTTTGCCAGCCTCCGGTACCAATACAAGTGTCGAACCTATTTTGCTTACTCAAACTCTATCTAATGTATAAACTACTTGTTAAGCATGTGATGGATGACTTAGCTGGAAGCATATCAGTTTCTATTTTTGGGTTTATCAATACATACCTGTAAGTATATCAATGGCGGATGTGACCGGAAGTTGTTTCCCATCCATCGCAGTTTCCATATATATGTCAAAAGGTACCCAACAAGTAGCCCGATGTGCACCAAAATTGCAACATGAGGAAGAGCTACATGATTCAACATCAATCAGCGCTCCAATAAGCTGGCGCTTATTCAACTGACTTTGCATATCCACGGCTTTCTGTATGTTTGCAGAGAATCTTACCAAAAACTGATTTGCAGACTTTAAGTGTGGTGATACCAACTTATGTGTTTCCACGAATTGCAGTCTTTGCAGAAGCCCATTGAACTTTTCGGGCCTATTTCTCACAAGAAAAAGGAGGGAAAAAAGGATCTTATTCAGTTGTATTCCCATGAGCTGATCAATATTTAAAAGATACACATAATGGGGAGAGAGAAAGAGAAAATAGATGATTCAAGAAACATGAAAATTGTTAACTTGTGGGCATCCAAGTAAGTGCTAGGACAATAACAGTGTAATTACGTATATAACAACATGACTGTGCAAATGAATGGTCCTAGATAGTAATAGTGAAAAACTCTTAGATTCTATATAAACAAGTGAGCCAGTTTGATGTTAGTTAAGCAATTAAAGTTAAGTTACTGTGAAAGTTTATCAAGAGAGTCAACAATCAAAAGGGTTTGTAGTTCATACATGTTCAAGTGAACAAGACGGAGTAGGGTTGTTGCCTTTTTGTTTTCTGTCAATTTCGCCAATATCTCAATAGCTGTAAAAGCATTTGCTTTGCGCAGCTGTTCACGATGTTCAGTTCTTTTATCATTAAGAGTACCCTTAGAGTCCACATCCATATCCTGATGCTCTCCAACTCCAAATATGCTATTCGTTTTGTCTATAGACGTTGGTTGCAAACCCCAATCATCAAATGTGCAATCGACTAAACCAATGATAATGCTGAAAAAGAACAACACGAATGCATGTCCAAGCTCCAATATCTGCACCCCATAAGTGTGTGAAAGCTGAAGAGCATCGTCAACAGATTTTATTATCCTACAAAAGGATGATAGAAGAACAGAGAGGTCTGTGAGAAGAAGCTGAGTAACATTACAGTAAGTCCTGCATACATATATTTGGGCCCAAGATCGTAAAAGAATTCTTCAAGATAGTAACTACAAATCTATTTCTATTCCTATATAGCAGAAAGAAAGAAAAAAAAAACTACTAGCCCGACTTAAACAGATGCGACTTAATTAAAAATGAGTGAACTGCATAGCCTGAGAATAGAAGGCTTTCTTCAATATAATTGTATATTTTTAGCAATTAAAGGGATCCTGAATAATTAGGTTCGCAATAAACGGGATAAAGATACATACTTCTGTTTACAAAGATCTGTCCCAAATGGAGCAAACAAAAAGGTCCATCGGCTTAGAAGCTCAAGGTAAAGTCTGTATGCCTCTGGTTGAGTCCGTCGATTGGGAACCACCCTAACATTGTTGAAACACAGGTAAATAAGTCTCAAAAGAGTAGCAGAATTACAACAACAAAAGAAAAACTCACAACCTATTCTAGTCGTGGAGATAAGGATTGTTCAACCAATTTAATAAACCACCACAAAAGGTCATCGACTCATCGTACATACACATTTAGCAGGAGGAATATTTAACTAATCCATGTAAGAAAATATCTTACCAATAAACCTAAACAATCCTAAAAAAGCCAAACAAAACCATTAAAGTTTAGAGCATCAAGTAAATGAACACTAAATACATCCACTACTGAATAGAATATTGAACTCTGTAATCATTTCAAGGAGACACAATTTCATCCATTGTCACAATCAATTACTATCACCCACATGAAATTTCTCCCATCTAAACACCAAATTAAGTGTAACCCATTTTTCCTCCTTTTTTTTTTCTTTTTCTTTTTCTTTTTCTGGTAAGCAAAAAGAGAACTAATAATAACATGAATCACTAAAATGTTTTATCCAATTACACGCAACTGGGATAACCTAATTTCTAATCATTATTATAAATCATCATATAATTTAGGATTATTATTAAAACCCTACAAAATAATCTAAATTACTGATTCAGGAAACTTATATACCTGGTAGTAAGAAGAGAAAGAATTTGAATAGAAGAAAGAATCCCAGAAGACATCGCTTGATCAATAAACTTCCAAAGAGAAGGATTATTATTTGTAAAGCAAAGATTCGAAACTAAAATTTGCCCTAACTCGGTACTCGGAAGTACTAAACCAGCTTCTTTAACACACTTGGATACTTCCATACCCCATACTAATAATGGGTCTTTTCTCTCTTGACACCATTTTACTGTTTCTAGTACTTTATCTTCGAAACGAGACAACTCGGTCGCCATTTTCGTCCTCTCTTTCTCTGCATCAACTCTTTCTCTTTTCCTCGTTAGCGAGATTTTACAAGAACTAGAATTCTAGAAAGAAGGACGAATCCTTGGAATGCCGTTTAGCTTATGTGGACAACGTGGGAGCCGCTTATGTCAACTAGATAATATTGACCGTTGATTACTGTACCATTGATTTTATTTTATTCTCGTTGTTTGGAAAATTGCCGCATTTTTTATATTTACTACGGCATACAGCTGAGCCCATGGCCGACGGATTTGAAATGGAGCAGCAGAATACTTTTTTGGGAAGTCTGGGTAAAGATTTTTAAACGTTTATTTGCTTGGTGACGAGGATTCGAGGTTACTATGAGTTCAAGATTTAAAATAAAAGATTATAAAGAAGCAAAATCATATCGTAAAAGTACAATATTGAGAAATCCGATAAGAAATGAAAAAGGAGTACCACAAATACAAGTATGAATAAGATCCGATTACATCGGAGGAAGAATGGTTCTTCTCGGAATTAAATTCCAACCATTTCGTTTGTTTTTCTTCTTTAGAAAGATGTGCTCCCAAAATAATAGTGATTTGCTCAAATCTCTTGTTTCCGTCGTCAAAAATAAACACCTACGAAGATTATGTCGCCGGATAAATTAATTAAGAAGATTCTGATGAGGAATTTCGTCGTTGGAGACAATAAAACATGAAGGTTTCGTCGGTGGAGAACATTCCTATTAATCTTAAAACCCAAACTAATAACTAAGAACCATCGTTAAAGCTTCAAAGAGGAGATAAAACCACTGTAATGGTGTAGATAAGTAGAAAACATGATAAGAACTGGAATAAAATAACTAACGTAACTATAAAGCAAGAAAGATAGAAAAAACCTGCGCAGAGGAAGAGTTATTAGTAGTGTTTTTGTTGGAGAAGGAGGAGGAGTGAGAGTCGGAGGAGAGTGGAGAAAAAAGGGAATAAATGCTTTCAAATTCATTTTAAAATTTGGTTCTCAGGTTACTTGCTGACATTTTCAGCTTAATAAGTCAAAAAAGAATTATTATTATTATTATTATTATTATTATTATTATGCGGCTATATAGATACCCTTTAAAAAAGAAACAATATGCTTAAATGAATTTGTAAAATAAATCAACTTTTAAAGAGTCTAAAAGGAAGAACTTAGTTTGGGTATAAAATTTCAGAACGACTTCTAAAAGCAAAAACATCAACATTTTGTAAAGTAAAATATTTTTGCATCTGACTTTTGCTTCACAAACAAGTTAGTATTAAATCTCATGAGATACAAACTTATGACTGTCAGAGATCTTTGTGAGTTGTCTGAGAAGTATATAGACATAATCCATATTTCCAAGAAACTTAGAAGCAAAAGTATTGCTTCCTTCCTTCTGTCTTCCATAACAAAAGAATGAAGTCATCTATTCTTGATGGTACGTTAACTGAATCAGCCATAGATTTAAATCTTATAGGTTGGATCGCACCAAACACAGATTGTTAGATATTTTTTGTGTTTGCTTGCTCTGACACCAATTGAAAAGACGAGAGTACCAAATACACCACAATCTTTTAAATATCAACCTATAAGTCCTATACCTTGTGTGGTTGTCTATGGACAAGGTCGAGACTATACGACAACAAGAAATTTACTTGACAGTATTTACGGTAATAAAACCTATTGACTATTAGGATCAATGTCAAGTAATTCGGAATTAACGCACAAGTGTATTTACTTTATTATAATATATAAAACATTTATAATGCGGAAGTAAAGTAAATAACACAACACAAGATTTTTTTAACGAGGAAACCGCAAATGCGTAAAAAACCCGGGACCTAGTCTGGTTTTGAATACTCTCATAATTAAGCCGTTATACAAAATCTAATGCCAACTTCGTATAGTTGAGACCAAGTAGACTACCCATAGCTACTTAGTTTTCTCAGTATCCCTTTGTCTTCGACCTTATGATCACGCACGCGAATCTCAATACATAAGTCACTATCTCAAGTTGCTTTACCTAGTAAAGTCTTTATGTACTCAACTCTTTTAGATCGTATTCCAAACAGTCTAGGAACAAATCTTTTTGGTAACCACTTCAATTATCTTTACTATAAGATGATTTTTGTTAGAGGGAGAGCAGAAACGGATTCGAGGAATGCAAAAAACGTAGTTAACTCGGACCGATTCAGTTCATTTTTCTAACTCGGGACATATATATTCCCACTAAATACATTTATTACACCCAAATACCTAATCACCGTCAACTCCACCACCATTCTTAACAGTAGATATTGATAGGATCTTTCTTTTTTATTTTAAATCTCCTAATTATATTTAGGATTTCAATGACTTGAAATTCTGGTAGTGGAGTTGAATAAGATCGAGCGACATAGTGTGGGTTTTCTATCTGTTGGCACCATAATTTTCTATAAGTCCCATTACACGCAAGTTTAAATCTAGCTCATGTTTGATACTGATCAAATATAATTGGAGAATGGTTTATAACGTCTCTCCGTGACCAATTGATTCCAAGTGTGAAGATGATGATGGTGGTGGAACAGCGGTAAGGGAGTTACCTACGGGATGCGTATGAATTATGTAAAACAGAATCTTATGATATTCTGTTGATTGTTAACACCATCGGTTCCTACCCAAATCGGAGAAGAAAAATTTAGGTTTACAAAAACGAAACTGTTGTTAGTAACGGTGGATAGAGGATTAAGTTTATGGGTAATTTTGTCCGACTCAGACAAATAATTTAAATCAGTCCTAGTTAGCGAGTCAATTACGATTTTTGCTCTCCTCGGATCCGGTTTTGCTCTCCCTTTAACAAAAATCTAAAAGATATGTTGAGTAGTCGACAAAGGCTCTAATGTTTAATCTAATAAACTCTTTTGTCGGGTAAGATCTGTTAGAGCACTGCTCGGTCGAACTCGCATGCGTTGTTATCTCAAGCATGTTTGTCAATGTTAGTGATCAAAACTATAAGTCTTGATTTCTAGCCTATTTATAGATGTCTCGGACTAGGACATAGATTGTGTAGTTGAGCTTAGACTTCACGGCGTTCATCATTTGAAGGCGAAGAACCACTAAGGGGAGCTTGTGGAACTTCATCGACAAAAGGTATGTGGAGACTGAAACTCATCTATCACTTGGAAAGTCTATTTCTACTCTATCTCCTATATTGAGACATAAGTCGTATTACAATATAGTTTTCTATATACACATTTGAGATTTCGAGCTGAGTTTATCTCGCTTACATATTTCTCGAAACATGTGTTGGTAAGCTTTCGCTTCGACTAAGTTCATCTTATATCATGTGAAAATTGCCGAGTAACATCTTACATGGTTTGTGTGATACAATCATTCGGTGTAGACTTGGAATGTTTCGTTATGATTATTTCAATATCTTGAAAATTTCTTTGATGCTAATAGTGTGTGAAAACGGCTATTGTCATCCTCTAAGAAAGTTTCAATGATTGAAATAAATAGCTTAGAATCATGTAACCATGTTTGGATATAAACATAGTGTGTTATCACATTTGTGTGTAAGTCCAAAACCGGGAACCTGAGGTATGCGTACCCGTACGCGTACTGGATGTTGTTGGATGTCTGGGAAAGTATGCGTACCCGTACGCATACTGGCGGAAGTCTCACGTCCGTGAATTTCTGCTGGAGTTTGGAATGTAAATTGGTATGCGCACCCGTTCGCGTACTGGCGTAACCAAACTCGGTCCTGCTACTTAAGTATGTGTACCCGTTTGCATACTTGAGTTGGTTACTTTCTAAAATCGGTTGTACATGAACTTAAACATTTATAAATTAAGGAATGCAATCTTTGCAAACCATGGCTATAATGTTCATGTATTGATTCGAGTGAATCAAATCGATTTTGCTTCAATTATGTTCTTGTATACTTCTATGAGAATATAGCAATTGAACGGCTCTTTAACTAGTTTCATTTGAGTCATTTGAACTAGTTATAGTTAAGATGAATTAGGTTGATATGAGAGTAATCATATGGCTAACTTCGGTTAACTATTTGTGAGCCAACATGGTGTACACGTTTGGGTACGGTTACATAAACCTAAATGAGGGTACATTTCATTTGTGTGTAACAAGCTAAGTTCGATCTAACGGTTGAAAGATATTAGCTTGGTTGAATCAGGTTTTTCATCTAACGGTGAATATTGAATGCTTTGTTACCAAGGTAACTTGGATTTCAAACCCTGATTTGAAAACTATATAAAGGAGAACTCTAGCAACTGGGAAACCTAATCCCCACACCTCCTGTGTGTTACTAGTTGTATCAACTAGAGTCGATTCTCCTTTAACCTTAGGTTTCTATCGAGACCCTGTAGGTTAACGACTTGAAAGACTTCATTGGTATTGTGAATCCATACCCAACTATTTTCTTTGTAGTTGCGTGTTCTGATCTTGCCCTATTCTATCGTATTGAGTACAATTGAAATAATTGACTCGAGATTAATTTCTCCGACAGGCAAGATAAAAGTAATCACAAACATCTTCGTCTTATCATTTGTGATTCCACAATATCTTGTTTCGCTAGTCGATTAAGATTATTGTGAGGTGATTGATAATTTTAGGCTGTTCTTCGGGAATATAAGTCTGAGTTATCAATTGGTTCTTGTTCACCTTGATTTATTAAAAGACGGAACAAAAACTCTTGGGTATTTCTGTGGGAGACGGATTTATTCAATCTATAGATTTTTCTGTGTGGGACAGATTTGTTTATCAAGTCTTCGACTTTGGGTCGTAGCAACTCTTGGTTGTGGGTGAGATCAGCTAAGGGAATCAAGTGTGTAGTATCCTGCTGGGATCAGAGACGTAAGGAACACAACTGTACCTTGAATCAGTGTGAGATTGATTAGGGTTCAACTACAGTCCAGTCCGAAGTTCATTGGTAGTAAGCTAGTGTCTGTAGCGGCTTAATATAGTGTGGTGTTCAAATATGGACTAGGTCCCGGGGGTTTTCTGCATTTGCGGTTTCCTTATTAACAAAACTTCTGGTGTCTGTGTTATTTCTTTTCCGCATTATATTTTGTTATGTAATTGAAATATCACAGGTTGTGCGTTTAGATCAATCAATTAGAATATCCAACCTTTGGTTGTTGATTTAAATTGATTGACACTTGAACATTGGTCTTTGGTACCGTTCAAGTTGTTTCACATAATAATCAGGCTCGCGGATTTCTATCTGTTTGATTTGCTGATTACATTGTAAAACAGAGATATTAAACTCTTGTATATACTTTCTCTAGATTGAGTATGACTGTCTAGTTGATTCTCTAGAAAGTATATTAGAGTAAGTCCTCTCAGATTGCCAAACGAATTGTTGGGTGTGGTTGTTGTACCCCCGCATTTTCAAGATCAATCTGAATCAATAACTTAGATTCAGATTCACAACTATCAGATTCGGATATTGAAAAATACCACCAAATGATTTCCGATCTATGCGACTTTCTGATTAGAAAAATCTAATTTGTGTCGGATCCCAGCAGATCAAGATGTGTGCACAAATTCACAAGATACGAAAACTAATAAGAAAATCTTCTTTGTCTTCGAATCTTCAACTACCTTCTCAATAACCTGCACAACACAAACTTGAATCATCTTGTGATCAATCATACACGGAATGGAGTCTGTTAACAATGGATTATCACAAGATGTCTTTAGATTTACAAATAGCTCTAAAGATCTCGTTGATACTTTGATCTAGTTTGAGTGACCTTTATGTCAGAAAAGAAGGCTCTCAATAATAATCAAACTAGGTGCAATCAAATTGTTTCAACAACCGTTAGTCAATCAAATCAATAACGAAAACTAAAATAACTATAGTTTCCCGCCAACGGTACTCGTAGAGCTTCTTGATCCCACAAAAGTTTTTAAACGAGCGGTCGTAAGGGATTTCGCCTAATTGGGTTACTTTTCCATGATTTTGATTTTGGCATATCCAATATATTTGTGTGATCTGATCTGTGATTGTATTTTATAGTATATTTGTTGTATGTTTATGTGTTGATTGATCATGTCATAGTTCCATCGGTGGGAAATCTCAGTGAATGAAAACTTTTTGTTCGCGTTCCGAGGAGAAAGTAAAGCTGTTGAAAAATCTTCTGCCCGATCCAACCCAACCCGACTCAGTCCGGTCTAGTATAACCCGGTCCACCCAGATCAACCTGGTCAACCCAGACCGATCATGTTGCAGCTGTTGTTATCCTGTTATGTTCTGGTTTTAGGCTGTGCACGACCAAGGACGTTATGGTTTTGTGTATATACAGAGGGAACCATAATCTGAGATATATAACTATAATGCGGGTTTTTACATTGAGTACTTGCTAGGCATATTTATTTGTTTTTAAAACATGCCTAGTTTTGTTTGTTTTTGTCTTAAGATAAAAAACATCATATAAACGGTCAATTTAAAATATGATTGCTGATCTCGATCATTAAGAATTTTGGTCTTAATGCTATTTTTTTCTCTTGAATATGATATTGCCTATAGTTGGATGGTGTCTTCAAATGTATTTATTTGGGATTTAGAAGTACTTGAGCACCGTTATTGCCTACTTGATATTTTCTCCCAAAATTTGAATGTTCTGTGAAATGTAATCCACTTTCTCGCCTATTAAAGAGTCAGTAGTTTCAAAAGATACGTTGCAAATAAAATCACATGTATTCCAATTTTTGTGGAAAAACTCACAAAAGATGATATGAGTCAGAAAAATTTCCATTTCTCTACTTCATCCATGATACTAACGAACCAGTATACGTTGAAGTATGATAACAAGAGAACAATCTTTAGTAATATATTCAACCTAAAGTAAGTGGTTGACATGTGTAGTGAGATTCTCTTGGCCTGTTGAGATAAAGAAATTTCTCAAGTTAAGCTAAATGTAGCAAAATTGAAAATGGAAAGAACCCCGAAGTATGAGGGTTAGACGTACCGACTCATAAAAAGCATGTGAAAAGGGACATGTATATCATGAGACAAAGATGTATTTTCCCCCCGGTAGTAATGAAAACAAAGTACAGGTATCAACTGAATATGGGATGAAGCTAAGATGTAATTCTATCTCTCACCAAAGAGTTGGGAATGAATCTTCTTACTGGTATTAGTACAAGCAATGCAATGCAATGCGGGTACCATAGTACCAACCAATATCTATGGGAAGGCCTTACTTTAGACATCAACTTCAATGACAAGAAGAACTTTGCCCGGCCAATTGACTATTTATTTGAACTAGATCCAATGTCTGCGCTTATGGAATGAAAAGTACATCATTCCCACGAGACATAAATTCTCTACAGCACTTGAGATATATCCGAATGAAAAATATATCATCCGCACCTGAAATGTAACATATATTCACTCTAAAGTACTTGAGTTAAATCTCATTTTATTTACTAATAAGGCCACACCACTTATTTAATATCTCAAGACTCAATGTCTAACAGATAGTGGTTTCCCTCCCACCAGCTTAAGGAATATAAACGAGGATTGGATCATTAAGCTAAGCACTGCTCAAAATTTGTTTTCAAGATAGAACAAAGACGTCACAAAATCTCTACATGTACCGAGAGATTGTTAAATTCCAAATAACCCATGTAAATGGATATCATGTGGAACCTCACAGTGATGAGAATGTAATTGATTGCATCTTTTATAGTCTCTAATATATTTGGTAGGAAATATATTTTAGAGAAACTAATGAATCAATCTAGTGAAATGTAAATCACTATAGTATTTGGATTATTGAATCCATATTGACTCCGGCGATGAAATGTTGGGAATTGACTCATACAGGCTTTGGCCATAACCATAAAGCCACTTTGGTTGTGACATGATGATCGTTTTGAAAGAACTCATACGAACATCACTTTATTTGAGTGAACAAAAATGGGAGAAAGATTGACAGAATGCGAAATAACGGCATATCTCTCAATAAGTGTTCTCTAAAGAACTAGATGCACTACCCCCCTTCCCATTATGCTTTTAGTAAAACAGGATCGAGACCGTCCTAAGATGCAAATGGTAAACAATCTATATTACAAAGAAAACAAGCTGATATTTAGAAAAATATTCATACAGAATGCGGACCATTAAAGTGACTTATAACTCCGGTGGATGTTTTGACATTTTGTACTAGTTATAGTTCCCAAGAAGTTTTGCGTTTGGAAAACTACTAGCACATATTATACATGTAAGGGCTCACCACCCCTTGTAAATGCTAGCTAGTGCACATCAAAAGGACTTGATAGTTATTGCATATTTAATATGATCAATGCAGAGCATCATATACCTCATGGTATCGCAAAGGCTATCATCAAAGGTTACAGATGATATCTAAGGCATAGTTACGTGTACAAACCTACCTTTAATTGCTTGGGGATATGCAATATTAAACGCACCTTACTTAAATTCGTTTTAGAACCCAATATTAATCAACCTTTTATGCGTACTAGTTGGTAACTGGATATAAGCCTGACATTCGTATTCTTACGCATTTTTTGTTGCACTATATATGTGCCATTACGAGACGAGATAGTCTTCCCGTCGTTAGGGGGAGATAAGAAAAAGTATTCTATAAGGGAACGACAGGAATTGTCGTGGTGCATTCCCACTGTGTCTCATATTGATTCTTGTACTCTACAAATGTAAATGTGAAGTGACATAGAATAATCGATTTCAGAAAGTGCACTGATATCGGCAACATGACAAGATCACACATACCAGCTACAAATGTGCCTGCAAGGTTATAAATACTTAGTATAGGGTACACCATAGACTAAGGTGTTGCAACTACACTGGGTGGAAGTGTATTTAAGGTCGTGGCTCCATAAAGGAAGATGGGCAAGGCACAACCTAATTTGTATTATTAATGAAATCATCTCATTTTATTAACTCTGATTATGTCCATGAATCAATACTGGAGGACGCTCCGAAGTTTAATGATTCTATAGAACAATGAAATCCTAAAGGATTATGAGAACGCACACGAGTCAATGGAAAGATCGTGCAAGCATATTGAAAACGCTTGGGGTACCAAAATACACCACCAAATTTTTCTTAGGCAATCTGTATGGACAAACTCAACACAACTTTGAGAGTAAAAACTCAATCAAGGAAAGTGGAGTTATATTCTCTCTCTTGTTGTTAGAACGTTTACAGAACTGAATTCGTGAACCTAACTACAAAGAGAGTTCTTGGACGGTACCAAAGACTAATGTCCAAGGATCAATCAAGTATTTTCCAACTAACAAGGTTGGACCTAGCTACTGTGATTGATCAACGCACAACCTGTGATATTTCAATTATAAAGATAAAAAATATATTGCGGAAAAAGAAATAACACAAACACCAGAAGTTTTGTTAACGAGGAAACCACAAATGTAGAAAAATCCAGGGACCTAGCCCAGATTGAAAACCAAACTATATTAAGCCGTTACAAACACTGGCCTACTACCAATTAACTTCGGTTTGGAATGTAGTTGAGGCTGAACTCAGTCTCCCACTGATTCAGGTACAGTCGCGCTCCTTACGCCTCTTGAATCCCAGCAGGACTCTGTGTAATTGATTCTCTTAGATGGTCTCACACCAAATAAGAGTTGCTTCAACTCAATTGAAGACTTTAAACCAAATTTGCCTCCCACAGATTAAGCATATTTATTGATTTCATGTTTTACGATCTAAACGGATGATCAGATCAAACGATAGATCCAGGTGATGGAATTCGATAGCAACTTAGACAGTGGCTATCCTCAAAATTCGGACTTATGCAACCAGAAGTGCAGCCTAGATTATTATTCACCTCACAAGTATAAAACTTGCGGAGTTTACATAGTATAAGACGAAGAGACTTTGTTGATTACTATATATCTTGATTGATGGAGCAAGGCTCTACAAACAATCAAGATCAGGATACTCAAGTTATCAAGATAAAAAATAATAGGACCTGGTTTCACGAATCCCAATGATGTCTTTGTAGTCGCTAAACCCTAAAAGGGTTTCTGAAGAGGACGACTCTAGATACAACTAGGACACACCAAAAAGTAGTGTTAGGATTCAAAGATCCTAGTTGCCAAGAGTTCCCCTTATATAGACTTCAAAGCCTAGGTTGCTTTAGGTTTAAGCTAAGATATCTTTTGAACCAAGCAATCAATATTCACCGTTAGATGAAATCTTTGAATCTTATTCACATATATATACAAGATATACACTATGGTTAGGTAAACCGTAACCGAACCGTGTATAAAGACTATGTTCAATATGGTTGGCCGAAACTAGCCTGTTTGAACTTAAAAGCTTAACACTCATTTTCATGTTCACAAGACATTAATATTGAGTCACAATTATGTGATAAAATGAATCTAGTGTTAATTAGAGAAAAGATCAAATGCAAATTACTTCATATAAATAATTTAAACTCAATTGAATCACAATCGACATAGTTTGTAATGTACAAAGTACCAGTACTTGAAATGTTCGTGAATCGTCTAAGTTAGAGTACGTGGACCGGTTTGAAAACTTACATCCAATAACCGAGTTACGGGGTCAACAAAACTACTCAGTTCATAAACCGGTTTGCACACTTATGCAATTACCGAGTTTTGGACTCTTACAGAGCTTTTCAGTTCACGTACCGGTTTGCAAGCTTTGAACTAATTCAAAGTTCCGGAGTCTATAGAACTTTTTAATTCACGGACCGGTTTGCAAACTTTGGACCTTTACCGGTTCCGAAGTTCACAGAACGTTAAGTTTACGTACCCGTTTGGGTACTAAACTGGTTCTAGAACATATAACTGTTTTGGCTCGCATACCGGTTTGATTATTTTACCACAGTTCCACAATGGTTTGTATACGAATATACATACCTATCTGGATCACGAAACAAACAGATTTTCCCATGATATTCATACGAATATGCATATCACACAAATCTGAAAGTCGATATATAGCTACTCCGCTACGTGTACGAATACATGTAATACGGCTTCAGACATGTAATAATTTTCTCAGTTTGTAAGACTGATAACACTGTCTTATATTCTGAATATAGTAATTCGAAACATTCCTTAATAACATCAATGACACATATCACTGTTTCAGGCTATTTTCGAATGATAAACTTGAATCATGGTTTGGTTCCGAACAATAAATTGTTCTCCACCAAATTTGATCAAGTATGAACAAATGTTCATTAAACTTAGTCATTATATCTTGAGAAATTCGTAAACTAAATAATTATTTCTCGACTCGAAATTCTTGTCTATGCAAGCCAGTCTAATTAGTTATACGACAATCATCTCGAGATAGAAAAGTGAATATAACTTGAGAAATAGGTGGTTCAGTCTTCACTTACCTTTTGTTAATGAAGTTCTCCAAAAGCTTCAGTTGATCTCCGCCTTCAAACGGTAGAACGCAAATGATGACTGGTTCGTTTCTCAACTCCACTATCCTAGACCGAGACTTAACTAATTGTAGACTAGAAATAAAGATATAGTTTTGACAACTAAATTTAACAACAAGCTTGATATAGCAACACTTGTGAGTTTGACCGAGCAATGCTCTAACACATATTAATGATTATTTTTATATATGGTTGCTTAAGGAAATAGAGCACGACGAGATCGAACCATGCTTCTTGTTGTTTAGTGTCAACAAAGAGCATATTTGGCCTACACAATCCAGGTAAAACTTGGTTCTTTGACAAATATACAGGTATTTGGTGTGGTAGTGATAACCAACCAAGTGTAATGCCTATGGGACATACATGATTATTTGTCATAAAGTACAACGAGAAGAATGATGTCTCAAAGTATCAAGACTCGCCTTGTAGCGCGAGGTTTCTCACAAAGCCCTGTAATTATCCTCTTGTAATGAACGTTATACCATTCCGCTACTTAGTTAGCTTGGTAATTTCAAAAGAACTTGAAATACAGCATATGTATGTGGTTGTTACGTATCTCTGAAAGAATCAAGAGATAAAATATATTTACAAAAGGGCTTGATAGCCTTTTGTTACCCAAATCAAGTGACTTTAGACCACAAAGTGCGTTTACAATTAGACTGGACGTTCACTTATAGAATGAAAAAATCATGTGAATGTGGTATAACCGTATAAGTGGATATTTGATTTGGAGGGGATAGACAAGTAAGGTATTTTTCCTCGCGTATTCACAAGCAAGTTCCTGATTTGTAATTGTAGCTACCTATGTCGATGGTATAGACATGATGGGTGCTCCTGATGTAATAAGAGATCCTACAAGATACTCTAAATCCAAATTTTAGATGAGAAACCTTGGGAAAGCTCGATCGAAAATTGAGTTTGTGGTATATTATTCCACCAGTTTGCATAGGTTGTCAGATAATGCATCCTGCTAGCACTCTCAAGGTTAGTCGAGGTTCAAATGTAGGTAAATGACCAATTCGTCTAAAGGAAGATGACGAAGATGGTCGGGAGATGAATTTCCCTTATCTAAGTACAATAGACGCATTATTTTACTTAGCATAATGTACTCGACCAAATGTTACATCCTCAGTGAACTTGTTAGCTAGATATAGCTCAGCGCCAACACAACGTCATTGAAATGGTATAACGAACGTAATCATATACTTAAAAATAACCATTGACATGAGTTTGTTTTATCCCTACAAAGACACAAAAACAAAGGAATGTTAAAGGAACTACAATCCAAAGGTTGTTGATTATCAGGGAACAATAATCTCTTCTCCAACGAAAGTAATCAGGAGGGGATATGGTAGACTATTTTCTAAGTCATTACCGATATTCAGTTTCGAAAGGTACATGACTAAAGGAACTGTCTGGAACAACTCTGAAAGTAATCAGGGGGAGATGCCGACATCAATGGGAGGATCCAAGGATATGATATCGACATATTTTACTTCGAAATTGAAGTTGTGTTGTACTCTTTTTCCCTTCGATCGAGAATAGTTTTTCCCACAGGGTTTTGTTACTCGTCAAGGTTTTTAATGAGCTAACACCAAAAACATCAAGTATGTTGAACATTGAAGACATAAAGATCGCGTTGATATTACTTAAAATATCTGAATCAAAGAAATGAACACGACAGTCTGTTAAGTAACGTAACTACCGGAATCAACAACAATGTCTTATAAACATTCAAGTTACTAAAGTAAAGTGTGATGAACTCCCATGACATGTTTGGACTAATGAAAATGTCTGACATCAGGGGGAGAATCTAATAGTTATTGGACTCTTTTCCTTCACCACTTTTTCCCACAGGGTTTTGTTACTCGGCAGGGTTTTTAATGAGACAACAACAAATACCGGGAAGTAATTTCCCAGCTAAGGCTATTGTCTTTACCACGAGGATCCTTCACCTTAGGAGTTGTGAAGCCACTAGTCAACTTCAACGGAGCAAAGTGATCATCTGTAACGGATCACCTTTACTTGTATCTGTCACATTGTACTATTTTCCCTTCGTCAAGGTTTTGTCCCATTGGGTTTTTCCTTGTCAAGGTTTTAATGAGGAAACATATTCGAGTCCAACTATGATATGAGTTTGCTTAATATTGTACTTTTTTTCTAAAGTTCGGGTTTTGTCCCTCTGGGTTTTCCTGACGAAGTTTTAACGAGGCAATTAACTTAGACTTGTCGGTCTTTGAAGATCGCATTGCATGTGATTAACTACATGTAAAGTACGAGACAACATGTGAAGAGTTGTGTTAACTACATATTTTGCATATATTTAGTGTCGAATCCATGCTAGTAATTGCTTAGTTTCTTACAAATTATTGTATATTACGTTTGTTTTGTTTTATTTGTGTTTCATTAGGTGAATCATCCGAAAGAAGTGAATATGCACTTAATTGTGCAATTAAATAAGTTAGTCGCAAGCGGAAAAGGGTAGAATACCAAGTGGAACCCGTTCGAATATAGGATTCCTTGATATCATCTCGAAGAAGACGAAGCCAATAGCGAAAGAATGGAGTCATTCCGACGTCGTATGAAGAAATTACAAGCATTCGAAGCTAGTCAAAGTTGCGCAATCTCTGAACCTACAAAATTGTTATAGGCACCCGAGTTTCTACTCAGGGAAGCCACGGAATATGATTTCAGGGAAGTTATCGTACATGTTATATTGGGATTCTTGACCAGTTGGTAGTTCAATTGTTGATGGAGTTTGCTGTGGTTTCGTGATGAATAGAAGAACTTCGAGACAACAGAGAAGATGCATGTGACGATGGCAGTTGACTTTAGCTGTCATTGGTGGCCGTTGTTTACTCAAGCTTGGAAGTTCAATGGAGGTCAACAATGACTGATAGCGATGGAGATCAGGTGATGAAAGAGAATGGATATTAGAGTTACACACTGGACATGGAGAACGAGAGTGAAGCTGCTATGAGTTTTACCGGCGACTTAATGGAGTTGATCGAGGTCATGGGAGATGTTAACATAGAGGTGCTGCCATTAACAAGGAACTGATTTTGAGAAAGAGATGGAGGTATCGATGGAAGGCAGTACTGCTGCAGTCAGTGTTGATTAATGTCGTACCATGATGATCAAGATAGTGTTCTTAATATTCAGAAGAGCTCGAGTCTGGTTGGCATGAAAGGAATGATGATGACAGTGAGAAAGAGGACCGAGCTAGATGCTGTGGCTGTGAGAAGAGCTCGAGAACATGCAGTTGAATAGGACTCAAATGGCAGGAAGGAGATGAACTTGAGCTGTGGTGATATGAAGCTCTCTGTCGTTGGCAGCAAATAATGATAGAGCTCGGGAATGGTAGACTATTGTGAAATAGCGGGGGTCTAACAACCTCACCCAATATTTCGCTTAGCAATCTGTATGGACTAACTCCAATATACTTACAAGAGAATCAACTAGACAGTTAGACTCAATCTTATAAAAAGTATATCAAAGAGTTATATCTCAATCTCTCACTTCAATCGCAATCAAACAAATAATAATTTGCGAGCCCGATTGAATATAAGAGAGATAACTTGAATGGTACCAAAGACCAATATTCAAGGATCAATCAATTTCAATCAACAACCAAAGGTTGGATTTACCAATTGATCGATTTAACGCACAACCTGTGATATTTCAATTATATAACAAAATATAATGCGAAAAAGAAATAACATAGACACCAGAAGTTTTGTTAACGAGGAAACCGCAAATGCAGAAAAACCCCGGGACCTAGTCCAGATTGAACACCACACTGTATTAAGCCGCTACAGACACTAGCCTACTATAAACTAACTTTGATCTGGACTTTAGTTGAACCCCAATCAATCTCACACTGATTCAAGGTACAGTTGCGCTCCTTATGTCTCTGATCCCAGCAGGATACTACGCAGTTGATTCCCTTAGCTGATCTCACCCACAACTAAGAGTTGCTACGACCCAAAGTCGAAGACTTGATAAACAAATCTGTATCATACAGAAAAGTCTATAGGAATAGATAAATCTGTCTCCCACAGAAATACCTACGGGTTTTGTTTCGTCTTTTGATAAATCAAGGTGAAAAGGAACCAATTGATATACCGGACTTATATTCCCGAAAAACAGCCTAGAAATATCAATCACCTCACAATAATCTTAATCGACTAGCGAAACAAGATATTGTGGAATCACAAACGATGAGACGAAGGTGTTTGTGACTACTTTTCTATATTTCCTATCAGAGATATAAATCTCAAGCCAATCTTACGATTGTACTCAATCACGCTAGAAACATCAAGATCATATCACGCAACTACAGAGAAAATAGTTGGGTCTGGCTTCACAATCCCAATGAAGTCTTTAAGTCGTTAACCTACAGGGTTTCATGAAAAACCTAAGGTTAAAGGAGAATCGACTCTAGCTTATACAACTAGTATCACACAAGAGGTGTGGGGATTAGGTTTCCCAGTTGCTAGAGTTCTCCTTTATATAGTCTCCAAATCAGGGTTTGCAATCTAAGTTACTTTGGTAACAAAGCATTCAATATTCATCGTTAGATGAAAAACCTGATTCAACCAAGCTAATATCTTTCAACCGTTAGATCGAACTTAGCTTGTTATACACAAATGAAATGTAACTTCATTTAGGTTTGAGTAACCATACCTAAACGTGTACACTTAGTTGGTTCAACAATAGTTAACCAATGGTTAGCCATATGAGCACTTTCATATCAACCTTATTCATCTTCACCATAACTAGTTCAAATGAACTAGTTAGAGAGTTGTTCAATTGCTTAGATCTTATAGAAGTATACAAGACACAATCGAAGCAAAATCGGTTTTGATTCACTCGAATCGATTTATGAACATTATAGCCACGGTTTGCAATGATTGCATTCCTTAATATATAAATGTTTAGTTCATGAACAAACCGATTTTAGAAAGTAACCTACTTAAGTATGCATACGGGTAAGCGTACTTAAGTAACCAGATTGAGTTTGTTTTTCACTTTCAAACTCCAGCAGAAATTCACGGACGTGAACTTTCCGCCAGTATGCGTATGGGTACGCATACTTACCCGGATTTCAAACAACCGCCAGTACGCGTACGGGTACGTATACTGTGGGTTCCCGGTTTTGGACTTTTACACAAATGTGAGAACACACCATGTTTATATCCAAAGATGGTTAAATGTTCTAAACTCTCATTTCAATCATTGAAACTTTCTTAGAGGATGTTATATAGTTGTTATTCACAAACTATTTTTCATCAAAACGATTTTCAAGTTATTGAAATAATCAACATGACTTTCGTCACGAGTAAAGATGGACTTGGCCAAAGCGAAAGCTTACCAACACATATTTCGATAAATAGATAAGCGAGATAAACTCGGCTCGAAATAGCAAATGTGTATAATCGAAGTCTATATAGCAATACGACTTTTGTCTCAGGATAGGAGATAAAATAGATAGACTTTTGAGTGATAGATAAGTTCAAGTCTCCACATACCTTTTTGTCGATGAAGTTCCACAAGTTCCTTGAGTAGTTCTTCGTCTTTGCATAATGAACGTCGTGGAGTCTTGAGCTCAACTACACTTACTATCCTAGTCCGAGACTTAGCTATAAGTAGACTAGAAATCAAGACTTATAGTTTTGACAACTAAACTTAACAAACAAGCTTGAGATAACAACGCTTGCGAGTTCGACCGAGAAGTGCTCTAACATGGTTGTTATGGTATTCCGGAATGAGAAGACGAACTGGAGGTTAGTTTTGGAAGCAACAACTCTTTGCTGCCATTGGAGTTGACTGATGGAGCTTGACCGAGTAAAAGAAGTTTAACAGGGGTCAATGGAGATGGATGGAGTCTGCAGGGAATGATGACTGATTGACTGTGTGACATGAAACATAAAGGAAAGTAAGAGTTATATGTGAACTGTTGGAAAAGAAGGAAAGAGTTTAGAAAACACAGGGAGAGCTACGGAGGGGTTTCTAACCGTAGCCAAACTCCGGGGGACTTATGGTATGAACTTTCAAACCATAACAAAACTCAGCTAAACCTACGGAGGGCTTTTTCCCACCATATGAAAACTCAGGGAAAAGAAAATAATTTTTTCAGTGAGAATGAAATTAGTTTTTGTTGTCGATTTCAGAGGAAAGACAGGTTAAAACAGTAAAAGGAAGGTATTTGAGATGGGCTATATTCAGGGTTTGCTCAACACTTGACGCAACCCATTGGATGTGTGTTTATTTTACACGAATTTGGCATGATTTTGGTGGAATTTTGGCAAGTTTGGCATCTTATTTCGACCGGGATTCGAGCACGGGCACAACTACAATTGGGACACCTATAAAAGAGATGTTTCTACAACTTTTAAAGATATCATATAATCTTTAATCAAGTTTTGGAGAGAAGGACACAAGGAAGAAAAGCTAGGGTTTCGAGCTATTTCCAGCAACGTAACTATTTCTTTACCATTTTATCATATGAAACTCATGGGTTTTGTTAGTACCATGAGTAGCTAAACTTCTTAGTGATTGGGGATGAATTTTAGTTCTAATAAATGATTCAATTTAGCATATAAATCTATTCAAATTATTCATATGATTATTGTTTGTTTTTACTATGATAAATTGATAAATTGTTTAGGTGGCCAACTAAGTCAGTTTATTAGTGAATCTAATGCTAGTAATGAGTTAGGATATCCGTAATTATTGAATAACTCTTACACAAGTAGAAATTGCGAAACCTTGCAGAGGGATTATGTGGAGCAATCGCAAGTAAAAACAACCCTAGTAAGTGGATCGAGCGTACTGAGTTTAACTGCTGATCAAACCTAAGTTCATAAACCTTAAAGCATTCGACTGAATTACATCTTGTAAGCGTACCTCAAGGTGGTTCATATGGATAGAATTTGGAGACTAAGCGTACATGTTTTCCATTGATATAAGGAATTTTGGGGATAGCTAAGCGTAACTGCTTTCCCACGGTTGATAATAATCTATGATTTACAAAGAATAGATGAATATGCTACTTTGATGACTGTTTAGTAACGAAGAATGATTCCCTGATCATATTTCTCTCAATTGCTTGCAATCTTAATTACTCTTAATTGCTTTGTTATTTACTTTGTTCTAAAATCTAAAACAAACCCCCCATTGTGACACATTTTGAAAACTAAATCTCCCTGCTCTTTGTGGGAACGAACTTGACTTCCATTATATTATTTATTAATTGAGTGGATTTAAGATCACTAATTTGATTGCACCTACGACACGCATCAAATTTTGGCGCCGCTGCCGGGGACCAGTTGGTAGCTTTAGTTGTTGTTTTTTTTAGATTTTTTTTTTAGTTTTTGATTTTTGTTTTCTAGATTTTTTGGTTTCAGGTACTTAATCTCTGGCATCGAAGGATTGGGATTACCCGAGGTGTGGAAATCAAACTCGCAAGGGAACGATACTACAAGCACGTCCACAGTTGCAAAAAGAACCTTCTACAGAAGAGATGGTTAATACAGACAACGAGAGATATCCTCCACCTCCGGAGAGGAAGTTAGGAGAGTTGACATCTCCATGCTTAGATTCGCAACCACTGTTCATTACAATCACTAACCCAGTGGAGCTGAAGTCGAATCTACTTCATCATCTACCAAAGTTCAAGGGACATCTAGGTGAAAATCCCAATCGACGCCTTCAGCAGTTCCAGAACACGATGACAAGTCTGAGGCATGCAACCGCAGACAGAGATATGGCTATGCTACAAGCCTTTCCGTTCTTATTATCTTCCCCCGAGGAGTATTACAACATGGACTGAAATGAAAAAGATATTTCTAGAGAAGTATTTTCCTGCTTCCAAAGCGGCATCCATTCGAAAGGAGATCAGTGGCATTCTACAGATGTCTGGGGAGTCTCAGTATGAATATTGAGAGAGATATAAGAGGTTATTGGCAAGCTTACTATACCATAATATATCCCCAACACTCATCATTCAGTATTTTTATGAAGGATTACTTCCAGAACAGAGGAACTTGATTGATGCAGCCACAGGGGGTACACTTACTGAGAAGACACCTTCACAGGCAACCAGTTTGATTGAGAGTATGGCTGCCAATGCTCAACAATTCTACACCAGAAACAACTCTAATGTCAGAAGAGTTAGCGAGATGGGAGAATCTATACAGTCAGAGCAACGGATGAACAACATAGAGAAGGTAGTACAACGAATGGCAGCAGTGATTATTCCTACTTATGAAGAAGAATCTGAACAGGTGAATGTTGTGTTCCCTAATCAGAGGCCAAGGTATGATTCCTACTCTAATACTTATAATCCAGGTTGGAAAGATCACCCAAATTTCAGTTATGCAAATCATCAAGATGCAGCTCCTAATCCTTATGGGCGACAAAGTGGTTTTCAACAACCATAGTTCCGACCACAACCTCCACCTCAGCCTCAACAGCAGACTCAAAATTCTAGTTTAGAGGAGATGATGAAAATGATGATGCAAATGCTCAGCGTCAAGATATAATTTTGTAGAAAAAAGATATGGCTATAAAGGACCTGCAACTTCAAATTGGACAGTTGGCTACAGACATGAATGAAATAAAGGCACAAAATTCGATAAAATTGCCATCACAAACTTTTGTGAATCCAATAGAGAATGTCAATGCAGTGCTTTTGAGGAGTGGGAAGCAAACAGAAGAGCCAAAACAAAAAGAAAAGGTTAGTCACGACTCAGAAAAGGAAGTAGATATGGAAACCATTCCAAAGGAAAATCCAACCTCAACTGGCCAACCTAAGGACACGGTTCCTACTTTTACCACACCACCTCCTTTTCCTAGTCGTTTTGCCAAGTCAAAGAAGCAAGCTCTAGATAAGGAGATTATGGATATTTTCAGCAAGGTGCATATTAACATTCCATTTATTGAGGCCATCAGAACGGTACCCAGGTATGCCAAGGTTCTGAAGGATTTGTGTACAAGGAAGGAGAGGTTGATTGCTAACGAGGTCGCTAGGGTAGGAGAAAGTGCTTCAGCTATGTTGCTACAGAAGATGCCTGCAAAGTGTAAAGATCCTGGTGATTTTACAGTGCCAATTACTATTGGTAAAAAACGGTTTGAGCGTGCTTTGCTTGATTTGGGAGCTTCCATAAGCGTGATGTCAGTCGATGTTTATGATTCTTTGAATCTGGGACTTTTAAAGGAGACAGGGATTATCATTCGATTATCTAATAAGTCTAACATATATCCTAAGGGACTCTTGGAAGACGTGTTGGTGCAAGTGAATGAATTAATCTTTCCGGTTGATTTCTTTGTTGTGGATATGCAGAATGGGGACAATTGTTCGTCTACTCTATTACTTCTTGGGAGACCATTTATGAAGACTGCTAAGACGAAGATTGATTGTGATACTGGGACACTCACTATGGAGTTTGACAAAGAGGTTATACACTTAATTTTTTTTGAAGCTATGCGTTATCGAAGTGATATCCATTCCGCATTTTCTGTTAATGTTATTGGTTCGTTAGCACATCAGATATTTATTTGATTTGATCAACGAAGATGAACTTAAATCTGTGCTACAAAGTAGCATTAATTTGGACGTCCATGGCCTTCCTAACTTGGACGTTGATATTACCAAGGAGTTTGTCGAGACATGTGGTGCTCTAACAATATCACAAGAAGTTAGAACATGTAATATTTCATATATCTCTTTACCTATTACTGATGAAGTTCCTTTACCTTCTGTTGTGCAGTCACCTAAATTAGAGCTAAAACCTCTACCTGATCACTTAAAGTATGCTTACTTGGGTGATGGGGAAGAGCTTCCAGTAATTATTTCAAAGAATCTCATAGCAATACAGGAAGAACGCCTCCTTAGGGTTCTGAAAGGGCACAAAACGTCTATTGGTTGGACAATTGCCGACATCAAAGGCATTATTCCAGCCATGTGCATGCATAGAATCCTAATGGAAGACGATGTCAAGACAGTACGTGATGCTCAGCGTAGGCTTAACCCCCCAATGATGGAGGTTGTGAAGAAAGAGATCCTCAAATTACTAAGTATGGGGGTGATTTACCCAATTTCTGACAGCAAATGGGTTAGTCCGGTGCAAGTGGTGCCTAATTAATCAGGTGTCACTATTGTTAGAAATCAAGATGATGAACTCGTTCCTACAAGAGTTCAAACAGGATGGCGAGTGTGCATAGACTACAGAAAGCTCAATTCGGCTACCCACAAGGATAACTTTCCTTTGCCTTTCATTGATCAGATGTTAGAGAGGTTAGCGGGACATTCACATTATTGCTTTTTGGATTGTTATTCGGGATACAATCAAATTGTTATTGCACCGTAGGATCAATAGAAGACTACTTTCACTTGTCCTTTCGGTACATTTGCATATACAAGAATGCCATTTGGTCTTTGCAATGCGCCTGCCACTTTTCAGACATGTATGGTTAGTATATTTTCTGATTACGTGGAAAACATCATTGAGGTATTTATGGATGACTTTAGTATTTATGGTGATTCATTTAATATTTGTTTAAATAATCTTGAACTTGTGCTTAAAGGATGCATAGACACTAATCTTGTTTTAAACTGGGAGAAATGCCACTTTATGGTAAACCATTAAATTGTACTTGGCCACATCATGTCCTCTCAAGGGATCGCAGTAGACAAGGCAAAGATAGACTTGATTAAGAACTTATAATACCCCACTTCGGTGAGGGAAATTCGCTCGTTTCTTGGTCATGCAGGTTTTTATAGGAGGTTTATCAAAGATTTCTCCAAAATCTCAATGCCGATGTGCAAATTGTTGCAAAAGTAGGTTGCCTTTAATTTCGACCAGGAGTGCAAGGTTACCTTTGATAAATTGAAGGAATTGTTGACTACTGCACCAATTATTAAGTCACCTGACTGGAGTTTGCCGTTCAAGTTAATGTGTGATACAAGTGATTATGCAATCGGAGCTGTTTTGGGTCAAAATGTAGACAAGAGATCACATGTGATTTATTATGCATCAAGGACCCTAAATGAGGCGCAAGTCAACTATTCAACCACTGAGAAGGAGTTGCTGTCTATAGTATTTGCATTAGAAAAATTCAGAGCTTATTTGGTGGGTGCCAATGTGATTGTATATTCTGATCATGCAGCATTACGGTACCTATTGAAAAAGAAGGAGGCTAATCCAAGACTTATACGTTGGATTCTTTTGCTACAAGAATTCAATATGGAAATCAGAGATAAGAAAGGTGTTGAGAATACAGTTGCTGATCATCTTAGTAGACTTGTTGTCTCCGAAGAAGAACTTCCCTTACAGGATCGTTTTCCAGACGAACAACTTTTCTCAATTGAAGAATCAACACCTTGGTATGCTGATATAGTGAACTATTTGGTTACAAGGCAAGTACCTAGTACAATGTATACTTTTCAAAAGCTAAAGCTTAAGAAAATAGCCAAGCAGTATGTGTGGGATGAGCCCTACTTGTGGAAATATGGTGCTGATCAAATTATCCGCAGGTGCGTACCAAACTCTGAATTTCAATCGATTCTATCTTTTTGTCATTCTTATGCTTGTGGTGGTCATTTTGGTTCTAAACGTACCGCTCTCAAAGTCCTTGAGAGTGGATTTTATTGGCCTACCCTATTTGAGGATGCATATGCTTTTTGCAAATCTTGTGATAGATGTCAACGAACGGGCAATCTAGGTGCTCGAAATCAAATGCCACTTAATCTGATTCTCACTGTCGAGATTTTTGATGTGTGGGGCATTGATTTTATGGGTTCTTTTGTTAATTCGAATGGAAAATTTTATATACTTCTTGTTGTGGATTATGTTTCTAAATGGGTTGAAGCTAAAGCCACCCCTACTAATGATTCTCAAGTTGTTTGTGAGTTTGTGAAGGAATATATTTTCTGTAGACATGGTACACCAAGAGTGGTTATCAGTGATGGAGGCTCGTGCTTCAAGAAATCCTTCTATGCTCTCCTCAAGAAGTACAACATTACACACAATATTGGTACGCCTTATCACCCACAAACTAGTGGGCAAGCTGAAATTTCAAATCGTGAGATTAAGTCCATCCTTGAGAAAACCATTAACACTACACGGAAGGATTGGAGTTATAGACTCAACGATGCACTTTGGGCGTATAGAACAGCATACAAGACACCGATTGGTGTGTCTCCATATCGGTTGGTTTATGGCAAAGCTTGTCATCTCCCAATTGAAATTGAGCATAAGGCATTATGGGAGGTAAAGATGTGCAACATGGAGTATGATAAAGCGGGAAAACAGAGACAACTTCAAATTAATGAGTTAGAGGAGATACGTAACGATGCTTACGAGAGTGCCCGTGTATACAAGGAAAATACTAAGCTTTTCCACGACAAGATGATTTCTCGAAAGAGTTTTGTTGTGGTACAAAAAGTTATTTTATTTAATTCTCGTATCCGTTTATTTCCTGGTAAGCTAAGGTCCCGATGGATTGGACCTTTTGTTGTTACTAATGTTTTTCCTCATGGTGCAGTTAAGATTATTAGTAGTAAAACCGGGATAACATCCAAGGTCAACGGCCATAGATTGAAGCCATATTACGAAAACTTCTCTAATTAGAAGGTAGATGCAATTAGACTTCAAGATTTACTCCCTCTGGAGGAGTAGTAAGGAGAATGCAAAGTCGGGCTGACGACTTTAAACCAAGTGCTAAATGGGAGGCAACCCATAGGTTTTGTATCTTAATCCCTTTTATTTTTGTTTTTATTTTTTTCATATCATATTTTCATCCCCATGTTTAATTTTATTGAGTCCGGAATCTATTTTAGAAGAAAATTATGACGAATACCTTTTCGTCAGAAAAATTCAGACTGCACGTAGTTCAGTCCAGAGACCATAACTGTCAGACCATTTATCAAAACATTGTTCCCTTACGACACTATTTATAAAACACGTATATGAACAACTTTTGTGAAATGGAGTTTTTCCAAATTCCTTACCAATTTGCACAGTTTTTGCGTTTTATCTTCTGTTACGTCAGAATTCAGAACTTTCGGTTTTACACATTGAGGACAATGTGAAGTTTAAGTGTGGGGGAGTATTTTGCATATAGATTTTTCAATTTTTTTGTACATATTTGCATGAAAAACTCCAACTTGTAGTTAGTTTAGAGTCACATAGTATACATGTCGCTAAGATTACATCGAAATTCTCACAAGAGTGACTGAACTTAAAGATGCCAGAGAACGTGATCGGGTTTATTGCTTGTTTGAGAGTTAAAGTTGGATTTAACCATGCCAGTGGAAAATGAGGTGCAGGCTGAATTCGGTATTAGAGTTGTGATCCCCTATAGTGGAGACTACCAATTGTTACATCATGTGAGGCACCGAACTTCAATTCTTTGTACGTGTCTAAATATGTGCTTTTAGAGTGTGTGTCACCGTACGTTAATTCCGGGTAGAATGGTGAGCTACCCAACCTCCCACCAATATAAGCACTACTTTGATATCTTGAGTGCTATTTTATCAATCACGATGGTGACATCGAATTGCTAACTTACATACCACTTGTAATCTTGTTCGCAGTTAGCACCATCCACTTTATGTCTCTCTACACCAACAAGTCCATAGAAACATCGTCATCATCAACAAGAAAAGCATCACAAATTCGAAGGGAAGTTGAAGACGTTCAAGGTTTACAGGCAACGGTACAGAATATGAGCAGATTTTAGATTCAAGTTGTTAGAGCATAGCTCAGTTGAACCCACAAAGCGTTGGTATGTCAAGTTTGGTTGTCATATTTTAGTGAATCAAAACTCATTTAAAGAGTCTCTTAATTATTTACTAGAGTCAACTTCGTATAGGTTAGCTAGAAAGTTACTAGGATATGAGACTTACAAGTATTACGTGAAGACTTGAAGAATGTGAAGAAGTAAAGAACTACAACGACGACATTATCTTTCCACTTGAGGTTAGTAATATTTGACTTAAACGGTTTCATTCCTAACATATCTTTCAAGTCGTGCATATTGAAAACATAACTGCGAAGCTGTGAATGATTATACTCTAGTTAGACATAGTATTAAGGAATTACAATACAAAGTATAACGTCTATCTTTTGAACTTCGTATATAAGACATCAACATAATCGTATGAATGCTATTGTGATTATGTATGGGTATGGGTGAAGATTTCGTCCTAGGAAACAATGTTTTACATTCGTTTAAAGGAAGTAAATTCATGAACTTGTTTTGTGAATCGAAAGGGAAATCGCTAGGCTTATTGGTATTTGTTATTCATTGCAAATCTTTAGATTACCAATATGTGTGTTTAGTATAACCGCTCATAACTTGTTTATGTATCTTGGTAAAACTATTCACAAGGCCTGACCTTTGTATTGGTATGACTTTTATTAGTGAAACCGATCTTAAGTAATCACCTGAGATGGTATGATCGATTTATTGTAATTGGTATGACCAACTCTAGACATTGGGGAACCGATCCTAGTAAGAGGTGCAACTGATCACAAAAGGGGAATCGATCCTTGTAAGAGGTGCAACAAGTTTTTAGTTATTGGGGAACCGATCCTATGAATATGTGCAACAAATACAAGTTAAATACCATATATATGTGGGAACCGATCCTAGTACCTAGTCAACCAAGTTTTGGTAACTAGCGTGACTAATTCTAGTACCCACATGGAGGTAGAACCGAAACTTGTTTTGGTAGAACCGTGAAACCCATGATTGGTGATTTGATAGGACAATCAATCACATAGTTCTTGGAAGTCAGATGAACCAATTATAAACTTGTTTGGAAGTGTGGAAAATCGGTTCCAAGATGGTAAATATGAAAAAGGATTTACCAAGTAAAGATGTCGACATACTTTGAACACGTGCAGTAATTCTTACCTTTTATTGTTCAAAGATATTCCTTAATAGCTAAAGGAGAATCCCGGATCGAAATAAATTGAGAATCTTTTAATTAAGGTTTTTAGTTTTATATGCCTTTAATTTCCAGCAATTAAAATGCATATCTTTAGAAAATAAAAATTAGTAATGTGTATTTACTAGTTGGAGATTTTCTAAGAGATTTCGGTCAATATTTGGACAGAGCATTTCCAGGAATTATGAAAACCGAATTTGGAAATATATTGCATATCTTGAGAATATTTTCGGTTTTTTAAATTCCTTGGTGTCCAAACTTCCTTGGTCTATAAATATTGAAGTTTGCATTTTGAGCAAACTAATCCTCAGAGCCAGTAAAACTACCTAGTTGTGTTGTTACTGATGGAGCCGCCTATTCGGAGAGGAAAGTAACCTAATTAGGCGAAATCTCTTACGACCGCTCGGTTTAAAGACTTCTTTGGGATTGAGAAGCTCTATTAGTACCGTTGGTGGGAAACTAGATAATTGCAGTTTATTATTAGTTTTCGATTGATTTGATTAACTAACGGTTGTTGAACTTTGATTGCACCTAGTTTGTTTATGCTTGAGAATCTTCTCTTCTGATATAAGATTCACTCAAACTAGATCGAAGTTTCGACGGGAGATCTTTAGACTGTTTGTAGATCTAAAGACGTCTTGTGATAATCCATTGTTAATAGACTCCGTTATGTGTGTGATTGATCACAAGAGATTCAAGTTGATTGTGTGCAGGTGTTTATTGAAGATCTAAGAAGATTTGAAGACGAAGAAGATTTATGATTTGGGTTCATAATCTTTGGTGTGCTCAAAACTTGATCGGCTGGGGATCCAACTATAATCGGTTTATCTTTGTGATAATCTTGATTGATTAGTTGAGTAGATCGGCATCAATACGTTTCTTTGTGATTCAAAGTATTGATTGCAAAATCTTGACAATTACTTTGGTAGTTATTTATTGGATAGATCTAAGAACCTGACAAAGGAGTTTATTGGGATAAACGGAAGAGCCTTTTGTCAAACTCATATCACGTTTATTGAAAAGAGTTGTTACCAAACAGATTTGTTGTTCCTTTACTGTTTGGAATACGAACCACAGGAATTGTTCCAATTGCGTTACTTACTGCAAGTTGGAGGCGCAGGGATACAGACGGAACTAGGTGAACTATAGGTTTAGTTGCTTGGTCTCAACTATACGAAGTTGGTTTGATTTTGTATAGTGGCTTAATCCTGAGAGTATTCAATTCTGGACAAGGTCCCGGGGTTTTTCTGCATTTACGGTTTCCTCGTTAACAAAATCTTGTTGTGTCTTTTACTTTTCTATTTCTGCAATTATAATTGTTTTTATTATTATTAGAAGTAAAATACACATACGTTAATTCCTATTTACTTGATAGCAATCCTATTGTGTTTGGTTAAGTCCGAACCTATTATCAAGTAAACATACTTCGTTGTTGTATTGCCTCGATCTTGCATCCATAGTCAATCACACAAGTTATCTTGTTGTCGTATTGTCTCGATCTCGTATCCATAGACGATCACACGAAGTGTGAACCGATTAGTTGTATTGTCTCGACTCAGTCCATAGACAATCACTTTCGGAGAAAGGACTTATAGGTGGAAAAGTTTTAGATTGAGGTATATTTGGGTACCCTCGTCTTTTCACAAGTAAAGCAACAACCAACAAGACAAGGAGCAGAATTTCTACATGTTGAAGACTTATGTACAAGAGCAAAAATCATCAAGATGAGAGTTCAAGAAGTTTATGATATCAAGACATACAAGTTGTGAAGAATCAAGCGGTAAAGTACTTACACCATGGCCTTTGTACTTGCATTTTTATTTTATCTTTATTTGTATTTGTTTTATTTTCTCTTGTCTCACAAAAAACAAAAAAAACAAAAAAACAAAAACAAAACAAGAGAAAATTTCTTTAGGTTCATTACTAGTTTTATTATTTTGTTTTGTTTTCATTTTGTATCTAATTTATTTTTCTTGTCTCCTATATATATATATATAAAAAGGGTAAAAAAGAAAAAAGAGACAAGAGACAAGAAAAATTCGTTGTATCATATTATTGTTTGTTTTTAGTTTTGTTCTTTCAATAAAGCCAGTGGAAGAAGAAATATTTATAATGAAGTTTCAAGCAACAAGGATTTGAAGAAAAAGAGTTACATTGTCAAGATTCTACGAAATTCAAGAGTTGAAGACCGAAGACGAAGATGAAGACAAGGATTGAAGACCGAAGACGTTTCTATTGATGCTGTGAGAGTGGTGCTAACTGCAAGTCGAACGGATAACGAGGTGAGTAAGCATATTCCCACCTTTTTTAAGTGGTTGATTTCCTTTCTTAGAGATCGTCAGAAAAAGAAGAAGAAGAAGGTTTTCAAAATGATAAAAGATGTGGGTTTTTCAAAACAATTCAGAGGGTTTTTCCTTCCTACTATTCAACGTGTCACATGACTCTCTCTTCATTCCTACCTGGACACATGTGTGGCCCATAAAAAAGTTGTTTATTATTGAGAGCAACTTCATAAAACCCTTTCTGGTGAGGCAGAGTCAAGACTTTCGATCACTCTCGAACCCAGATTCTTTCGATAAGGGATGGTTATTTCTCTCTCAACTTTTAAGGATGAGATTGTGTTCATATATATGTCTAACTTCTTATGACTAGTGTGCAGAATCTCTATGTCTTCTTAGCGCATTGGATGCTATCATTCGGGAGAACTAGTAAGTTGGAAAAGTAGGCTTTGTGGGTATATTTCTAGTAAACCCTCACGAGACTATAACTCGTCCACTAGGGACACCTAGGGGTTTAAAGGTCTGTTTCACATGCTAAGTGCAACCGTGACTTCAAAGACAATGAGTGGTTGTATTTTAGATAGTTTGCTCGAGGACTAGCAAAAGCCAAGTGTGGGGGAATTTGTTAAGTGCATATTTTGCATATATTTAGTGTCGAATCCATGCTAGTAATTGCTTAGTTTCTTACAAATTATTGTATATTACGTTTGTTTTGTTTTATTTGTGTTTCATCAGGTGAATCATCCGAAAGAAGTGAATATGCACTTAATTGTGCAATTAAAGAAGTTAGCTGCAAGCGGAAAAGGGTGGAAGACCAAGTGGAACCCGTTCGAATATAGGATTCCTTGATATCATCTCGAAGAGGACGAAAAGACGAAGCCAATAGCGAAATAATGGAGTGATTCCGACGTCGTATGAAGAAATTACAAGCATTCGAAGCTAGTCAAAGTTGCGCAATCTCTGAACCTATAGAATTGTTATAGGCACCCGAGTTTCTACTCAGGGCAGCCACGGAATATGAGTTCAGGGAAGTTATCGTCCATGTTATATTGGGATTCTCGACCTATGTTGTATTAGGCGCTAGGCGCGCCTAAGGCGCACTAGACGAACATAAACCGTGATTATAGAACTTCAGGTACAAATTGAGTATTCTTCAAAATGCTATCACTATTCAATATTCTTCAACTGTTTCATCACAAATTTTAGATGAAGATTGCATTTCCATTGATTACGTTTGCATATTAAGGGGATTGTTTGAAAAGTTTAGAAGAAGAAGAATAAAGAAAAATGTTGGCAAGTGCACCAAAAGAATTGAATAGTCCAGCATCAATGATGCCTGGATCTAAGAAACCAAATTCCCTCAAGAAAAGATTACGTCATTGACAGTTGCATATCCAAACCAATCACTTTTGTAGGGTACGCATACTTACCCGGACTTCCAACAACCGCCAGTACGCGTACGGGTACGCAGACTTTGGGTTCCCGGTTTTGGAGTTTTATACAAATGTGAGAACACACCATGTTTATATCCAAAGATGGTTACATGTTCTAAACTCTCATTTCAATCATTAAAACTTTCTTAGAGGATGTTATATAGTTGTTATTCACAAACTATTTTTTATCAAAGCAATTTTCAAGTTATTAAAATAATCAACATGACTTTCGTCACGAGTAAAGATGAACTTGGTCAAAGCGAAAGCTTACTAACACATATTTCGAGAAATAGATAAGCGAGATAAACTCGGCTCGAAATAGCAAATGTGTATATTCGAAGTCTATATAGCAATACGACTTTTGTCTCAAGATAGGAGATAGAGTAGATAGATTTTTGAGTGATAGATAAGTTCAAGTCTCCACATACCTTTTTGTCGATGAAGTTCCACAAGTTCCTTGAGTAGTTCTTCGTCTTTGCATGATGAACTCCGTTGAGTCTAGAGCTCAACTACACTTACTATCCTAGTCCGAGACTTAGCTATAAGTAGACTAGAAATCAAGACTTATAGTTTTGACAACTAAACTTAACAAACAAGCTTGAGATAGCAACGCTTGCAAGTTCGACCGAGCAGTGCTCTAACAAAACTCAGTTAAACCTACAGAGGGGTTTTTCCCACCGTATGAAAACTCAGGGAAAAGAAAAGAATTTTTTCCGTGAGAATAGAATTAGTTTCTGTTTTCGATTTCAGAGGACAGACAGGCTAAAACAGTAAAAGGAAGATATTTGGGCTGGGCTTTATTCAGGGCTTGCTCAACACTTGACGCAGCCCATTGGTTGTGTGTTTATTTCACACGAATTTGGCATGATTTTGGTGGAATTTTGGCAAGTTTGGCATCTTATTTCGACCGGGATTCGAGCACGGGAACAACTACAATTGGGACACCTATAAAATAGATGTTTCTACAACTTTTAAAGATATCATATAATCTTTAATCAAGTTTTGGAGAGAAGAACACAAGGAAGAAAAGCTAGGGTTTGGAGCTATTTCCAGCACCATAACTATTTCTTTACCATTTTATCATATGAAACTCATGGGTTTTGTTAGTACCATGAGTAACTTAACTTCTTAGTGATTGGGGATGAATTCTAGTTCTATTAAATGATTCAATTTAGCATATAAATTTATTCAAATTATTCATATGATTATTGTTTATTTTTACTATGATTAATTGATAAAAAAATTAGGTGGCCAACTAAGTTAGTTTATTAGTGAATCTAATGCTAGTAGTGAGTTAGGATATCCGTAATTGTCGAATAACTCTTACACAAGTAGAAATTGCGAAACCTTGTAGGGGGATTCTGTGGAGCAATCGCAAGTAAAAACAACCCTAGTAAGTGGATCGAGCGTACTGAGTTTAACTGCTAGGATCAAACCTAAGTTCATAAACCTTAAGGCATTCGACTGAATTACATCTTGTAAGCGTACCTCAAGGTGGTTCATATGGATAGAATTTGGAGACTAAGCGTACATGTTTTCCATTGATATAAGGAATTTTGGGGATAGCTAAGCGTAACTTTTTTCCTACGGTTGATAATAATCTATGATTTACAAAGAATATATGAATATGTTACTTTGATGACTATTTAGTAATGAAGAAGGATACCCTGATCATATTTCTCTCTATTGCTTGCAATCTTAATTACTCTTAATTGCTTTGTTATTTACTTTGTTCTAAAATCTAAAACAAACCCCCCATTGTGACACTTTTTGACAACTAAATCTCCCTGCTCTTCGTGGGAACGAACTTGACTTCCATTATATTATTTATTAATTGAGTGGATTTAAGATCACTAATTTGATTGCACCTACGACACGCATCAAGTTGTACCAAGGTTTTGTCTCACTAGGTTTTTCCTTGTCAAAGTTTTAATGAGGCAATCATTTTCGGCACAAATCATCAAGGAGAGAAAGACATTTGAATAAGAACATTCAAAGCACTATGTATAAAGTTTTGTTATTAAACCGCACAAGAGGGGGTGTTACAAGGCTTGATGTATGGTCCATCTTGTTACTCAGAGTTTCCCCTTTTTATATCTATATAAAGGAACCTATGTATTACTCATATTACTCCCTCTAATAATATAATTCTCTTTCTTTTCTCTATATTTTCTTCCTTCACCTCTTATTCTCCTTAATCACTCAAGTATCTATAGACTAAGGTTGTTTGGACAACAAGGAAATTCCAAAACTGAAAATATTCTCAAGATATGCATTAAAGTACCTAATTTCGGTTTTCCTATTTCCAATTAAATGTCAAAAAATATTTCCGAAATCTCTCTTGGAAAGTTTTTATTATTAGTTTAGCACATTACTAATAAACCTTTTCAAGAAGATATTGTTAGAGCATAGCTCGATTGAACCCACCAAGCGTTGGTATGTCAAGTTTGGTTGTCATATTTTAGTGAATCAAAACTCAATTTAAGAGTCGCTTGATTATGTACTAGAGACAACTTCATATAGGTTAGGCTAGAAAGATTAGGATAATGAGACATACAAGTATTACTTGAAGACTTGAAGAATGTGAAGAAGTAACAAGCTGCATCGACGACATCATCCTTCCTCTTGAGGTTAGTAATATTTTGACTTGAACTGTTTCATTCCCAACGTATCTTTAAAGTCGTGCTATATTGAAAACATAACTGCGAAGCTGTGAATGATTATACTCTAGTAGACATAGTGTTAAGGAATTAGAATACGAAGTATAACGCTGATCTTTTGAACTTCGTATATAAGACATCGACATAATCGTATGAATGCTATTGTGATTATGTGTATGGGTATGAGTGAAGATTTCGTCATAGGAAACAATGTTTACATTCGTTTAAAGGAAGTACATTCATGAACTTGTTTTATGAATCGAAAGGGAAATCGCTAGGCTTATTGGAATTGTTATTCATTGCATATCTTTGGATTACCAATATGTGCGAGTTAGTAGAACCGATCATAACTTGTTATGTATCTTGGTAAAACTAGTCACAATGCCTGACTTATGTATTGGTATGACTTTTATTAGTGTAACCAATCCTAAGTAATCACCTAAGATGGTATGATCGATAGTTGTAATTGGTGTGACCGATCCTAGTAATTGGTGTAACCGATCCTAGTAATTGGTGTGACCGATCACAAAAGAGTAGTAATCGATCCTTGTAATTGGTGTAACCGATCCTGGTAACTGGTGTGACCGATCACAAGTAATACCATGAGAATATGGTAACCGGTCCTGGTAATAAATGTGACCAATTTGGTAACTGATGTAACCGGTCCCAGTAACCATATTGAGGTAGAACCGATCCTTGTGTTTGGTAGAACCGTAAACCCATGATTAGTGTGTTGATTTGATCAATCACATAGTTCTTGGAAATCAGATGAACCAGTTCTAAACTTGTTTGGAAGTGTGGTATAATCGATTCCAAGATTGTAGATATGAAAGAGTATTTACAAAGAAATAAGATGTCGACATACTTTGAACATGTTCAGTAACTCTTATCTTTTATTGTTCAAAGATATTCCTTAAAAGCTAAAGGAGATCCCAGACCGAAATAAGTTGAGAATCTTTTAATTAAGGTTGTTAATTTTTATATGCTTTTAATTACCAGCAATTAAAATGCATATCTCTGGAAAATAAAAATTGGTAATGTGCATTTACTAATTGGAGATTTTCTAGTAGGATTTCGGTTATTTTTGGACAGAGCATTTCTAGGAATTATGAAAACCGATTTGGAATATATTGCATATCTTAAGAATATTTCGGTTTTGGAAATTCCTTGGTGTCCAAACTTCCTTGGTCTATAAATACCCAAGTTTGCATTTCATGTAAACTATCCTAAGAGCCAGCAAAACTACCTTGTTGTGTTGTTACTGGTGGAGCCGTCTATTCGGAGAGGAAAGTACCCTAATTAGGCGAAATCTCTTACGACCGCTCGTTTAAAGACTTTTTTGGGATCAAGAAGCTCTACGAGTACCGTTGGTGGGAAACTAGATAATTACAGTATTATTAGTTTTTGATTTAATTTGATTGACTAATGGTTGTTGAACTTTTATTGCACCTAGTTTGTTTATTCTTGAGAATCTTCTCTTCTGATATAAGATTCACTCAAACTAGATTGAAGTGTCGACGGGATATTTAGAACTGTTTGTAGATCTAAAGACGTCTTGTGATAATCCATTGTTAACAGACTCCATTCTGTGCGTGATTGATCACAAGAGATTCAAGTTGTTGTGTACAGGTGTTTATTGAAGATTTAAGAAGATTTGAAGACGAAGAATATTTCTGATTTGGGTTCATAATCTTTGGTGTGCACAAAACTTGATCGGCTGGGATCCAACTATATTCGGTTTATCTTTTGGGTATATTTGATTGATTAGTTGCGTATATCGGCATCAGTATTTAGCATCTTGATAGATCCTATTATTGATTGCAAAATCTAAACTCGACTACTTGTTAGTTGTTTGTTAGATAGATCTAAACCCGACAAAGGAGTTTATTGGATTAAACAGAAGAGCCTTTGTCTAACTCATATCACTCAGATTGAATAGAGTTGTTACCGAACAGATTTGTTGTTCCTTTACTGTTTGGAATACGAACCAAAGGAATTGTTCCAGTGCGTGCACTTATTGAATGTCGGAAGCGCGGGGATACTGAAGAAACTAGGTGAACTATAGGTTTAGTTGATTGGTCTCAACTATACGAAGTTGGTGTTATTTTGTATAGCGGCTTAATTCTGAGAGTATTCAATTCTTGACTAGGTCCCGGGGGTTTTCTGCATTTGCGATTTCCTCGTTAACAAAATCTTGCTGTGTTATTTACTTTTGTTTTTCACAATTATAATTGTTGTTATTATAATTTAAAGTAAATTACACAAACGTTAACTCTGTATTACTTGATAGTGATCCTATAGAGTTTGGTTAAGTCGGAACCTATTATCAAGTAATTACACTTTGATTGTTGTATTGTCTTGATCTCGTATCCATAGATGATCACACAAAGTGTGAATACCGATTCGTTGTATTGTCTCCAATCAGTCCATAGACAATCATTTTCGGTAAGAGGACTTATAGGTGGAAAAGTTTTAGATTGATGTATATTTGGGTACCCTCGTCTTTTCAATTGGTATCAGAGCAGGCAAACACGAAAAGATCTAACAATCTGTGTTTGGTGTGATCCATCCTATAAGAAATGAACTCGAATTCTCATGAATCGATTTCAGTTAACGTACTGCCAAGATTTGACGAAACAAACTATCTATGGTGGAAATATGCTATGAGATCTTTTTTTCAATCAAGAGACTTTAATACTTGGTTATTAGTTGTTGATGGTTATAATTGCCCGAAAATCAAAAATTCGGAAACTGAGTTTAAACGCTTAGTAGATTATACTAACGAGGAAAAGGCTTTTGCAAAGCAGAATTCAAATGGTTTGAATGCGATTATACATGCTGTAAGTCGTGATCTACAACATCATGTATCAACATGTCAAACTTCAAAGGAAGCTTGGGATAATCTTCAGATCGTGTTCGAAGGTATTACATCAGAGAAAGAAGCTAGAATTCAAACTCTTACGTCTGATTGGGAAAACCTTCGAATGGATGACAACGATACTTTTGAAGAGTTTCATATTAAACTCTCTGAGATAGTTAATGCTTCTTTCTCTCTTTGAAAGACTATTTCTGAAAAAGATATAGTATGCAAAAATGAGATCGTTGCCATCTAGATACGAATCTAAGAAGCATGCAATCATAGAAGCAAATGATCTTTCAACTCTTTCACGAAGCACACTCGTTGGAAAATTGAAAATCTTTGATCATGAATCACAATCTATTCAAGCTAAAGGAATCGCTTTTAAAGCTACAAAATTTCCAAAAGCACCATTGGAAAAGGATAGATTAATGGATTATTCTGATGTACGGATTGCAGAAAATTCTGATGATGAAGTTGAACAATCATTATCATTGATCACCAGACAATTCCGAGATATCTTGAAGAAAAGAAACAAGAGATTCATAAATGATACTCATCGATCTTCTCAACCCCATGATCGAGTTCCTGTCAAGAACAAGAAAGATCAAGTAGAAGATGATGAATATCAACCTTAGTGCTTTAAGTGTAAAGGTTTGGTCATATGGATAAAGACTGTCCTAATCTTAGGAAATACACTAGAAGCAAGGCACTGGCTGTAACTCTAGATGAGACCTCTGATTCATATGATTCTGAAGAAGAGGAAACAACTAATATTGCATTAGTTGTCAATATTCCTTCCTCCTCCATTAGTGATTTAACCATTTTAAGAATGGACATGTCTTCCGATATTAATAAATCACCTAATGGTAAAGGAAAATATAAGACTAATTGCAGGATTGTCTCAAAGAGCATCAATATCAAGATACTTCGTTTCGAGGTAAGAAGAAAAAGGTTTTTCATACAAGACTAGATCAAGAACACACTGATTGTTCTAATTCCCTTAATGAGAGAAAATCTCACACTAATACCATGATGCGTGTCGTAACCACAACAAATTAATCAAGATATTTCCCACTAATTAACTGGTAATATAGCTGTAGTAAGGATCGTTCCCACAGAGAGCTGTGTAATTGATATGTTACTTATATTAGCAAAACAAGACAAAGGGGGATTGGATTAAAGTAAATAAGAGAATAACAAATAAAAGAAAGAGATGATCAAGGAGTCCTTCGCCGTTACCAAGCGATAACTGGATTAGTATACTTATCTATCTTCGTTAGAACCATTCATCACCAACCGTAGGAAAGCAGCTAGAGCAGTGCTATCCCCAAAGTTCCTCTTGTGACCGGATACCGAAGCGCTCGCATATCAAGTTCTATCCAACTGAACCACCAAGTAGTAGCGTACTCAAGGTGTAACCCAATCGGAAGCTTTAAGTTATGTGAACTTAGGTTGATCCTAGCAGTTAGACTCTTAGTGCAAGGTCAACTTACTAGTGTTGTCTTCACACATGATTGCTCCACAAAATCCCTCTGCGAGGTCTCACGTTCTCTACTTGTGTAAGGGTTATTCAACAAATACACGGATATCGTAACCCTTTACTAGCAATAGAATGATCAAAAGATTAATCCAGCGTGCACTCCAAACAATCTAATTAATCAATCATAAACCCTAGAAATAGTGAAAACAAACGATTATGTGATTAAAATTCCGAATAGATTTATATAACTAATAAAGCTTCACGCTAGAACATTGAATTCATCCTTAATCAAAGAAGGTTTAGCTTCTCATTTTTACACCGTTTCCCGGTTTCCCCCTAAAGGGTTAAACCCTAAAATATTAATGAAGCACAAAGTATAATATGAGATGTGTAAAGAGATATATGATATCCGATTTAGGTCAAGAAGTATTTCTTTTATAGTCTCCGAATTGTAGAAGTCCCGTGTACTAAATCCCGTGTCAAACACTTGCCAAATCTCGCTAAAAATCCTCACGTCCAAGTCTGGCCGTGAATGTAATAGAGTTACAGCCAGTGGACCACGTCAGTTATGCAGAAAGGCCCAGCCCAGCTATCAAAACTGGCCTGTCAGTCCTATGGAACTGACAACCTATATTCTTCTTCTCTTATTACGGCCTGGACTTTCTGTCCGTGACTTCCTCCTGTAACTTTTCCTTGGTTTCTCTTCTTTCAGTTACGGCTGGGATTTTCAACCGCAACTTCTCCTGGATTCTTTCTTTCTATCACGGCTAAGATTTTCTAGCCGTAAGTTTCCCTGTAAAACCAAACTTCTATTCCTTTCCCGGCCTCCTCTTCTTTCTCAAACCATCAGCAAACTCTGTCGAGCTCCATCATTCGCTGGATGGCAGCAACTCCTCGATACAGCCTTCATCGTCACCCTCACTTCCAACCAACTCCACCAACTCTTCCATCATAACCGGTCCATCATCTACTGTCGATAATGGCAGCAGCAACTAAACACCATCATTCGAACATCACCATCACTGCCAAGCTCAACTCCATATCGAGTATTGTCCACAATCCGAGCAGCAGCACCATCTTCTTCGTCTTCAAGCTCTGTCCAGTTCCAAACCAACTCGAGCTCAACTCTCTCCATCGATGCCTTCATCAAGATCAGTTTACTTCCACAATCACCGTTAATACAGCATCATAATCTCTGCAAATATTCCAACAGCGAAGCTAACTATTCCATCACCACTATACTTTCTTCTCAGTCGATCCATCCATTACAGACTCTTGCTCGAGTTCAATGTCAGAAACCATCAATCTTCATCATTATCGAGCTCGAGTTATTGGCCTTAGCAGCAACCCAACTCAGTTCCCAGCTCTCATTCAATCATTCGCCGGCAAACCAACTCCTTCAATCACCGAGTACCACAGACAACAACAACCATCGTCACTGCCATCTACCTTCTCGACATCCCTTACTACCATGGTTGGCAGCACATGCAATCGACCACAGGACTCATAGTTGCAGCGACAAGGACTTGGCAGTTCACCTTGGTCGTGAACTGGATTGCAGGTTCTTCCCATTGGTTGAGAAGAAGATGGTGGCAGCCTGTATTGAAGATCTGGGTGTATTCAACAATTTTCAAACCTAAAGCAGTGGCAGCCCCTAGTACAAAAGGCACCTGCCATTAGTAATTCTGCGTTTAACTGTTAGTCTCGGAGAACCAACAAGCATAACTTCTCGTTTCACCCATAGTTTCTTCATATGATGTCGGAATGAGCTCATTCTTTCGCCAATTGCTTCGTATTTTCGCTCTCTTCAAGATTATGAGAATAAACTTTGCATTTGAACGAGTTCCACCTGGTCATTGGCCATTCTCTACTTGTAGACTTCACTTTTGTGCTATTTTCACTTCTTTTCGGATGATTCACCTAACAAAAGACAATAAATAGAAAAGTAACATAATACAAGATAATATGCAAGAAATATAGCTAAAACAAGTATGGAATTGACACTCAAAACATGTAAATTAAGCACTTATCATACCACCTAATCAGTATTAAATTTACATCCTCACCTTGTATGCCGAATCTGTGTGTGAGGAAGTAAAAATTCAAGGCACTTATGTATAGAATATGGGAATAAAAATCTAGATATGAAAATATATTTAAGATATTCGTATTTATAGGAATATTATATTTTCGGAAGTATGAAAAATATAAAAAGATCCTTCTCATTCTCTGGCCATTCCTTGTCCGAACTATGAGTCAGGATCCGATGTCTTCTCTTGATAGAGTACTGGATCATAAAGATTGCTCTAAGAATAAGTTTGTACCCTCTCTTGATATTGAGAATTCAAAGAGAAAAATCAAAAAGAGAGATTGGCTTAGCAAGAAGGAAAGAGAGAATATGTTGAAGAAAGATCAGTTTATTGAAGCATTGATACACTTCTGTGTTCAATCAAAGACAGAATTACATGTTCTTGCAGAATCCTTCACGAAAACTTCTCAACTACAAGAAATACTAGTCAAGCAACAAGGTTATCTACTTGAAGAAATTCACAAGCTGAAGAATGAAAGTAATAATCTGCCTTCCTCTACCTCTGATATGAAGGACTAAGTTGCAAACAAAAAATAGACATCAGTTTTTGATTTCTTTCAATTATTGTGTAAGGTCTATTGATGAATAAAACTATCTATTAGTTATGAATAAAATTATTATTTTATAATTTCTCTTGTGATAGTTTTTCGATTACATAGCCTGTGCTTAAATGCTTTATATTATTGCTATGTGTTATGGGATGTTTGATTTCGGTTTTCATAACCTTAATATTCGATCTCATATTATGTGTGAACCCTTATGGTTTGTGTGGCTTTTTGATTTAGCGGGATTAAGTTCTAGCCCATATTGGTATGCTTTATCAAAGGATCATAAGGTGTTCCGATTGAAACTCATGTGTGAAAAAGTCACAATATGTTGAATTTTTGTTTAACATAAAAGCATATGTGTTTCGGGGTTTCCAACTTTTGCTATGCATTAGTTAAAAACCGTTTTAACCTTTCTCTGGTAAAGGTTGCTGTTGTTGTTGTTCTTTTATTCTTGCGAGAGGATGACAACACAATGGGGGAGAGTTCTAACTTGAACTTGCGCTTAATGTTATATTTTTCGGGGAGAAGAGGATGCGGAATTTGAGGTAACAAATTTGTTAGTTAATAGTTTTCCTGTTTAAGAAAAGCATGAGTTTATTGCATATATTTTGCTTTTGCTTAACAAAATTCGGTACAATTGATGTTTATTCCATTATGTGTGTATGGATGTATGTGTATGTGTGTGTGTGATTCAATTGTTTCCGGTAAAAAAAAACTAGTGCGATATCTTTCTTTATTGTTTGGTATCAATTGTTTTAGACTTAACAAAATTTCGGTGCAATTGCGGTGCTTTAATGTCTATGTTTGTTTCAATTGCTTCCGGTTAAGAAAAATAATTGTGCAAGTCGATTTATTTGGTTTGTATGTATTGTTTATGGCTTAACAAAATACGGGATCATTTGTTTAGTCCAATTCGATTCCGGATAAGGGAAACTAAGTTAATTCTGATCTTAGTTAGACTTATCAAATGTGAAGGATTCGGTTATTCAAGTCTAATCGAATGCCTTGACAAGAAATATTAGTTAACTAACCTAGTATTTGTCTTGTCTAAAGTGGAAGGTCTAAGTTATTGTCTGAATAATTAGTGCCTGATGAGAAAAATAAAGTTAATTCTGATCTTTATTTTGGTCTTATCGAAAAAAGCGATTGTACTTGTACAATCGGTTTAGTAAGGGAACTAAGTTTTTCTTAGTCAATTTGTTAAACTATTAGGGGAAATTGCTTCGGGAAATTGTTTCCTTGATAACATATCAAAATCAAATTACTTGTATTTTCGGTTTTGGTATTGGTTATCTAAAATGGTATGTGAAACCTTCGTGCTTAACTCTTATAGGTTATACAATTCTTTTAGATTGTAAGATCCTTTCGGTTTTTGGTATTTGCTCGTACCTTTGTCATTTTGTGACAAAAAGGGGGATAAATATATGGAGTAAACAAAGTGATTTGTAATCACTTAGGAAAGGACAATTGTGCTTAAACGTTATATCTAACGAAAGAGTAAAGCATTGACTAAGGGGGAGAAACATATCATATGATGATTGTAGTTATTTGGACTACAAAAGGGAAATAACAAAGATGTGCGGATTGAAAATCTACCTATCTTACCTTTAGGGGGAGTATTAGCTTTGTTATTTAATGTCTTCAACAACATTTATGGATTGAATATATGCAGGGTATTGTGCCGTTGAAACTTGGAATCAAGCGTAGGTATAATGAATTTTTGTAATTTGTTTATCCATATGATTGTAAGAGTTTTGTCACTAAAATTGACAAAGGGGGAGATTGTTAGAGCATAGCTCGGTTGAACCCACCAAGCGTTGGTATGTCAAGTTTGGTTGTCATATTTTAGTGAATCAAAACTCAATTTAAGAGTCGCTTGATTATGTACTAGAGACAACTTCGTATAGGTTAGGCTAGAAAGATTAGGATAATGTGACATACAAGTATTACTTGAAGACTTGAAGAATGTGAAGAAGTAACAAGCTACATCGACGACATCATCCTTCCTCTTGAGGTTAGTAATATTTTGACTTGAACTGTTTCATTCCAAACGTATCTTTCAAGTCGTGCTATATTGAAAACATAACTGCGAAGCTGTGAATGATTATACTCTAGTAGACATAGTGTTAAGGAATTAGAATACGAAATATATCTTTTGAACTTCGTATATAAGACATCGACATAATCGTATGAATGCTATTGTGATTATGTGTAAGGGTATGGGTGAAGATCTCGTCCTGTGAAACAATGTTTACATCCGCTTAAAGGAAGTACATTCATGAACTTGTTTTATGAATCGAAAGGGAAATAGCTAGGCTGATTGGTATTGTTATTCATTGCATATCTTTGGATTACCAATATATGTGAGTTAGTAGAACCGATCATAACTTGTTATGTATCTTGGTAAAACTAGTCACAATGCCTGACTTATGTATTGGTATGACTTTTATTAGTATAACCGATCCTAAGTAATCACCTAAGATGGTATGATTGATAGTTGTAATTGGTGTGACCAATCCTAGTAATTGGTGTAACCGATCCTAGTAATTGGCGTGACCGATCACAAAAGAGTAGTAATCGATCCTTGTAATTGGTGTAACCGGTCCTGGTAATTGATATGACCAATTTGGTAACTGATGTAACCGGTCCCAGTAACCATATTAAGGTAGAACCGATCCTTGTGTTTGGTAGAACCGTAAACCCATGATTAGTGTGTTGATTTGATCAATCACATAGTTCTTGGAAATCAGATGAACCAGTTCTAAACTTGTTTGGAAGTGTGGTATAATCGGTTCCAAGATTGTAAATATGAAAGAGTATTTACAAAGAAATAAGATGTCGCCATACTTTGAACATGTTCAGTAACTCTTATCTTTTATTGTTCAAAGATATTCCTTAATAGCTAAAGGAGATCCCGGACCGAAATAAGTTGAGAATCTTTTAATTAAGGTTGTTAATTTTTATATGCTTTTAATTACCAGCAATTAAAATGCATATCTATGGAAAATAAAAATTGGTAATGTGCATTTACTAATTGGAGATTTTCTAGTAGGATTTCGGGTTTTTTTGGACAAATCATTTCTAGGAATTATGAAAACCGATTTGGAATATATTGCATATCTTAAGAATATTTCGGTTTTGGAAATTCCTTGGTTTCCAAACTTCCTTGGTCTATAAATACCCAAGTTTGCATTTCATGTAAACTATCCTAAGAGCCAGCAAAACTACCTTGTTGTGTTGTTACTGGTGGAGCCGTCTATTCGAAGAGGAAAGTACCCTAATTAGGCGAAATCTCTTACGACCGCTCGTTTAAAGACTTCTTGGGATAAAGAAGCTCTACGAGTACCGTTGGTGGGAAACTAGATAATTGCAGTATTATTAGTTTTTGATTTGATTTGATTGACTAACGGTTGTTGAACTTTGATTGCACCTAGTTTGCTTATTCTTGAGAATCTTCTCTTCTGATATAAGATTCACTCAAACTAGATTTAAGTGTCGACGGGATCTTTAGAACTGTTTGTAGATCTAAAGACGTCTTGTGATAATCCATTGTTAACAGACTCCATTCTGTGCGTGATTGATCACAAGAGATTCAAGTTGTTGTGTGCAGGTGTTTATTGAAGATTTAAGAAGATTTGAAGATGAAGAAGATTTCTGATTTGGGTTCATAATCTTTGGTGTGCACAAAACTTGATCGGCTGGGATCCAACTATAATCGGTTTATCTTTTGGGTATATTTGATTGATTAGTTGCATAGATCGGCATCAGTATTTAGCATCTTGATAGATCCTATTATTGATTGTAAAATCTAAACTCGACTACTTGTTAGTTGTTTGTTAGATAGATCTAAACCCGATAAATGAGTTTATTGGATTAAACAGAAGAGCCTTTGTCTAACTCATATTACTGAGATTGAATAGAGTTATTACCGAACAGATTTTTTGTTCCTTTACTGTTTGGAATACGAACCAAAGGAATTGTTCCAGTGCGTGCACTTATTGAATGTCGGAAACGCAGGGATACTAAAGAAACTAGGTGAACTATAGGTTTAGTTGCTTGGTCTCAACTATACGAAGTTGGTGTTATTTTGTATAGCGGCTTAATTTTGAGAGTATTCAATTCTGGACTAGGTCCCGGGGTTTTTCTGCATTTGCGGTTTCCTCGTTAACAAAATCTTGCTGTGTCATTTACTTTTGTTTTCCACAATTATAATTGTTGTTATTATAATTTAAAGTAAATTACACAAAGGTTAACTCTTTATTACTTGATAGTGATCATATAAAGTTTGGTTAAGTCCGAACCTATTATCAAGTAATCACACTTTTATTGTTGTATTGTCTCGATCTATTATCCATAGACGATCACACAAAGTGTGAATACCGATTCGTTGTATTGTCTCGACTCAGTCCATAGACAGTCACTTTAGGTAAGAGGACTTATAGGTGGAAAAGTTTTAGATTGAGGTATATTTGAGTACCCTCGTCTTTTTAGATATGCTTTAATTGCTTGTAATTAAAACATATATACTTGAAAATTATAATTAAATTCTTTTCAATATTTCAGTTTGGGATCACCTAGAGCATCAAGGAATATCTTTGAAAAATTTATGATAAGAGTTATGTACATGTTCAAATAATGTCAACATCTAGAAGTTTCTCTTAGCAAACCCTAATTCCTAATTCACACACAACATGAAGACATGTGTGAACTTTGGAAACTCTGTTTTGCTCCTGGGACCGGTTATACCATGACTCACAACATAAGTTGTGATCGGTTATACCATGCTCCCCAAGATAGGTTGTGACTGGATACACCAGGCTTCCCAATGTAGCTTGTGATAGGTTACATCTTACTTCCCAAAGTATCTTGTGATTGATTACACCTTGCTTCCCAATGTAGCTTGTGACCGATTACACCTTACTTCCCAATGTAGCTTGTGATCGATTACACCTTGCTTTCCAAATTAGCTTGTGACCGGTTATACCTTGATTCTCAACATAAGTCAAGAAGGTTCTACCTAGCCGTTTTGTATTGGTCATCCAAATGATATTCAATAAAGAACCGAACCAACACACTTATGATTTCCTTTTTGATTATGAAACAAGTTCATACATCTACTTCCTTAAACCAATGTAATAATACATAGTTTCCTAGGATGAAATCAATCATATATCCTACATATAATCAAGTAACTAAATACATAGATTATGTTGATGTCGTATTTAGAAGTTCAAAAGATAAGCGTTTATACTTCATAATATAATTCATTTATACTTTGATCATAATGCTATGACCAAGTCTAATCACTAGAGTATTATAAATACAACTTCGCATGTTATGTTTTCAATATAAAGCGACTTGAAAGATACGTTAGGAATGAAAACAAGATCAAGTCAATAATACTAACCTCGAGAGGAAGGATGATGTCTTCGTTGCAGTCGTTACTTCTTCACATTCTTCAGGTCTTTAGAGTAATACTTGTACGTCTCAACATTCCTATACTTTCTAGTCTAACCTAAACAAAGTTGACTCTAGTTAATAATCAAGCAACTCTGGATGAGTTTTGATACTAAAATATGACAACCAAACTTGACATACCAATGCTTGGTGGGTTCAACCGATCTATGCTCTAACACAATCCAACAAGACTAGGTATTGTTGGTGAAAACACATGGGATACCAAATACACCCAACTTTTTCATTTGGCAACCTGTATACTCAAAACTTAATACAATAGCAAGTAGACCAACTAAATGATCCTTGACAATATGTACATAGAGTTTATATCTAAAACTCTACTCAATCAGTATGTGTATAGACACAAGGTCCGTGAACCTGATTGTTAAGCAGAGTACTTGGACAATCTCAAAAATTAATATCCAAGATCAATATAGTCGTATCCAAATAATCCAATCGTAATTTTTCCAAGTGATTAAACTTGTTATCTATCTTTCAGGATACGAATTATACAAGAAACAAGTTTCGTAATCGATTACAATTAAGCGGGTGTATCTACTTAGATTGGATATGTACGAACCTGTGCAAATCCAGTTATAAAGATAAACAATATAATACGGAAAACAAAAAACATTAGACACCAGATACTTTGTTAACGAGGAAACCGCAATAGCAGAAAAACCCCGGTACCTCGTCCAGATTTGAACACCACAATGTATTAAGCCGATACGTACAAACACTAGCCTACTATCAGACTTCGGACTGGAATGTAGTAGAGACCGAATCTACCCTCTAAGCGATTCAGTTACAGTCGCACTCCTTAAGTCTCTTGAACCTCGCAAGGCTCTACGCACTTGATTCCCCTAGTTGATGTCCTTTACTGCCTAAGAGTTGCTTCAGCCGCAGTGAAGACTTTTGATACCAAATTTCCTCTAACAAATAAGCCTATTTGATTTCTATTTAGATAAAAAATCAAGGTGTGGAAATATGTTTACAATAGACAAAGCTAGCAAACCTCACAAATTTGGATCTTACGACTCCCGAAGAGCAGCCTAGATTTTTAACCACCTCTCAAAAACAATCTTCAAAAGATCAACTAAGATCAATTTTTTGATATCTATCTTGAGGAATCACAAAGTCTGAGACGAAGAGAACTTTATGATTTCTATATATCTTGCCTGAAAAAGAATACGAGAACCTCAATAATAGAAAAGCAAGATCAGGATTCATGAACTATCAAGGTAAAGATAGTCGGACCTGGCTTAACGAATCCCCAAAGCAAAGTCTTTTATTCGTAGACCTAATTATGTTTCTCAGAGAAAACCTAGTTTAATATAGGACGACTCTAGAATCAACTATGGCATATATCATGTATTGATTTTCTTAGTTGAAAGAGCATATCTATTTATATTTTTTCCAAGACCAGGGGTTGCTTGGAATTCAAGCTAAGATAACTTGAGAATCAAGCAAACTATATTCTTAGGTTCGGTTACTGAACCGTGTATAATGACCATTCGGTTTGGAAAGTTAGCCAACGAATTAAAAGCAATTTGATATTCATTCAAACACTTAAGAGTTTAATCATGATGCACACACATGAGTGTTTAAGTGATCAATGAAGTCTTAGATGTGTTTAAGAGAGTTCTAATAATGTTAAACATATTATGAAAATAAGTCTTTGACCATTTACTAAATTATAAACTGGGATAGTTGGTAAAACGATATGCCAACCGCATGGCTTGTTCACGAGTCAGGGTGCAACGGTTCATGAACCATGTTCGCCAACCCTACAAGACTACCGAACTCAGTTGACAACTGTTCGTGAACCTGGTTCGCTAATTGTTAGCTTATTATTCCAATTTTGAAAATTCAGTTCACCACGGTTTGCCAACAGGGTTCAAGAACTGTTCCCAACTGAACTTGCGGTTTGCGAACTGGTTCTCCAACCTTCCTGTATTTCTGAAACTCAAATATCTATGGTTTCCAAACTGGTTTGCAACCTACCCTAAGTAGAAATATCAGTAAGTTCAATATTCTCTCTTATGACGTTTGAAACATTCCCAAGTGATAAAATCATTTGCATGTGAAATTTTCAATTGATCTAAAATTAATTCATAGAACTAATATTGTTAAGGACCATTGAACATCTTTGCTTAGAGTCATATTTCAAGATTTTTCACAAGACAAGCTTTACTCGAAACTTCTTCTTTGTAAATCTGCTAGAAGTCATATGACATAGTCTTAATAGAAAGGTTTAGTCTTCACAAACTTGATACATAAGTTTTCCAAATGTTTTTGTTGATCTTCGGTCTTCCAGGGTGATCTCTGATACTCAACTACAAATTCTAACCTAGTCCGAGACTTGACTTAGTAGACTAGAAATCAATATATAGTTTTAATCATGTAACATTGACAACAAGCTTGAGATAGCAAAACTTGTGGGTTCAACAGATAAATGCTCTAGCAGTTGGAATGAGCTTTGAATCGCTCATCGTCATAAAAAGAACAAGACCTTTCATAGTTGTCAATAAGACTCTTAAAAGTCAATTGACGTTTCTGGACATCTCTTTTTGTGGTTTTCAAGTTTGGTTCCCAACATTGAAAGTCAGAACATGACTGATCTGGTTTAACAAGCAAACCTATCCGAAAATGAACATGTTTGTAAACATGATTTGTAAAACCTTGATCATTAAATTTGAGCATTACATTTATGATGACTTCTCATCTTTTGATGCTTAGAGGAATAGTGCGGACATTGACTTCTTTTAGCTTTCATATACTTTGATCGTTGAGTCTGATCAAACATATATGGAAGATGATTTAGAAGACGTCTGCTTTTGTCTAGATTTTGAAGAAAATATATGAGAATATTATTTATTTAAGTCGGTATGACTAGACACATGGTCAATAACAACACTATATGAGATGAATTCACTAGTTTCTTTGTCTTTAATTTGTCTTTTGCACCTTTTGGAACAGTAACCCTTTTCGCTACAACGAACAAAATCTAACAGTTGTTTGTTAAAGATTGTTTTAAGAGACTGAGCAATGGTTGATGGGTCATTTTCAAAAATAAATAAAAATCCTTTTGATTCCTACAGTTGGTAAGACTGTATGAGTTCAGATATTAAGGGTTAGCCGAGAGATCCTTAAAAACAAAATACGCAAACTTATCTTTAATCTAACTTTTGACTTGGCTAACTTTTCTTCAAGTTTTCTCATTTTTATATGAACATCAGATAACCTAGATTCATATTCAAGAAGTTGAAGTTTTAGATACTCTTCTTGAGTTTGATTCTCATAGATACAGGTAGTCACCACCTTATCATTTTGTTCATCATATTCAAGATTTTCTTGAAGCAAAGCTTTCCCATGTGATATGGTATTTATCAAAAAATCTTTGATATTATCCTTGATAAAGATATGATTAACTTTATCTTTTAGATTGTGATTTTAAGTGATGATACAACTAATGAAAATGTCAATTTCATCGCTATCTTCCGAACCTGAAACGTGCATGCATGAACTGTCAAGAAGATGATGAGGGTACCAAGTACACCATAATGTTTCAATATCTACTTATTCAAGACACGCCTTGTGTGATCTAATATAAACAGGAACTGTCAAGAAGATGGCAACCACAGGATGTACACTTGGTATATTTTATAAGTTCGAAATTGAACTAATGTATGAGATCAAACCAAATGTTTGATTAACATACTAGTGTATTTACTTTAATTATAAAGACAAATCAAAATAATGCGGAAGTAAAGTAAATCACACGACACACAAGATTTTGTTAACGAGGAAACCGCAAATGCAGAAAAACTCCAGGACCTAATCCAGTTTTGAATACTCGCAGAATTAAGCCGTTATACCAAAATTACAACAAACTTCGCATAGTTGAGACCAAATATACTAACTCCAAGTTACCCAGTTCCTTCAGTATCCCGCAACTACTACCCATCTGGTCTATGCATGTGAATCCTAAGGAGTTGACTATCTTCAGTCGCTTCACCTGGTGTGAATACTTCCATCACTCAACACCTTTGGATCGTATTCCGAAATAGTAAATTACTAATTTGTTTCAGTATCCGCTCTATTAATCTCCCATATCAATAAGTTAATAAGGGATATGTTGAGTTATAAAGGATCTTCCATTTAAATAATATAAACCTCTTTGTATTGGTTAGATCAACTAAGATATAAAGACTATCAAAGATAATCAATCTTAATTCACAATCTATCAAATTCAGCTCTTGAGAAGAAACACCTAGTGATAGATTGTCGATTTATACAACAATCTATAGAAGGTTTATCAAGATAAACAGGCTTGTCGGATCCTATTCAATCAAGTGTGCACGAAGTATCACAAAGATTAGAATAATAAAAGTTAAATATTTTCTAGTCTTCAAAGTACCTGCACAAACAACTTGATTCTGAAATGACGAGGGTACCAAGCACACCACAATAAATTCGATATGTACTTATTCAAGCCACACCTTGTGTGATCTAATATGGACAGGAACTGACAAGAAGATGACAACCACAAGATATACACTTGTTATATAGTACAAGTTAAAAATTGAACCTAATTATAGGGATCAACCCAAGTTTTTTGATTAACGTACAAGTGCAATTACTTTGTTATAACTAGAACAATAATTATAATGTAGAAAGTAAAGTAAAGGCACACAACAAAATTTTGTTAACGAGGAAACCGCAAATGCAGAAAACCCCCGGAACCTAGTCCAGTTTTGAGTACTCTCAGAATTAAGCCGCTCTACAAAGACTACAACTAACTTCATATAATTGAGATCAAGTAAACTAACTCCAAGTTATTCAGTTCCTTCAGTATCCATGCGCCTACTACCAATATGGTCTATGCACGTGAATTCTAAGATAGAATCCACTATCTTAGTTGCTCCACCTGCTGTGAAGACTTCTATAACTTAACTCATTTGGATCGTATTATGAAACATGAAGGCACTAATATATTTCAGTAACCAATCTATTCCCAAATCTAATCGGAGATGTAGTTGAGTTATAGAGGCTCTTTCGTTTAATCAGTATAAACTCCTTTCTATCAGTTTAGATCAACTAAGATATAAAGACTATCAAAAATAATCAATCCTAGTTCACAACCTATCAAATTTAGATTCTAAAGAGAACCACCAAGTGATAGATTGTCGGTCTATACAACAAGATAAAAAAGGTCTATCAAGATAAACAAGCTTTTCGTAATCTAGTCAATAAAGTGTGCATGAAGTATAATCACAAAAATCAGAATATCGATAACAAAATTTTCTAGTATTCAATCTTCAGTTTTCAAAGCTGTAATGACATGTCCCTCCACTGATACTATCCCCACTTGGCCACTGCAGTCATCCGACAATATGGAGTTTTAAACGGGCACTACTATGGTTATCCAACAGTAGCTTCCCTAGATTATTTTCACCTGAGCATGCGTAATTGCAGAGTTTTTTGCCAACTCATAAGTCAATTATGCTGAAAAGACCTCGATGTTAGGAAAGGACGAACCATCACCTATATTCTATTCGACCAACCCTACTAGCCGAACCGGGGTATTACAACACTACCACCTTAAATTGGAGCCGTCATTAGCTCTGAAATATATATTCAAGCTCAGATCTCTGACGTTCCTTATCCTTTATGAGACCAGTACCTGACCTATCTCGTACAACTTACTGTTGATGTGGAAAAACGATTCGCTGTTTTTTTAGAGAATGGAGAGACGACCGTGTGGACGGAGACTCCTCAACCGAGCAAACTATCTACCTCAAACAGATGCACTACACGGGAGTGCTTTGAGTTCGAGAGATCAATCTGTAGGACTCCGTCCTAAACCAAGAAATGGCCGTTCCAAAGTCAATTCGGTCACAAAGAGGGAAGAGGGTTGATCTGTAGGAGGGAAGCTTAGAAGTGTGCGAGATCAATGGTAATCAAGGATTGTGAATGTGTTTAAGGTTTCTGCAAGTTTTCTCTGAACTGTTGAGTTCGAATAAGTTCTGGTTGATTGATTGAATTCCTGAGAGTGATTGCTTGGATAAGAATTCTTCTTATTCAATCGTTAATTCAGAGACTTATTTATATTGCCAGAATTATAGATACACTGATCTCCAGTAAGTGTGACGGTTGCTCGAGTAAAAGAGTGGGAAATCATGGTTTAACCAGTTCCATGTCGTGCGGAGACTGGGTTGATCGTCCACCCACTACTTTGTTAACTTCCTCAACCGCTTGCACGACTTACTCACATTTCTCATCATGGATGAACACACGTGCCATAGGCCACAAGACCAAAACCCTAATTAATATCCCCCCCATGTGACGTGATTAATGTCTCACGAATGTGGAGTCTGCAAGGAAGACGTGTATTTGATCAGTCAGTCGTTGACTTGATTAAACGATTAGTCTAAGTATTGTTCAGTCGAGCATGATTGTCGAATGCTCTAGGATTCATGGATTGAACATGTCTGCTGGGACGTATAGTTCTTGAATGAATGATGTTTATAATTGAATTAACATGATAGTCTGAGAAAATATTGCTTGTATGATGAATTATTGAATATTGATAGTTGAATCAATATTCAAGTATTTGAGCAAATGATGAATTACTGAATATTGATAGTTGAATCAATATTCGAGCATCCGAGCTACTCATTCGATGGATTACGGAATATTGATAGTTGAATCAATATTCGAGCATTTGAGCAAATATTGCTCATTCGATGAATTACTGAATATTGATAGTTGAATCAATATTCCAGCGTCTGAGCAATTATTGCTCATTTGATGAATTATTGGTAACATGACCAAATAAAATATTAATTAAAATATTGGTAACTGGACCGAATATTATATAAACAATCAAGATGTTGATTGCTGGATCAACATAAAATTATTAGTGTTTGAAGTTGCTCAGAATCATGATTTGCAGAGCATTCAGTTCGAAACCCTAATTTTGATCGATTGCTGATCAATTGATGATTTACTGAAAATAAGTCACTGAGTGAGGAGGGACCGGCTACATGGGATGATGGCCGACCATGTAGCACCCAGTTGCTTGAGTTAGCATGCACCAAAGTCCTTTGTTGACCTGTTGGTGAAAGGATGATCAAATGCCGGTTTAATCATTTATTAAAATAATGCTCGTCTGAGCGTCAGGTAATAAAACCTAGCTATGGAGAGATGAGGGACCAACCAAGGGGTCATGGACCGGTTCTTGGTGGTCGTGGACCAGCTGATGGTTGATTGAGCAAAATCCCAAGTTGGTTGGAGAGAGTTTGGACCCAATATGAACCATTGAGAGATAATTAGGTCAAAATTATGAAAGAGTGTGGGACCGGCTCCTTACAAGCCTAAGGGCCGACCATGGTCGGTCAAGGAGGCATTCTCGTGTCACCATACTTCCTGTGTCTCAGTCCTGAGAGTTTTGGTATTTTTGGTGCGCATTTGAGCAATATTTTGGATTTTCAGAAGAGTTTGATCTTGACTGAAACTCTCGATTTTTCCCAAATGAGCAAGTAGAACTTTTCTCGTGCGGCCAATATTTTGAGAATATTAAAATAATGATATTTTAATTTTTTACGTGAGAAGCCCAGTCGGTCATGTGAGCATTTGACTTTTTGGGTTTTTCATGGTTTAAGCAATATTTGAGAAAATATTGAAAAACTAGGGTTTTCGCTCAAACGATGGAGTTTCGTGAGATGGAGGAAATACTAATATGAGAAAATAAGGAATTGCAATGTGTTGGACTGGCCACGGCTAGGACATGGCCGGCCGGCTAGGTGGCCCGGTCCCGTGACACCTTTCCCTATTTTTTACTATTTTTTCATCGTTTGATGGAAAGTATGGAGAAACTACGAGTTTTGCTAAAACGAGGGAGTTTTCTCAAATGAAGGAGTCTTCATGAGATGAGGGAAATAATAAATTAAAATAAAATAAAATAACGGAAGAGGGGGACCGGCCGGCCGGTGGGCCCGGTCCCATACCTCTTGTTTATTTTATTTAATATTATTTTCCTTCCTAATTGCATAGGTTCCTCGTTCGTCCATATTCTTGAATGCTCGTTCGTGCGTTCGAGTGCTCGTTTGTGCATTATTTGCTGAGTAAACTCGCACCATTTTCGGGGCTTACTCGGTGATGACCCAGATGCCCGATCAATGAATATTTATTACTGATCCATGAAATTCAGCTGAGAATCAGTCATGAAACGGAGCAATAAAATTAATAGAGTATTTATTACTAATCCATAGAATACAGCTGAGAATTCAGGGAACGGAGTAATGAGATAAAATGGTTATCTATTACTAATCCATGGAATCTAACTGGGGATCATCCATGAAACAGGGTAATGAGATAAAATAGATTATTTTCTAGGAATTCAGTTGATGAATGACACGCTAGAATTAATCTATTTGCAGAATCGAGATATGAGATAATTGAAGCATTATATTCGTTCTGAGGGGTGTATAGTCAGGGAACAACAAGCGGCGTGATGTCCTAAAGGCGTTAAGCTCTCTAACAAACATTATGTCTAGGAACCGCCCAATCATTAAGAGATTATATACACGGTCTCTCTACATAGTCAGGGAACAACGAGCAGCGTGACGTCCTGAAGGCGTTAAGCTCTCTAACAAACATTATGTCTAGGAACCGCCCAATCATTTCGATTATATGTAGAGGTGATGATGAAATGTGTGAAACATCGAATGCTCAGCTGAGAGGTCTTTCGAGAAACATATTCATCATAGCTCTGAGAGGAATGTTCGCTCAGTCAGAGATCGTGAAACGGTTCACGGATCATAAAATATGAATCGTCACATACATTCCTGAAGCCGGGTCAGAAACATGCATTTTCATGATTTTACGATTTTGACCTTTGTCGAAAATCCACCATCAACACTTACCCCCTCACCCTCGATAGCTGACCCGTCTTCATCTCTAATACCATTTGTAATGACCCAACCCTCCACTTATACTGTGCTCATCCATAATGTGGGGTTTTTAACTGGCATCGTTGCGGTCATCCATCAACAACTTTTTAGGAGGACAAATTATTACCTATATTCCATTCGGCGAGACCTACCTTCCGAATCGGGGTATTAAAAAAGTACGTGCACAAACAACTTGATTCCTTTATGATCGATCACGCATAGAACGGAGTTTGTTAGCATGAATGATCACAAGTCATATCTTTAGATCTTGAATTAAATATCAGATCTGAAACTGTCAATCCTTGATTTAGTTCGAGTGTCCTTATATCAGAAGAGAAAGATGACAAACTAAACAAACTAGGTGATATTAAGATTCAACTATAGCGTTAGTCAGTAAAATCAATAATCGAAAACCAAAATGACAACACGATTTTAGTTTCCCACCAACGGTACTACTAGTCTCTTCTTGATTCCAAAGAAGACTTTAAACAGCGGACGTAAGAGATTTCACCTAAGTTTATTACTTTCCTCTCCAATGAGTATTACGAAAATACGTCTAGTCATCTCACCTCACACCAACTACAAGATGAAGTATGTGTGTTGAAGGATAAGTTTGAAATAAAAACAAGCTTCACTATTTATAATGACCAAGGTAGTTTGGACATCAAGGAATTACCAAATTCGAAAAATACTAAAAGATACGCAATAAATACCACTTTTCGGTTTTGTAAAAATTCCAATTGTTGTCCAACTAATATACCGAAATCTCACATGGATGATGTTTGTACCCTCTATAAAATAGCCGCAAAGCCCGCTAGTCAAGCCAGCTAACACCCAAAAGAAGATTCCAGAAGTTAATTTCCAGATGTTTCACATCTCAAGTTACTTAACAGACAAGTATGTACAACTATATAAATACAGGGGTCCCCTATGAAGATATAAAATTCTAACCCGAAGAAAAACCATTGTATCAAATACACCAATAAAACATATCTCCCTACGGGGTTTCATCCATGGATGTAGGCATAACTCGCCGAACCACGTTAAATTCTTGGCTCTTTATTTATTTGTAGTTCGTGTTCTTTCCCTATATCTCATCATCATCAAATCAATCGTGTTTTGTTCCTAAAAGTAATTTTTGGTACAAAAAGATGAGAACCGAATATTAGCTAGCAAACAAGTATACTTTACTAGTATAATATCTAGAGATATGAACAACTAGAAAATTAAAGACACATAAATTCCGAATATCAAAGAAGATATCACGTTGAGTATCAAGGAAAATACTTGAACATTAAGTAATAAAAGTTCAACACATGTTAAAAACACTATATCGACATCTTGTGAACTTTCCATAATAACCAAAACCAATTTCTGATATCTAACAAAACCCTAAGATTGTAGACGGATTGTAAAAAGCGTTTAAATGGTTATCATTAGAGATCACTCCTACTATAGATCCCCAAGTAAGGGATCGGTCTTGCTATAGATGCTTGTTTAAGGGATCGGCCATAGAATAGATCCTTTGATTCTTTTCAACTACGAAACAAGTTTCACAAGTATACTTCCTTAAACTCATGTAGTTAAACCCAAAAATATTCTCAAGATATGCAATAAACACCAATTTTCGGTTTTGTCTAATTCCAACCAAACTGTAATACCGAAATCCCTCTTGGATCACAACTCAATATTATCTAGCATACGAGATACTTAACTAATATATCTTCCAGAGATATTTTTCTTGTTGGAAAAACAGAACATATATATTCGAAAATCTTAACAAAAATATTATGAAACATTTCGGTTTGAGATATCACCTTGAGTATCAAGGAATATCTTTGAATAATAAAGTATAAGATTTGTATACATGTTCAAATTACTCAGAATGTCGACATCTTGAACTTTCCTATTTTGCAAACCCAACTCCCAAAATTACACAAACCCTAATGTGTACGTGAGATCAAAAATTATTTTTGTCATGGGGATCAGTTCTACTAGAGATCCCTAATAGGTATCGATCGATTCTGCTAGAGATCCCCAATAGGGATCGGTCCTGCTATAGATCCCCAACAGAAATCGGATCACCAATCCATTGATTTTTTTCAATTCTTAAGTCTACTTCTTTAAACTCATGTAATCAAACATAGTTTTCTAGGCATGAAATCAATCCTAAGTTCATTACACAATCTAGTAACAAGTTACAAAGATTATGTCTATGTCGCAATTACGAAGTTCAAAAGATAGAGGTTATACTTCATAATTAATATACATAAGTTGTGAAACAACTTCTATATTCTTTCCTTGACACTTTGGTCATAATAAAATGATCAAGTCTCTAATACTAGAGTTTCATATATATAACTTAGCGTGTTATGTTTTCAATCTAAACGACTTGAAAGTAACGTATGTAAAAATGGAAACAAGCCAAGTATTGTGTTACTAACCTCAAGTAGAAGGATGATGTGTTTGTTGATGTCGATACATCTTTAGAATCTCCAGGTTTTCAGAGTAATACTTGTATGTCTCAATTTTTCTAAACTTCCTAGTCTAACCTAACGAAGTTGACTCTAGTAATCTAATCAAGCGACTTTGAGTTTTGATACTAAAATATGAAAACCAACCTTGACATAACAACGGTTGGTGTATTCAACCGAGCAATGCTCTAAAAATGTCCCCCTTTGTCACTTTTAGTGACAAAACTTTAATACATATGGAGAATACACAAACTAAAAGATAAAGATATTACATTACATAACAGGCTTTTAAATCATTCTTCATACGCTTGATTCCAAGTTTCAACATCACAATGAACTGTGAATATTCAAAAAAAAAATAAACGCCACTGCTGAAGCATTTGAATAACAAAAGCTTTACTCCCCCTAAAGGAAAGCTAGTTGATATTCAAAATGAACATATTTGTTATTCCCTTTTGTAGTATGAAATACTACGCACAACATGATGATATGTTTCCCCCTAGTCTATGTTTTACTCTTTCGTTATTCAACACATATTTTCTTTCTCAGTGATCGTAAATCACCCGTGTACTCCATATATTTCTCCCTCTTTTTGTCACAAAAAATGACAAAGAAATGAAAAAAATACATAAGCAAACCAAAAGGATCTTACAGGTTCATAAGAACTCATACAACCTATATGAGTTAAGCACAAAGGTTTAATATACTCTGTGAATCCACTTAATCCAAATCTTAATTTGTTTACCATTTCCATGAGAAACTGTACATTTTAACGAAATAAAATTCATCACTTATGCTCTTCCGGTTCTAGGTAGAGTCGGTTTTCTTGTTTGCATGTATGGGATGAGAGTTCTTGTTATATTTAGCTTTCAAGCACCTTACCGAGTGAGTATTAGGATTATCACAAAGTCTCTAGACTAATTTGGTAAGCAAGGCATGAATAAAACAACCTAGATCTCTAAACCCTTAGCTACCATCAACCAGATAAAAAAAATGCATCGCATACACAGATGTCGAATACTGATATTACTCCACAAGGTTAGGCCGACACTAGACAGACATACATTAACTAAACTAAAACATCGTAAAAATTAAAACCGACACAATAAACAAACTCATGACACTTTTGTCATTCATGGTTTACTACGAAACTTGAATACCTAGGGACAAAGGGAGAGGGTGCATGAGGGGGTCTATTGGCATCTTGGTAATTTTGAAGTCTAAGGCCTATTCATATGCACATGCCAAAAAAACCCTGTTTGACATACCAGGTGGGATGGCAAACGAGTTGCGGCACTATGGGAAAACCAAAGGGCGACGGAGTTTCTAATGAATGATATTTATCCAAGTGCTGGTGATAATGTGAATATCGCTGGCGTCATCAACCCCATCGCGCGATATTATGATTATCGATCAGTAGTTATTTTGTAACGGCTATTTCCCCCCCAGCTAGTTCCTATATATACGTCCTTATAGTTTTCAAATTACTCACACCTACTTCTACATATATTTCACCAATTTCTTTGTATGTATTCTCAATTTTAAATTTCATAATCATCAATGGCGAGATCAAGTGAAGAGAGGAATGTTCTTATGAATCGATTTAGATTACAACAAGAAATGCATCAAAGGAGGTTGCAAGAACTTGACGATGAGGAAGCTGAAGATAATAAACTAATTGACACTCTGATGCTCGTACATACGGGCCAAATACCTAGAGTTCGAGACCTACAAGAAGTATTCTCAAGAAGATATACGTATCGAGGAGGAAATTTTACCACCAGAAGCTGATGCACTATTATTTTCTTCCCAATTGTGTGTACTCTGATCAAGATTTCCAATGTCGATTTCGCATTCCTCGGTATCTGGTAAAAAATATTATTGAAGAGCTTTGTCGAGTAGAACCTCAATTTAATTATCAGTTTGATGCATCGAATATTATAGGTCATAATCTTGAACAAAAATTTACTCCGACTTTAAGGATTCAAGGTTATGGCAAACCAGCGGTGATACGTTTGATCTCTTTACCTTGGTAACTATTACTATAGAGACGGAATTCATAATAATAATAGACGAAAATTAGAAAAACATAGTACACTAGAAACCAGATCCGAAGAAATATAGCTTCTCTAGATTATGAACAAGAAAACTATCACAATTCTCTTTTTGTTACGCTCATAATCTCTCTAGGTGAATAACCTAAAACTATTTTGCTAAGCTTGGTTTTACAATAATTAATTGTCTCACAAACTTCTCTATAGGTATGTGTGTTAAACCTCATTTTCTAGGTGCCAAACCACACTCTCTAGATTGTCTTAGCTATGAGTTGAACATCTTTATTTATAGCTTTTGGTTTGGTTTCTCAAACCTTCTAGAAATCTATTTCCTTATCTAGGAATAATTCATTTTCTAGGTATATTTCTCTTTCTAGGAATATTACTGAAAATGCCGGGGTACAACAACCACACCCAACAATCCGTTTGGCAATCTGAGAGGACTTACTCCAATATACTTACTAGAGAATCAACTAGACAGTCAGACTCAATCTAGAGAAAAGTATATACAATTGTTTACATCTCTAACTCTTAATTCATTCTGCAATCAGCAAATAGAAATTCGCGAGCCCGATTGAATATAAGAGAAGTAACTTGGACGGTACCAAAGACCAATGTTCAAGGATCAATCAATTTCAATCAATAACCAAAGGTTGGATTTCCTAATTGATCGATACAACGCACAACCTGTGATATTTTAATTATATAACAAAATATAATGCGGAAAAGAAATAACACAGACACCAGAATTTTGTTAACAAGGAAAACCGCAACTGCAGAAAAACCCCGGGACCTAGTCCAGCTTTGAACACCACACTGTATTAAGCCGCTACAGACACTATCCTACTACTAATGAACTTCGGACTGGATTGTAGTTAAACCCTAATCAATATCACATTGATTCAAGGTACAGTTGTGTTCCTTACGTCTCTGATCCCAGCAGGATACTACGCACTTGATTCCCTTAGCGGATCTCACCCACAACCAAGAGTTGCTACGACCCAAAGTCGAAGACTTGATAAACAAAATATGTCTCACACAGAAAAATCTATTGGAATAGATAAATCTGTCTCCCACAGAAATACCTATGAGTTTTGTTCTGTCTTTTGATAAATCAAGGTGAACAGGAACAAATTGATAAACCGGTCTTATATTCCCGAAGAACAGCCTAGTATTATCAATCACCTCACAATAACCTTAATCGATTAACGAAACAAGATATTGTGGAATCACAAATGATGAGATGAAGGTGTTTGTGATTACTTTTCTATCTTGCCTATCGGAGATATAAATCTCAAGCCAATCTTACGATTGCACTCACACACGATAGAAACAGCAAGATCAGATCACGCAACTACAGAGAAAATAGTTGGGTCTTGCTTCACAATCTCAATGAAGTCTTTAAGTCGTTAACCTACGGGGTCTCGTGAGAAACATAAGGTTAAATGAGAATCGACTCTAGCTATGCAACTAGTAACACACAGAAGTGTGGGGATTAGGTTTCCCAGTTGCTAGAGTTCTCCTTTATATAGTTTTCAAATCATGGTTTGCAATCTAAGTTACCTTGGTAACAAAGCATTCAATATTCACCGTTAGATGAAAAATCTGATTCAACCAAGCTAATATCTTTCAACCATTAGATCGAACTTAGTTTGTTACACACAAATGAAATGTACTCTCATTTAGGTTTATGTAACCGTACCTAAACGTGTACACCATGTTGGCTCAACAATAGTTAACCGAGGTTAGCCATATGATCACTCTCATATCAACCTTGTTCATCTTAACCATAACTAGTTCAAATGACTCAAATGAAACTAGTTAAAGAGTTGTTCAATTGCTATATTCTCATAGACGTATACAAGAACACGATTGAAGCAAAATCGGTTTGATTCACTCAAATCAATTCATGAACATTATAGCCACGGTTTGCAAAGATTGCATTCCTTATTTTTTAAATGTTTAAGTTCATGTACACAACCGATTTTAGAACTTTAACCTTCAAATATGCAAACGGGTACGCATACTTGAAATACCCGGACCAAGATTGGGTTTTGCCAGTACGCAAACGGGTACGCGTACTTCCAATCCCAGCAGAAATATTCGGACATGAACCTTATGCCAGTACGCTAACGGGTGCGCATACTTAGGTTCCCGGATTTCTCGAGCAAACAGGTACGCGTACGGGTACACGTACTATGGTTCCCGGACATGGATTACATATGTGCAAGAGTACACAACATGTCATATCCAATAATGGTTAAGTGTTCTAAACTCTTATTTCAATCATTAAAACTTTCTTAGAGGATGACAATAGATGTTTTCACACACTATTAGCATCAAAGCAATTTTCAAGTTATTGAAATAATCATAACGAAATATTCCAAGTCTACACCAAATGATTGTATCACACAAACCATGTAAGATGTTACTCGGCAATTTTCATATGATCATCTTTTGACTTGCGTCAAGAATATAAGATTAACTTTGTCGAAGCGAAAGCTTGCCAACACATATTCCGAGAAATATGTAAGCGAGTTAAACTCAGCTCAAAATCTCAAATGTGTACAATAGAAAACTATATCGTAACATGACTTATGTCTCAATATAGGAGATAGAATAGAAATAGACTTTCCAAGTGATAGATGAGTTTCAGTCTCCACATACCTGTTGATGGTGGTTTTTAGTTCAGGGATAAAATTGTGAAACCCTGTATTTAATGTGGTGTCATTCTGCAAAGAAATAGAGCCATTTAAAAATAATGAGTGCCTAGGCCTCTTTACTTACATATGTATTGAACAATTCAGTATATGTATATAAAATTTATTCGGAATGGTGCATGTAGCAACAATCCCAAACACTCTATAAATTTTATCTTTTGCCTGCATTATTCATTAATGTATGGCTTATTGAGTATTTTTCCTATGCTATGTTCCCCGGCTGAACCCTTAATATTGATATGACATGACAATTAGTGTTCACTCGCAGCTGAGTAGCATGAATTTCCTAAAGTATCAAGATTAAGGTCTGCATGAAAGTACTCAGTCAGAAGACGCGCTGACTACTCTCTGAGAATAAAATTAAGAATTTTGTGTCAACACATAGAATTCACCAAATTTGACCAATTTTGCGACAGCTCGCAAAATTCAAATTTTAACCTAATTAATTTGCAAAAATTAGGTTTTTGCGGCCTCCGCAATATCTCGAACCCTGTTGGTCGAAAATAAACATAGGCAAGCTAAGAAAATGATCCGCCATGGATTAGTAGGAGCAAAATTCTGCCAAAAGTAGAAAACAAGAAATAAAGAGGAACTGCGGCAAATAAGAGCAGTAGCAAGGGGGAGGCGTGGCCACGCCACTCATCCGACCGATCTGCTCTAGCAGGCACCTCCTAACATGGTCGGACAAGCACCATCATGTACACTGGCGGGCCTGCTAATGCCCAGGACGATCGGTCTCCTTCCAACTCGCAAGCGGAGCCACCAAATGCTTAGCCTAAAACAGTTGGCCGCGCAAGCTACAAAACCCTAATTTTATTAAGCGGCGTTACATTACTGCCACAAAAACGATCTTGACCGCCCAACTTCGCCGTCCTAATTGATCGGCCTAAATTTAATCTCGATCAACGGGCAAGGTTCAAATATGCTCACCAGCGGCTCGTCCACAATGTTGGCCGGTCGAACAACTCCTGGAGCGCCTCTAGCACCAAAAATCGTTAGCCCAATATAGGGTTGCCACACGGCTTTTAAAGCCTAAATTAAATCAACGGCGGCCATTAACTGCCACAAATCATCTTGACCTCCTAACTTCGCCAGACGAATTGGACGACCAAACTTCTATTCTAGGCGCCAAATAAGATGTGGTAGTGACCATTGGCCGCCCCTCTTCCATGAGGAGCAATTGGACAAGCCGTGGCAGCCCATATGGCTCCTAAACGCGCGCCCTAAGATGGTTGGCCGCTCTCCTTATAAAAATCTTAAATAAATTAGCGGCAACCAATAACTATCACAAATCATTTCAGCCATCCAATTTGGCTAGCCAATTTAACCGGTCCAGATTTAACTTGGACCGACCAATAGGATATCAAAATGGCTACCAGCCATCACTCTCCTATAGGGACTGAGCGGCCTACTTTTGGCATGCATGAACATCTTACAGCAGCTTCCTGAAAGTGGCCGGTCACGCTCCTTTTAAGACACTAGGTTCCGCGACCAACCAAGACAGGCTCTATACAACGATGCTTCACATGCATCTATTATTTGAGTTGCTTGCTTAAAAGCGATGCTTTACATGCATCAAGTGCATACGATATTTTATAAGTATCGGTTTCACAAATAACTTAGTTATTT
>JAJJMB010010045.1:5411455-5655778 GCA_023531105.1 Papaver atlanticum | reverse complement strand
TCGCCACACATGACCACCCGCCGCCTGGCTTGCGCGTGATTGGTCAGAATAACTAGGTCTTGTATTCAGCAACTTGCTGCATATTTTCCACAAAAATACTCGAGACATCAAACATGTCACAAACCGGGGGATGTTCATCAGGGTATTGGTCTGGCGGTTTACAGCATGCGGCGTGCAACACGCCCATTATGAGAAAGTGTCAGGAAAAGCGGACAGTTAGTGGCAGCAGAGAAGTAGTGGGTGTGTACCGACCCATCTCCTCTCATTAAAAGACGTGGTTTTCAATATTTTCATACGATCCCGCTCCTCCATCACTCAACTACTCCCATTTCCTATGAGATCATGGTGCGTTCAACTATGACTTGTATAAATAGGTTCCAACCTATTTCAACCGATAACAGAGTTTTGGTTAATAACACAGTATCCAGAAAAACACCAAAGAACTGATAGCTTACATTCTGCAAGCCAGTTCCAGATTCTGATATAAGTCATAAAACAACCACACCTTCAGAGTTAGCCATTCTGATCTCAACACCTTCTTCGCTTCCCTCCCTAAGATCAACCCTTCTCCTTCACTTTATGACCGACGCAAGGCTGGAACGACCATTTCTTGGTTTAGGCCAGAATTGTACAGATTAATCTCTCGAATCTAAAGTACTCCAGTGTAGTGCATTTGTTTAGGGTTTAGATTCGTTTCTCGGCGGCACACCCAAATTTACCAAAACCGGCAGAATCAGTTGTTACCCCAAAACAATACCTTTTGTTGATGAAGTTCCACAAGCTCTCCCTAGTAGTTCTTCGTCTTCAAATGATGAACGCCGTGAAGTCTAAGGCTCAACTACACAATCTATGTCCTAGTCCGGGACATCTATAAGTAGACTAGAAATCAAGACTTATAGTTTTGATCACTAACATTTACAAACATGCTTGAGATAGCAACGCATGCGAGTTCGACCGAGCAGTGCTCTAATAATCTCCCCTTTGTCAATTTTAGTGACAAAACTATCAATACATATGGATTACAAAATAAATAAAACTTTGTAACTTCTCATCCAAATGCTTGATCTCCTTGGCATCTTCAACACGACTCGAAATCTTCGTCACTTCCAAGTACTCCATGATTCTAAACGTGTTCAACTCAGCACCATAGTTGTTGAAGATCTGTAGCGATAACAATGAGAAAACAAATGCTCTCAATCATTGTTATACAGTGTCATAGTTTCATTACACAACATCAAAGTTCAATTGTATCACAAGTTTGACAACAATACTATGGTGATATGTATCACTCCCCCTTAGTCAATACTTCATCTAAACATGAAAACCACTCCCCCTTACATAATGATCCGTAAACCATATGTATTTTTAGTATGAAACTACACATTAATTCTCCCCCTTTTTGTCAATATAAATTGGCAAAGGTACGAAAACTAATGGGATCCTCATGAAATTTTCATAAAGATACTTCATGACCAAAAGAAAATAACATACCGACTTATTTAGATGCAATCATATAGCCGAAGCTAAATGCATTCATCAAGGAGTTTATAAAGATACAAGATAGCCCCTATAATATTCCACAGCCGCACTCCCCACAAAGATTTGGCAATTAAGCACAAGTTCAAAAAAGAAATCTCTCCCATAAAATGTCATTCCCGAAAGAACAACAAGAGCGACCTTACTTTTACGAGAAAAGAAGGATTTCTTTCGATATAATCAAATCACATGAGAACATGAATTTGTATCCAAAAACCACAATTGAATCAGACACAAAAATGATCAATTCAATTGGCCATGCTCAACATAAGAGAACTTACGGAGCAACACAGTATATGCACAAAGATGTGGATCAGTGAAGGACCAATACTGCGGAATAAACAAAGATTCATTCTATTTTTCATCACTATTTGCACAATGACATGTAATAGACTTAATCTTTGTAAACAAAAGTTCATCCTTTCGTCCATCAATATTTGCATAATGATATGAAAGACTTAACTTTTGTATTCAAAAGTTCATTCTATCTTTTGTCAATACATTCATATCGACATAATAGAGATAACTTTTGAACAAGTATGGGACAGTCAAGGTTCACGGACGTAAACACTCATATCCCATAACAATTTTTGCAATACCAATAAAGGTTAATACTGCAAAAACAATCTTTGCCCTTAGAAGGTAGAATCAATCTTTTTCACACAGATTTACACGAAGAATAGCTACCAAAGGCATATAAAAAGATTTTCTTAACAAAGAAGAACATACAAAGTCATTAACGACCATGCACCATAGTTCACATAAGATGATTGTGAACATTCAAGAATCCCATAGCAATGCATACTACTACCCATTCTTGAACTTCCTTCTTTGTGATTCACCAACAACATTCTTTTAAAAGCTACAAATAAGCTTAGATGAGTAGTACTCCAAAAATCAGTGTGCCAAAGTCCAAGAGAAGTGGAACAAGTGCGACGAAACAGAGCAAAACACTCAAAAACAAGAGACAGGACAATGAACAATCTTAACTCATCCAAATTCAATAATTCTCATCTCCATTTTGAAGGGAATTCAAAAAGTAAGAGAATGCAAAAATAATGAGGTAATTCCGAGTTCGTACGAAGAAGTTACGGCCAAAACAAGTTTACCGAATATCTACGTCTACGGTCAAGTATGCATACCGGTTTGCAAACGAATTTTCATGACCTGGAGCAGTATGCAAACGGGTATGCGTACTAAAATCCCGGGATTTTGATTTTAAATGATGGTATGCATACCTGGTATGTGTACCATGAAGTCCAAACATCCCAAACTACTATTTTCAAACCTAAACATTTAAGAACCTTAAACACAGTTCAAGTTAGGTAGAAATGAACTATAAGCAAAGTACATGGATCATTATAAGTACTCTAAGCAAATAAAAACACAAATCTTGCTCAAGTTTATAGACATACCTTTTTAGAAGAATCCAATCGAATTCTACAGCCTTACAGAACATAATCTGTGTGCCCCAATTCTCGTGCTTCCCTCACCATATACATAGCAGGGCATTCCTTGGTGAGGATGCACTAACAACACACTTAAGTTGTGTTGAGGTGAGAAATGTATTGCTCACCACAAGTGACTTTTGGATTATCATGAAAGAGATCACTTTTAGAACCTTTCACATCCAAATCCACCTTTCCAAAGAACTTTTTAAGTTCCAACATCATGGATACTGCCTTATCCATAGTCATGGAATTTTCTGGGAGATCATTCCTTTTCACACTCAAAACATCATTGACTTTCTTTGGTATCCACTTCTGAGTGCGTTTAGGAACAATCGGAACCTTCTTCCCATTACTCTCTTCTAGAATTCTCGGAAGAGAATCGGATTGACTATTCTTTTGCAAGTTAGTCTTTCTCCAACTGGGAGCATCGGATCTTGTCTTCGCCTTTACGAAGTTATCCTTTTGATAACCATTACGATTGTGAAAAGGATTCGTATGACGTTTATAGGAAAATCTAGGTTTATCACAGCACCGATTCCTTTTCCTAAAGGTTGGACAGTTACAACCTGTAACGTTAAGGGGGTTAGTCTTAACATATGATCTTGGTTTCACAACTTCTTGTGATGCCCAAACAAGAACATCATGAAGTTTCTCATTCCTTATATGGAAACAACATCTCCTTTCTAGGTGACCTTTATTTCCGCAATAGTGGCAAACATAAGGAATGTTCTTACCTCGATTCGTGTGTGCTGACTTTGGAGGTTGATATACTTTTCTCTTTTGAACCTTAACTGCCGGTGAAGGTATTTCACTTTTGCCATCAGTGGAAACCTTTTGTTGAGAAGAATCACTAACCTTGACAAATTTTACCTCTTTGCTAATACTTGGAACATTTATTCCCTTATAGCCCAATCCTCGTGTATCACGATGATTTTTACTTACTCCTAGCATTGTGGTTAATTTTCTTGAACTAGTATTGAACTTTTTCAAGTCATCTTCCAACATCTTGATTTTATCAAGAGCAGCCGCTAAATCAGCCTCAAGGCGTTTTTCTCGAGTGAGATAAGCGCTTTCTCTGTCATCAAAACTTGTTTGCTGGGAGTTAATCCTTGCTTCAGTTTCTGCAAGTTTCTTTTCCAACAAGAAGTATTTTTGATAAACATTATCACATTCAAGTGACTTTCTACTCAGGTTTTCCTCGGAATCTTTGAGGACCGATTCGCAAGAGCTATTCCCACCATAAAGACCTTCGTAACACCTTTTCAATTTCTTGTTTTCACGACAGAGAGGAGTCAGAAGACGTGTGACATGAGAAGTTGTCAACTTCTTCTTTTCCAACAAATTTAATAGCTTAACATACTCTGAGATTTCCTCATCAACATCTCTATCAATATATGAATCACCTTCATCAGAAAGTTCATCCAATTATCCTTCTAGGCGTGTTTCCCAATCAATAGTTTCTACATCAAGAGAATGTTTAGATATTGACTTAGATGTGACAGTTCTCTCAGGTGAATCCAAGCTTTCAGAATCATCTGGTAATTTCTGAACTGGTACGTTATTAGAGATAGACTCGTCCATAATAATCCGATCGCTACAAACACAGACTTATAAGGTCTTTAATGTGTTTGCCTGCTCTAATACCAATTGAAAATGTGGGGGTACAACAACCACACCCAACAATTCGTTTGGCAATCTGAGAGGACTTACTCCAATATACTTACTATAGAATAAACTAGACAGTAACACTCAATCTAGAGAAAAGTATATACAAGAGTTTATATCTCTAACTCTTAATTTATTTTGCAATCAGCAAATAGAAATTTGCGAGCCCGATTGAATATAAGAGAAGTAACTTGAACGGTACCAAAGACCAATTTTCAAGGATCAATCAATTTCAATCAACAACCAAAGGTTGGATTTCCAAATTGATCGATACAATGCACAACCTGTGATATTTCAATTATATAACAAAATATAATGCGGAAAAGAAATAACACAGACACAAGAATTTTGTTAACAAGGAAAACCGCAAATGCAGAAAAACCCCGGGACCTAGTCCAGCTTTGAACACCACACTGTATTAAGCCGCTACAGACACTAGCCTACTACCAATGAACTTCGGACTGGACTGTAGTTGAACCCAATCAATCTCACACTGATTCAAGGTACAGTTGCGTTCCTTACGTCTCTGATCCCAGTAGGATACTACGCACTTGATTCCCTTAGGTGATCTCACCCACAACCAAGAGTTGCTATGACCCAAAGTCGAAGACTTGATAAACAAATTTATCTCACACAGAAAAGTCTATTGGAATAGATAAATCTGTCTCCCACAGAAATACCTATGAGTTTTGTTCCGTCTTTTGATAAATCAAGGTGAACAGGAACCAATTGATAAACCGGTCTTATATTCCCGAAGAACAGCCTAGTATTATCAATCACCTCACAATAATCTTAATCGATTAAGGAAACAAGATATTGTGGAATCACAAACGATGAGACGGAGGTGTTTGTAATTACTTTTCTATCTTTTCTATCGGAGATATAAATCTCAAGCCAATCTTACGATTGCACTCACACACGATAGAAATAGCAAGATCAGATCACGCAACTACAGAGAAAATAGTTGGGTCTGGCTTCACAATCCCAATGAAGTCTTTAAGTCGTTAACCTATGGGGTCTCGTGAAAAACCTAAGGTTAAGGGAGAATCGAATCTAGCTATGCAACTAGTAAAACAAAGAAATGTGGGGATTAGGTTTCCCAGTTGCTAGAGTTCTCTTTTATATAGTTTTCAAATCATGGTTTGCAAACTAAGTTACCTTGGTAACAAAGTATTCAATATTCACCGTTAGATGAAAAACCTGATTCAACCAAGCTAATATCTTTCAACCGTTAGATCGAACTTAGCTTGTTACACACAAATGAAATGTACCCTCATTTAGGTTTATGTAACCGTACCTAAACGTGTACACCATGTTGGCTCAACAATAGTTAACCGAGGTTAGCCATATGATCACTCTCATATCAACCTTGTTCATCTTAACCATAACTAGTTCAAATGACTCAAATGAAACTAGTTAAAGAGTTTTTCAATTGCTATATTCTCATAGACGTATACAAGAACACAATTAAAACAAAATCGGTTTAATTCACTCGAATCAATTCATGAACATTATAGCCATGGTTTGCAAAGATTGCATTCCTTATTTTATAAATGTTTAAGTTCATGTACACGACCGATTTTAGAACTTTAACCTTCAAGTATGCAAACGGTATGCATACTTGAAATACCCGTACCAAGATTGGGTTTCGCCAGTACGCAAACGGGTACGCGTACTTCCAATCCCAGCAGAAATATTCAGACATGAACCTTACGCCAGTACGCGAATGGGTGCGCATACTTAGGTTCCCGGATTTCTCAAGCCAACAAGTACGCATACTATGTTTCCCGGACATGGATTACATATGTGCTAGAGTAAACAACATGTCATATCCAATAATGGTTAAGTGTTCTAAACTCTTATGTCAATCACTGAAACTTTCTTAGAGGATGACAATAGCCGTTTTCACACACTATTAGCATCAAAGCAATTTTCAAGTTATTGAAATAATCATAACGAAACATTCCAAGTCTACACCAAATGATTGTATCACACAAACCATGTAAGATGTTACTCGGCAATTTTCACATGATCATCTTTTGACTTGTGTCAAGAATATAAGATGAACTTGGTCGAAGCGAAAGCTTTCCAACACATATTCCGAGAAATATGTAAGCGAGTTAAACTCAGCTCGAAATCTCAAATGTGTATAATAGAAAACTATATCGTAACACGACTTATGTCTCAATATAGGATATAGAGTAGAAATAGACTTTCCAAGTGATAGATAAGTTTCAGTCTCCACATACCTTTTGTTGATGAAGTTCCACAAGATCTCCTTAGTAGTTCTTCGTCTTCAAATGATGAACGTCGTGAAGTCTAAGGCTCAACTACACAATATATGTCCTAGTCCGAGACATATATAAGTATACTAGAAATCAACATTTATAGTTTTGATCACTAAGATTGACAAACATGCTTGAGATAGCAATGCATGCGAGTTCGACCGAGAAGTGCTCTAACAATTACCCTATTTAGGAAGTATTTCCTTATCTAGGTTTACTTTCTTACTTTGGTTTGGTTTCCCGAACCTCCTAGGAATTTATTTTCCTTCTATAGGAATACTGCCTTAAATTAGTAATCTCTCATAAATTACAATTTTATCCTAAATTCGCCTTGAGGATCACTAGTTCCCGGAGAGAGGAAGATACATATGTATCATCCCCCCCCCCCCCCCACCCCCTCAAGAACTTGAACTTCTGTGAAAGTTAGATTTGGATGTTAGGGAACCCGATAGTTCCCTTTTCCCTGCTAAACCATCTCTCCCTGCTGGGAACTTGACTTCGACTTCTAATTAGAAAAGTGTCCTTATCTTCTTGTCTTGTCTTAGTCTCTCTTCGCTCCATAATGCAATCCTCTTCGAGTGGTTCTTCTCTATCAAACCACAAGTCTTCCACATATGGCAAGATTATCTTACCATCTCCGTCATTATCTAGTAATGGTGGTTCAAACATCTTCAACCTTCCTAGGTCGTCTTGTTGTTGTTTGGTTAGGGTTTTCAAACAAACTCTACTCGGCTTCTCGTTAAGAGAACGGATCACAAGGAAAATGAACTTTGTACTAGCATTCACCAACCGTTTTTCCTGAGCAGCTGTAATCAAGCTCGCTTCCTCAAGAGGAGAGTCTATAGCTCGTATTACAAAAGCTTTCCCATCTTTGGTAAAGGTATACTTTTGTTCCCGCCTGTGTAGAGTTGCATCTCTATCCCATAGGTAAGGACTACCTATAACTACCTGACAAACATCCAAAGGAACCACATCGCATGTAACCTTATCAATGTATGACTCATCAAAAACAAACTTGAATGTACAATGTTCTGCAACCTGCAGCCCACCTTCCTTTTGAAGCCACCCTAAAGGATAGGGTTTTGTATGTTTGAAAGTCTTCAAACCCAATTTCTGTACCAAAGAATGTGAAAGCAAATTTTTATGACTTCTTGGGTCAATAACAGCATCTATAAGTATTGTCTTAACCTGCATATTAACTGTGAAGAGTTGTTCCCTAGGATCATCTTTTGTAAGTTCTTCTACGCCTCCTGCCATTAGAAAGAGCTATTGATTAGGTTATATTAGTCCTTGGACTTTTTTTGGAGCTTGTGCGACTAGTGTTTCCATCATGGATTCCCTCTTCTGTAACCCTTTTGGTTTTAGATTTGGATACTTCATCCAACACTTGTCGAAAAAATGTCATGTTTGTTTGCAATGAGTGCAAATCAAACCTTCTTTGTCTTTAGACTTCTTATCCTCTTTGCTCCTTTCATCTCCTTTAGCGACAAAACCTCCAGACTTCCCCTTGGTGTTACCCTCAACATCAGATTACTTAAGCCTGCCTTCGATGGCATTAGCTTTTATGCTTGCTTCAGAGATAGTATCAACCGAAAATATCTTCAACTCCTTCCGTATATACTCATGGAACCCGAAAATATACTTTATATAGATAGCATGATCTTCCAAGTCTAAATCAAAAACCATAGCTTGATTCTGAAATTCTGAAGTATATTCTTGCACGGTTTGGTTGTAAGACTGCTTCAAGTTGTACCACTTGAACCATCTCTTCTCAAGGTAGCCAACCAGATAAAACTGTTTCCTTACAACTGCCTTGAATCTTTTCCACGAAAATACTCCCTTACCTAGGTTTTGTCTTTGATAAGCTTTCCACCAGGTTAGAGCATGCTTTTGTAACTTCAATGCCGCGAAAGCAATCTTTTCCTTTGAACCGTATTCAAATAAAAAAAAATACGTCTCTAGACGTTCAATCCAATCATCCAATTTTTCTTCATCGACACTCCCATCGTAAAGTGGAATATCAACACGAAAATCAATTTTCAGATTCTTACCATGAAGTTTAGTTGATGTGGGACTTTTAAGAAACTCGTTTTTCTTCTTTTCTTCGTCCTTATCTTCTTCCTCGTCTTCTTCTTCTTCTTCTTCCTCGTCCTCTTCTTCCAAAGCTTCAGGTGAAGGTGTAATATTTTTCTTCGCCTTCGGCTTGGGTGTATGAGAACGAATACATTCATTCAATTCTTCAAGGGTGGTTTAAATCGACTTCATGTCTGTTTGTAGCGTAGCCACCTTTTCTTCCATAGTTTGTGGTTCGCTTTGCTTAGGATCATCATCTGACTTCGTCATCCTTGATCCCCTTGTTCTCCTAACGTCTTCTAGCTTCTCGAGTACCTCACCAAGCTTTATGTAGAGAGATCTAGTGAAAACCATAAACCACAGGGATTTACCCTAGAAACTAACCTCGCTCGTGATGCCAACTTGATACGTTTGATCTCTTTACCTTGGTAACTATTACTATAGAGTCGGAATTCAGAATAATAATAGACGAAAATTAGAAAACAGAACACACTAGAAACCAGATCCGAAGAAATATATCTTCTCTAGATTATGAACAAGAAAACTATTACAATTCTCTCTTTGTTACGCTCACAATCTCTCTAGGTAAACAACCTTAAACTATTTTTCTAAGCTTGCTTTTACAATAATTAATTGTCTCACAAACTTCTCTTTAGGTATGTGTGTTAAACCTTCTTTTCTAGGTGGCAAACCACTCTCTAGATTGTCTTAGCTATGAGTTGAACATCTCTATTTATAGCTTTTGGTTTGGTTTCTCAAACCTTCTAGAAATATATTTCCTTATCTAGGAATAATTCATTTTCTAGGTATATTTCCCTTTCTAGGAATATTACCTTGTCTAGGAAGTATTTCCTTATCTAGGTATACTTTCTTGCTTTTGTTTGGTTTCCCAAACCTCCTAGGAATCTATTTTCCTTCTATAGGAATACTGCCTTAAATCAATAATCCCTCCTAAATTATAATTTTATCCTCAATTCGTCTTGAAGATCACTAGTTCCCAGAGAAAGGAACATACATATGTATCAAGCGGATGCGAACGATGAATACCTTTTTATGGGTAAAACAACTTCATTCACTTACCTTTCATTGTTTTGTGAAGGAATGATTAATAATTTTAGTCCAACATATTTATGAAAACCAACCGAGGAAGATGTTAGACAAATATTGAGGGAGAATGAGGATAGGGGATTCCCATGAATGCTAGGTAGTCTTGATTGTATGCATTAGGTTTGACAAGGATGCCCTGTTTATTGGGCCGGTCAATATAAGGGTCATTATCCGAAACCAACCGTTATCCTTCAAGTTGCTGCTTCTTATGATTGTTGGATATGGCATGCTTTTTTTTGGTCTTCCGAGTTCACAAAATGATATTAATGTTTTGCACAAGTCGCCTCTGTTTGAAAATTTGAAGTATGGAATTTGTCCGCAAGTCTGTTTCATGATCAATGACCCTCAGTACACTCATAGGTATTATCTTGCGGATGGTATCTACCCAAAATGATCAACCTTGGCTCAACGTTACCGTTAGCCCCCTACCGGTGCATTGGGCCATTCGTACCGGCATTTTAACGATCGCCAAATGACAATGAGGAAGGATGTGGAACGCGTTTTTGGAATTTTGAAGAGGAAGTTCGCTATAATTTGTGGGCCATATCGTGGGTTGAGTCCTCGTGAAATGCACAAGACTATGCTCACTTGCATAATTCTTCATAACATGGTAATTCAGGAAACCCGTCGTGTTAAGGAGTGGACTAACTATGGAGATTAAGATCCGAGGCCTGAGATTCAACCACAAAGAGGCTTTCCTGCAAGAAGAAATTATGGGCAAATGACTAATTACATTCAGAACCAAAATGTGTATGACCAATTAAGAGAAGATCTGAGAGTGAATCTTTGGGCAGAGCATGGAAGAGCGGGTGGGCGTAATTATTAAGTTATGTATTTTGGTTTAATTATTAAGTAATGTATTTTAGTTTAATTATTAAGTAGACTGCAACAACATTTCAAATTAATCAACTATTCATTTCAAATTAATATTAAGTAGAATGCAATAAACAACATATCAAATTAAAATGCAACACTTCAAATTAAAACTTAAATTAATACATAAATTATCTAGAGGTTCTACTACGTCGAACTCATCATCATCATCATCACCACCAGGTTGGTTGTTATTAAATCCATCTAGTTGTTCAATCTGTGCTTGAATCCTATCGAATTTGATTTGCCACAAATGTTTTTGCTCGGGGTTCATAATTGAAGTGTCAGCTTGAAGAATGTAATGCTTGTCATAGTTATTCACAAATTTTTCTTGAGAAAAGCAACTTTTCTTACTCTCCATGTTCTGAAATTTCATATCAACTGCTCTCTGCTTCTCGACGGTCTTCTGATGTTCCATAAACTCCGCCATGTTAAATCCATCGGAACTTCATCCTTTTTGAGCTAATTTTCTAGCCAGTCTTGCATTGTTCCTCCATATAAGTTTTCTCTTACCATCATCATTATTGAGAACTAAGTTGATATTTGGGTTTCTGGGGGTATCTGGTGAAGAATTTGATGGACATGATGAAAATGGTTAAGAATTTGGTGTTGAGGGAGAAGAATTGTATGGTGACCTTTCAGGTACTTGTTGATTAGCTGCTAACAATTCTGCATTATATTTGTTCAACACCTTCAGAATATGATAACAACTTTCGAAACCGGTTTTTTTGCCATTTTTTCACTGCCAATATGTACAAACATGTCTTTCAACGTCACAATCCATAAGACCACTCTCCCGGCTTCTATTGGCTTGCATTATCAATCCACCATAAGAGGCGACTTCCCTATTGATTATAATGAAGTGTTCCTGCCAACTCTTTTGCATCAAGACAATTAATGTTCATGGTTTGTTCTTCATATTTACGAAATATGTTTTCCCACATGGTGTTACCATGTTGTTGTGCACCATCGATACAATCTTGGGTAAAAAAACATAATTACGACAAATGCATTCATCTTTTGTGATTTGTATTTTGCACCCCGGACTTTGGTTTTTTTACCTTTGTCTTGACTTTGAGATTGTGAATCCGTATTACAAGAAATTAAGAATTGTAGAGAAGGTGTGATTGTTTTAGATTTGAAGAGGATTGAGAGATTTAGAAATTCTGGTGTGAGTTTGAAATTGGGTATTTATAGAGGGGGGAAATTGTAGTCGTTGGATGAGGAACTGATGAGCGATGATCAAGTCAGCGAGCGACATAGTGATTATCGTTGGCGCTGGAATGACCAACGGGCGATATTTTGACCATCTAGCGATGGACACTCTATCACTCGCTGAAAAGTCTGTCCTGTATGCCTATATGTTATATTTGACATATAGGCATATACGTTTGGCACTTTGGCATATCTATAGTGTGTGCTAAAATGACAAAAATCAGATGTTTAACATTTGCATAGGAATAAGTCTAAGTGGGTGCAAATTTTGGGTGTCAGGATTGAAACTTAAACTGGCAATGGGATCAAATATAAATATCGTGTGCAAAAATTTGTTCGACCCCATAACATATGAGTCTTGGCTCCGTCCCAGGTTACACCATTGGATCCACTTGTTTGCTTAAACCCATCAGATGTTAGGTAGGATGCATATGCGAAACCTAAAATCTGCAGTATCATGAATTGGATACATATGTGGCCAAATCCAATGATTCTCACCCCTAATCTCATTCGTCTTATGTAAATCATCTAGAACTACTTTTATTCTTCAAAAATGAAAATCTAGAGAAATAAAATCCTACAAAAAATCCTGACATTTTTAGGGGCGACCCCAAAAGAATTATGGGCGACACGTAAGACAAAAACGGATCACCCAAACGTAAAATGAAGCTATCCCTTATCTCCCGCTTTTTTTAATGGCCAAACTACCCTTCATAATCGGTAGTTAAGTTTGCAATCGGAGAAACTACCCATAATCGGTAGTTAAGTTTACAATCGGGAGAACATCATGAAATTTTTAATGGCCAAACTACCCAGAATCGGTAGATGATGGATTACGACATCTACCGATTGTAAACGACTTAGCCAAAATATATCTATAATCGGTAGACAATGACATTTAATTGGCTTCCGATTACAATGTAGCCCCAAAATTGGATTGTGTCAAAATTCTTAAATTTTCGAATTCTCTACACAAACATAATCGGTAGTAAATGAACTAACATAATCGGTAGTAAATGAAGTTCGTTTAACTTCCCGATTACAAAGTAGTCCCAAAATTGGATTTTGCCAAAATTCTTAAATTTTCAAATTCTCTACACAGACATAATCGGTAGTTTCATGATGTTCTTTATCTACCGATTGTGGTAGTAGTCCCAAATTCAAAATTTTCAAAAACAACGGAATTTTGAATCTCTCTATTTTCACAATCGGTAGTTTCGTTATTTTATTATCTACCGATTGCACAATCGGTAGTTTCATAATGTTCATTTTCTACCGATTGTGGTAGTAGCCCCAAATTCAAAGTGTTCAAAAACCAATGGAATTTGGAATTTCTATAATTTCACAATCGGTAGGTAGATAATGTTTATTATCTACCGATTGTGATAGTAGCCCCAAATTTCAAATTTCTCAACTTTTACAATCGGTAGTTTCGTGATGTTCACAATCTAGCGATTGTGTTAGTAGCCCCAAATTAAAATAAATGAAACTTCAGATTTCTTACTTTCACAATCGGTAGTTGTGTGATGTTTATTATATACCAATTCTGATAGTAGCCCCAAATTTATTTTTTTCAAAACAAAGAAAAGAAGAGAAGAACACAATCATAATTGGCTGCTAAAACAAATCCTAGACTACCGATTATAGATATCATAATCGGTTGCTAAAACCAATCCTAAACTACCGATTATAGAAAGGCATTTAGGTATTCTCCGAACTATTAGGACATCCCATAACATTGTTTATAGGTTGGGAATAAAAAAATCGCCCCTAATTTTTTTTGGGTCGCCCCTAAAAGAGGCAAAAAAAAATCCCAGGAAGGAACCATCCAGACGAGAAATCCTCCGTACTCGGCTACCTCCAACCTGTGGGCAAGTTACAGGTAACAGACTAATCTACTCCGCACCTACTCTACACCAACCTTTTATATATAATAAACGCGGGAAATTAAATCTCACAAAAATCTCTCCTAGATCAACACATCCCACACGAGATAAGGAATCACACAATTCGCTTGAGCTACTTCACACGAAAAAGATGTAATCAAAACAGTGTCTGTCTCATACTGGTAACTTCTCTTGTCCCTTTAATCTCAACTACTTCCTAACCCCAATTCCCTTTTTTATTTTGAGGCTTTGTTTTATTCTGCAACTTCTTCAATCACATAGCTTAATTATCTTATTTAATTTGTACTTGGGATGGATATAATTTCTCCAAAAGGTGCAAAATTTGATAAGAAAGTTACTGTTTTTCGAAGAAATAGGAATATATGTATTGGTTTGATTGTTGGGTTTGTTGGGTTTGTTCTTGTGATTGTGATTCTGGGGTTTACAGTATTCAAACCAAAGAATACAATTACTACTGTGAATTCAGTAAAGCTAGATGGGTTTCATATATCATTAGATGTTCCTAAGTTAGGAGTAGATTTGAATGTTACCCTTAGTCTTGATTTATCTGTTAAGAATCCTAATAAAGCAGGATTTAAGTATGGGAATGGTTCATCTTTGTTGTATTATAAAGGAGATGTTGTTGGTGAAGCAGGAATTCCAGCTGGGGAGATTTCTCCTGGAGAAACAATTGGATTGAACACGACTTTGACTGTGTTGGCTGATCGGTTGATATCGAATTCAGATGTTTATTCTGATATTATGTCAGGTATGTTGCCTGTACGTACTTATACCAAGATTTCTGGGAGGGTTTCGGTTTTGAAAGTATTTAAGCATCATATGGTTTCATATTCGTCTTGTGATGTATCGTTGAATGTTGTTAATCGAACCATAGATAATTCTAAATGTACATATAAGACAAAGTTATGAATAAAGTTTTGAGTTTTAACATGTCAAGAGTTTATCATTGCTTCGTTTATTTGGTGAGGCTATTGAAATGTCATAGATTTCTTGACATTGTGTGATTGTCGCAAAGTTCATTCAAGCATAATTGTGTGATATTTCAGATTGTTACTCGAGGCTTGTGGCTTGTCCGCTGAATTTTCTATGCAAGCAATAACATTTTCAATCCTCTTTCTCTTTGTGTGCGTGCGTTGGTGTGGAGCTGCGAATATTATCGCAAGATGGTGATTCCCTTAATTCTGTCATAGTTGGGAGAAATTACATTTCTCATAGTAAATTGTTGTGCATATCATGTTCTCTTGGATGGTTACTAAATCTGCATTAGTTGGATTTCTAGTTGGCTAAGTTTCCACAAAGCTGTCAGAATCAATGTGCTATGTGGGGATGTGGACTAACTTAGAAGATGATTGTAAGTGAAACTATATTCTGCTAACAGGATGGTTCGGTGTTGCATTTGTGGTAGATTTTTCCATGGCATGCCTTTGTGTAAGAAGTTAGGCTCGGTAGATGTAAGTGGAGATTGTCTCTGGAGCATGTCATAGTATCATTGAATGAATTTGTTGAGATATGTGGGTATGAAACCTTAGAAGTTAAGGTGTGGAAAGTTATGCCCTAAGCTACTTAGAGAGCATCTGAAGAAACCATTTATCCTTGTTGCTTGTTACATGAGTGCTAAGTTTTTATGTCGTTTATTGCTTTTGGTCAGAGGATCTCCAACATACTGAGTGGAGAAACCCTAAACACTGTCAACGTCGTCAGATATTTCGAATTAACAAGTCTCGGATTTGGTTAGAATCCTAATGGTGGATGCAGTACATCTTGCCTGCTTTTATTTGATCTTAGATTGGGACCTAAATCTCAAGCTTTGCTATTACTTTGTGACCTATACTGTAGACAAAAGTGCACATAGAAAATTGTGTTATTTGCTCTTTGTCCATTCAAACTACACTAGATTGCACATTTCTTGCCAGGGATTGTTTTCAATCATGTTTGTTAGATTTTTCATGTAGATCCAGGTAGATAACCTGCACTTACAATACAGCCTCTGTTACAACTACTTAGAATCCCTGTACGATGTGATAATTTCTGCATTTTATAGTGAACTTTTTGTATGTGGTCGTTCGGGTTCTACGGTGATGATTTGCAGTTTATGGTCTAGGTAGGTCTAGGTACACATGTTTTGGCTGTTTACTTGAATTTCTTACTTTCCAGGATAGATTGATCTGCATTTATCCATAGTTAAGGTTCTGCTTTGAGGGTTGACACTTGACAGTGATTAGCTATAGTGTACCTATTCAAAATGATATGGCTTGCTTGTAGATATGGGAACCTACTGTGCGTTGACTCTACTGCTCAGTGACCTCAGTCCTCAGACATATTTTTGGCACTCTTGATTGGTTCAAGGCTCAGAGTCCTAGACATAGCTTCTTGGCATGGCTTGCATTACATAAAAGATTTGAAACCAAGAGTGAGACTCTCAGTATGGGGCATTATATTATGATTCCAACTTGAAGATGAGGAACACCTGTTTCATGCTTGCTCCTTCGCTTCTCGGTTTTGGAAAGGGATGTTCCTTTTAAGATGGCTACATCAGAGATACTCACAATTCTTGGTAGGAGGAACTGAGATGGGGTGTCACGAGTTTTGCTGGTAAATCTACTACCTTCTCTACCAAAAGCTAGCACTCAATACGTTTGTTCATCGTATTCGAAAGGAGAGAAGTAGGAAATAATAAACTCAATCTTCAACATATGTTGGCATTGAAATCACCAAAGATAGGGGACTCAAACTTTCTGTTATGGAATTATGCTGGAGTGTGGAATAGCTTCTTTATGCAAATCTGGAGTGTGGACTGCAATTTCAGGAATAACGAAAAACAAAGTGCGAAGGGTTATATTCATCTGCGGTGGGAGATGATAAATACAGTTTGGTCTTATAAAGAGAGCTCTGGGCGATGAGGCCATCTGTGCAGTAAATGCCGTTGCTACTACAGGAGCTTCTACTCCTATATCCATGATTTCCCATGAACTTGCCCCAAGACTGAATTAACAAGATTATTCATCTCGATGCCAATTCATTTGCTGTCTTCCCGCTGCTTGCCACTCGTGATAATGCATCTTTAGAGTAAGACTGTGTACTATTTTGCTGGTGACTGGTAAACAACAAATAGTGTTCTTGCCGAGGGAGATGAAAACCAACTGACAGACCTGCTGAATAAAGGACTCTCTCAAAAATGTTCTAAAGCTATATTATACATGGCCTTCCTGATGATTGCTGGGCTTACAGCTAATAGTCCTCTTGTAATGAAGAGAGATGACTTGACTTTGTTAGGTAATAAGTGGGTGATTGGTGAAAATTATTGTTTAAGTGGGAAAGATATTTAATTAGACTGCCTAAATTAGAGTCGGTTTTGGAAGACTTTCTGGAGATTTTTATTTTCAGTGTTCCAATGTTTGAAACTAGAAGAATTTTGTTGTTTCCTCACAGTCACAGCTATAGTACAGCAAAAGGTTGTTGTCATCAATTTGTTAGGTGTTTTTGTCTTGTTTTTCAAAACGGAATGGAAGTCCGTCCCATTTGCATGACCTTATCTTCATATGTTTAACTTATTACAAGAGACTGAATTTTTTGGGCTATCTAAATTTCTCCATGATTCAAGCACGGTTTTGTTGCCAAGATGTTGGAAGTCTTCCATATGATGGAGGTGTAAGACGTCTGGCTGTGGTATCTACTATCTACTTTATTCTATTCATCCATGTTACTAGCAAGTAACTACTGGACAACTTAGCGACGGGTTGGTTGTGTGGCACCAATAACGCGGCAGGCGCAGAACTTGTAACTTAATCCCTAGGGCAATGCACTTGATTAATCTAAAGACTTAAAGGCCTAGACAAAATTAGCTCCCACATTGAACGGTAAGGAAACCCTCGCTTCCTATTGGTTGAAATAGGTTTTCTTTGAGTTTTGTGAAACGAGCGTTTCGGTGGCGACGTATAATTGGTTTAAAAATCTCTTAACTTAAGGTGTTTGGTATTTTATGGAAATCCAAGAGTCGAACATCTACCGTATTATGACTCTTTTTACCAAGAAAAAAAATCACATATATTTCACACATATTTTATGCGAGAATAAAAGGAAAAAATAAATATATGCGAAAATAAAAAGGAAAAATTTAATAAAATCCGCACATATTCCCTATCTTTTCTCCACCTATTTAATGTAGTCGCCTCGCCACGCCAAATCAAAAGTATCTCGCCACGGGGCGGGGCGAAGCCCCGCGACACACCAAGTTAAAAGAAAAAGAAATGCCCGGTGCGTAGCACGGGCACAAATCTAGTTGTGACTTATTATCTTTGATTCTTTGTCATATGTTCTGTTCGCATCTTTTTTTTTATTCCGTTGGACAGTACAGTCGAACCTCGATAAACAAATGTTCGATAAATGAATAACCTCGCCAAATGAATAATTTTCTCCGGTCCCGACTTGGGTCAAGGTGATAAATGAATAACCCCGCTTAATGCATTAATGAATAAAAATTATTGGATCCTTAAAGGCCCTATAGAAATATAAACGAATAACCACTGAATTATATATAAAAATATATATATAAATAAGCCAAAATACATAATCAGAAAATTTTACATAAAAATATATGCAGGAATGAACTCAAAAAAATTCATCTATGGTTGATTGTCTTTTTCTTCCGCCCAAACTAGAATGCACCGTATCCCTAATTTTATGCAATGCTTGCACAATATCTGGAATATTTTGCTCGTGTTGTAGCAAGTAATTTTTTAAGTGACCATCGCTTGAAAAGCATCTTTAGATGACACATTTGGTACGACGCTACTATCATCTGGTTCACGATCATTCTCATTATTCATTACTGACTCAATAATTTCTTCGTCTGTTGGAGACTCCACAACTGCATCATTCTCGTTAGGATAGTTCAAAAGATGTTCGACGTAAATTAGAAATGACACCAGTTAATTCAAAAGAAAATGAATGTTAATTGAATTATAGATATGAATTTTGACCAATATTTCCTAGGTATACTTGTACATTTTCTCCTATACAATTTAACTTCTTAATTAAGAAAATATTGTCTAAATGAATAAATATTTTATTCATTTATCGATAAATAAATAACCACGCTAAACGAATATTTTTTTTGGTCCCGAGAGCATTCATTTATCAAGGTTCGACTCTATATTCTTTTGTTATAAAACTTGAGACGGGAACCTACATGAATATTAAAATTGAAAAAACACCTTGAATTCAGCTGACAAAAATAACCAAAACTCGTGTTAATTGTGATAATACATGTTTACCAAACTAGTTAGGCTGTACTTCCCAATCAAATCCAAGTGATTTTATTATTTGGGCTTTATATTGTTTATACTACCGCGTATAAAGTGTATCCATCAAAACTGTTTTATGTCATGGAATCATTTAGCTACTACTAATACCTACAAATCAAAGAAAAAGAACAAAAAGGATGCGAAGACATATTAGCCAACATCCCACCACCGTTAGAAAGTCGAAATCACTAATAAATGAGCTTGACTATAAGGTACATACATGTAAAGTATTTCTTGCTTTTGTAATGATTCCATAATCGAATTTGAGGCACCATCTTTCGAGTTAAAGGTCGGAATTTCTCCTAGAAATGCTATAAAAACACTTCAAATATAATATATCCTCTATTTCAAGAAAAATGATTTTTTTTTTCTTCAATTTAACATATTTTGAAACAATAATAAAAAGTGATATCATTTCTTTTTCGGAGACGGAAGTAGTATTATGTAGCGACATATACATGCCATCTACCCCAAAAACTTCTGGTTTCAAATCAATCGAAGTGATTTGACGGCATCTTTCCAACCGTGAACCTAAGCCACAGTGAGAGGGAATTATGGTGCAAAATCAGAATTCCAAGAAAACACGTTTTTGACCATGTTATTTTTCCACCCGTAATTCCATACCATGAATGGGAATCGTAATGCTGCTGCAACTCCCGGGAGTACAGCATGCGCTAGTTCTATAATTAAATTCTGTCAACCCTTACCATTAGTTGGCAGGTTCTCCCCAGCATTAAATTTAGTTATTACAACGCTCCACTCTGTTTATAGCCCATATCCTTGTCTCTCTCAACAATCTATTCTATTCACACCAAACAGAACACGCATTCCCTTCCTCCTTTCCCAATTTACATACTCTGCAAATCTGCCAAATCCATCTCCAAACCCTATTCTCTCTGTCTCCAGTGAACCCCAAATCATGGATATTGAGAAATCACATGATCCAATATTACAACAACAAACCCAGAAACAACAGCAACATCAAAACAGATCAAAGAAAAGAAGATCATGTTGTTGCATTGCATCAATAGCCATACTTGCTTTCTTATTAACTCTCATTATCATCATTCTTATCTTAGCTTTCACTGTATTCAAACCAAAAGATCCCAAAACGGAATTAGTCTCAGCGAAAATTGAAGGTGTGGAACCAAGATTTTCATTCCCAGCTATTAAAATAGAACTCAATATCACAGTTAGCATTGAGTTACTTGTTCGGAACCCGAATCATGCTAGTTTCAGACATGGGTTAGGAAAAAGTTTGGTTTTTTATAAAGATATTCAAGTTGGTGATGTAGATGTTTATCCAGGTGAAATCCCATCAAGAGGTTCTGAAACTATTGATTCTAAATTGACACTCGAAGCTGATAAATTTGGGTCTGATATAAGTGGTTTGATTAGTGATGTTATGGCTGGAGAGTTTACGATTCAAACTAAAACTACGATTCCTGGGAGAGTGAAATTCTTGGGGTTTATTAAGAAACATGCTGTAGCAACATCAGATTGTCAAATTACAATTGGTATTACTGATCTTAAAGTTCGTCAACAACAGTGTCGGAATAAAACCAAGCTCTGATCTTCATCATATTCTAGATACTAGACACACACAGAGATAATTACAAAGATTCCGTTGGGTTGAAGACTAAAAACGGGGTTTTCTTTTCCTGGTTTTTTAGTGTTCTTAGAAAGATTAGTTTTTTATGTAATTTTAGATAATTAGATTATTAGTATGTTCTTATGAGGCGATTATGTGTATAAGTCTAAATTGAGATTACTCTGGATTTCTATAATTAAGTTGTTCTTTATCCAAATAATACTGTATAACATTACTTTACTGAATTTAGAACAAATAAAAAAGAAAAAAACTGTTTTTATGCTTCAAAAATATTTTTCTCACACTCTGTTTACACTATATGTTTGTGGTTGGTAATGCAATCATGGTGAGGTGAAATGAATGTGGTTGGGATTTCACTGTAACTAAGTCTAGCTGTGGGAACTAGTTTTCAGTACAACAAAATAGCTAGTTGATGCAATAATGGCGCAACAAGAAACCAATTTGTTTGACTATGCCAAATATCAAAATTTTGAATTCAATATCTAGTCGAATGCCAGGACGTGTGAGAGAATTCAAGGAAAATGGCAAAGTTGCATCGTAATCACTAAAATTACGTTATGAACTGTTTGCTGCCGTGTAAACTACACTTGGTTGAGCCTACAACTTTAAGTTGGTGCAGCTTGAGTTTGTATTGAGTTTCGGCTCCAGAGAAACTAGTCAAGCTACAATGTAGCCTCTTAGCCTCTCACAGCTTGAGAGCTAGGGCTTCAGAGCTTGTCCGTTTTATTGGGTCCATAATCAAAATTTACCATTTCAAATTGTGAAAAATACTATAACCCTTTTTTTATATGGGTTCAACGTATAAAAATCCCACTAAATGGATCATTCATTATCAACTCCATACTTTAGGAAAATGATATTAATAGGCCCAAAAAATCAAAATTTCTTCAGATCTGGCCCATAATTAATTATTACGAATTTTAATAATGACAACACTACCCTTTTGTATATATACAAGAGAGAAATCATAATATATTTTCATTTTTAGATTTTGTCTCTCTCTCCTCCAGACGAGATTTTCTTCTGCAAAAATGGTTTCTCGTCAGATTCTTCATTTCCAGATCTGAAACAAGATTTCTCTCCCGAAATCAAGTTCTCACACAGAACAACATCATCAACAACTCTTGTTCTTGCGATTTCAGTGCATATTGGTGAAGAAAAATGAATGAAAATCTTCAACAACAACTAGAAATGAAGATTCAATCATCAAATCATGATGACAAAGATAAGTTCGATATATCTTCATCTTTTCATTCGATTTAAAATTCTGATTTGTTGATTTCCAAATCGATATCAGAAGAAAACAAAATTGTTTACTGTTGAAAACCTAATCGATCTGATTTCATCTAGAAATATTTATTCAAAACATGATCAGAATATAGATCTATAGTTATTTCATCTTGATCTCTCTTTTGAGATTGAAATTTTCAAAAAATAAAAGTTGACAACAAATTTTCTAGGGTTTCGAATTGAAAATCGATTTAGCTTTTAATCTATATTTCTGATAGAAAATCTAAGTTTATTTCTGACCTCAGAGCATCTTAATCTCCGTTACTCGTCAAATGAGATCGGAGATGGAAACAACACGATTTTTCTTGAATCAATCGATTCATGTAATTTGAATCTAGGCACGTTTATGTTTGTTATTGTTACTGTTGATGTTGTTTTTGTTGTTGTTTTAGGTTCGATTTATTGTTTTTTATATTTCAATTTGATTTTATAGGGTTGATTAATGGTGTTGGTGATAATTTTGATGGAGAGGTTGAATAATAAGTGGATAAAATTGAAGAAGAATATGAGAAGAAAGAGGATGAACCATGTTTAGTTTCTATTGCTGGTGTTGGTGGTCGTCACAGGCTTGAGTTTACTGTTCTTTCGTTAAGAATTTGATTAATATTTCAATGTGATTGAGTTTCTCATTTTGATGATGATGCATAACATGTGTAACTTTCGTCTACACATCCAAATTGCATGTGTAACTTGCGTCTACACATCCAAATTGCATGTGTAACTTATGTCTACATATCCAATTAGTTTGTGTAACTTTCCTCTACACATCCACTATACATTAAATACTAGCTGAATAGAACAACAAATAATCTCATCAATATTTGTGGTTATAATTTGCAGCCTCCCAAATTAAAAGTTGTTAGGTTGTTAAGGTTCACTTCAATTGTTTAAATCCTGTGGTTTGAATGTATCATATTGAAATTGTATAAACTTCATGGTTTGAGTTTACTGTTCTTTTGTTCAGAACTTGATTTATATTTCAATGTGATTGAGTTTCTCATTTTGATGATGATGCATAACATGTGTAACTATCATCTACACATCCAAATTGCATGTGTAACTTGCGTCTACACATCCAAATTGCATGTGTAACTAGTGTTTATACATCCAATTAGCTTGTGTAACTTTCCTCTACACATCCACTATATATTTCAACTTTTAATTGAAGTGAACCTTAACAACTTTTAATTTGGGATAATTGTTGGTTACATTGATATGTATTTGCTAGTTACACATACTTTGAATATGTTTGAATGCCTCTCTGTAGATTTACTGCGAATGCATGTTATGGTTTACTTGTTAAAATAGAAATATATAAGTTCAAGTTAACTATGCTAATACGATTGAGTTGTGTCAACTAGAGGAGGAAGTTGCAGTCTTTGGTTGCAGAAACCCTGAAGAAATCCCATGGGCTGAGACTGAAGCTGGATACATTGTTGAGTCAACTGGAGTGTTCACTAACAAGTACAAATCTGCTGCTCATTTCAAGCTTTGATATTATCCCATACTTTTTTATTTTCAAACCCAAGTTCCTTTTGAGAAATGAACTCCTACTAGTCAGTTGCATGTGTAACTGAAGTATGTAATCTTGTAGGAATTGCTTTCTTTGAGATATGATGTTGATATGCATGTGTAACTCCTATTTACACATGATATATGCATATGTAACTGAGGACCAAGTGAAGAAGATTGTTGACATACCAATGGTGCTGAAATTGCATCCATAGATGTTGTTGGTGAGTAGATGTATTGATAATGTTGTGAATATGTTATTATATTTGATATTTCTATGAATTGGAAGTATTTAAATGTAGTTTGGAATGTTTTTTGTACAGAGGTTGTGGTCAGTCCTCCATTTGTGTTCCTTAGCTCGGATAAAAGTTCATTGTATCCTGAGATTCAAGTGGCTGCTTGCTGGGTGAAGAAAGAAGGTGCTTTCACTGGTGAAGTTAGGTATGCCTGTGTTCATCCTTTGCGCATTTGATTAATTACTTTGCAAATCTGATCATCATCTCATATTTGATTGAATTTATCCATCCATCCATTACTAGCCATATGCATGTGTAACTCCTAGTTACACTAGTCATATGCATGTGTAACTGGAAGTTACACAAGTCAGATGCATGTGTATCGCCTAATTACGCATGCTATATGCATGTGTAACTTTCAGTTACACAAGTCAGCTGGTGTAAGCTTACATGATGATATGTCTCTATATGATTCATTTATGATCAATGTATGATGGAAAATATTGAATGGTGCTGGTAATAATTTTGATTGCTTTATTTGTTTTTGAATTATTTTTTGTAGTGGATTGACAGATACCTCAAACTACACAGAGCTTGCTCAATAGTATCAGAAGTACAAGGATCAAGGTTTGTGTTTCGATTTTTAAAAGCCAGTACCTTTGGTTTATTTCGTCTGAAACTTATACAAGCAATTCACTAGACTTGAATTATAGACTAGCTTTGGCAATTAATATCATGAGATATATTAACATATTTAAACTGAACCAAGAATGTTGTTCATGTGAAACCAATCCATTGAATATGCAGTTTGATTTGTTGTTTTGGATGATGGCCATAAGAAGTTTGAATCATGTTCTTTTATTGTTTGTTCGACTTGTTTCATTTCATCGACGGCTTCTGTGAGGTTTCTGTTATTGTAATTGGCTTCCATTTAAAGAGCATGTTGCTGAGCTTGGCTTATGAGCTTTAATTGTCCTTTGGAAAGTGATTTGTAGGCTCTGTTATAGTTGTTTTCATACTCAGTTACCCTCTCTTAGTGTATGTATCACTTTTGAAGCTCTTGTTGTACCAATGTTGTAGATATGCAAGCATTTTGGTATCGAGGAAGACAAGAATGGATGGGAACAGTTCTATATATTATAGGATGTGGTGGCTCATTTCTAGGATTATTTTTTTTGCATATCAAGTGTTTTAACTCGTGTATTGTTATCAATAACAACTTATTACTATAATTGATAGACGGAGAAATCATTGTAAATAAATATTAAGGCCAATACATGTAACTTTTGTATGTTTCTTTTGATGTGCAACTGTTATGGCATGTGTAATTATGGACTACACATGGCATATGCATGTGTAACTTATCATTACACATGCATATAACTAATGAGTACACATCCATATGCATGTGTAGCTTTTAATTATACATGTCATACACATGTGTAATTTGTAGATACACATGCCATACACATGTGTAACTTCTGCGTACACATGTGTAATACTGAGTACATATGTATATACAAGTGTAACTTTGCATTACACATGTAATATGAATGTGTAACTTCTGGATACACATGCCATATGCATGTGTAACTTCTGCGTACACATCCATATGTTGGTGGTGGTCGGCGGGTGTTGGCGGGCATAGGGTGGCGGCGGCGGTTGTCAGTGATCGGAGGTGGTTGGCGGTGGTGGTCGGAGGTGGATGACGGTGGTTGTTGGTGGCGGTGGTGGTCAGAGGTGGTATGATGGTGGTGGTCGGAGGTGGTTAGAGGTGGTTTGACGGTGGTGGTTTGTGGCGATGGTGGTCAGAGGTGGTTGGAACGTCATCACACTATATTTTAATAATTTTGGGCATAAATTTGAATTTTATTTAATTATGAGCTTGACAATATGCATAAGGGTATCAACATCTTTTAATATTTCGGTCCTAGATTTAAACTTCTTTTAATTAAGGGTTTGATATTATGGGTAACCCATGGGTCGGGCCTTAGCCTAATTTTCCCTTTCAAATTTACTACTATGGCTCAAATCGTTTGCTCCATAGGTTAAAACCGGTCTTGAGCCAATTATATATACTTTTTTAAAAAAAAATTTGGTATACAAAGAGAGAAGGAAAACAAATACTAAGAGTTACAGTCCAGAGAGTAGCGACGTTAGCTGGTAAATTTGAGTTCTTCCATCTATCTTGGACTTTGTGAGATGGTACATACGTAGCAAGGGAGTGAGATGCAGCATTAGCCAATTTTGGCACGTACACAAAAGCATTGTTGTTGAAGTTGCCTGATATTCTCTTGATGTCATCTCTAATCTTTCAGAGTTTTCATGGAGTAGTTCTCGCCGTTCCATTCAAAATGGTGATAACTATCTCACTGTCTCCTTCAATGTTAATAGAGTCTAGCATCATAGTGGTTGCTAGTTCTGCTACTAGTAGGTATCCATCAGCCTCGACAAAAGCTACAGTATCAGAGGTACCAAGTCTAGTAGCAGCACCAATGTTGTGTCTGTTGTTATTCCTTGCAACTACAACACAAGCATACTGTCCATTTTTCCATGCGACGTCCACACTAATCTATGTAGTATTTATTGTCACTATTATGTAACCAACTCTGCACCAGTTGATAAAGAGATAATTGTGGAGCTTATTGGAGTCTGATTCCCAAGGGGGAAGCAAACCATATTGCTTGAGAAAATGGATAGTGAATCAAGAGGTGTTCTGCCATTTCAACTGCAAAAGTACACAAAGAGCATTTTGGGGAAAATGCATCAACAAATCTGCTGATCTTTTGGGAAACATCAAGCCCATTGTGTAAAGTCCTCTAAACAAAAGTTTTTATTTTTGGGGCGATCTTCTTAACTGGCCAGAATCTCTTCCAAGGGAAAATATTTTCACAGGAGTTAGAAGATTCACCTTGATTGGTTTGGAGCAGCTTCTGGAATGACTGCGAAGTGAATCCTCCATGAATAGTAGACCTCCAAATGAGTATGTCTGCAGCGTATGAGTTGATAGGGACTTGGTGGATTAGAGAAGTTGTGTACTCATCTACAACCTGCAAAATGGTTGGCATGTCTCATTCACCAGTCGAAGTGTTTATGAGCTGGTGAATTCTAGTAACGTTTGTGTTGGCATCTGCTTTTCTGTAGGGTACTCCTTCTTGAACAAAAGGAATCCATGAATCTTTTTTTTTTGATATCTTGTCCATTACCAAGAGGCCAAGTGCAACCTTTGAACTCATTTCTGCGCTGTCTAGAATTGCTGACCATGTAATGGAGCATTTTTTTTTGTTTTTTGACCTTCAAGAGGATTTTTCTCTCAAATATTTAGTTTGCATAATTTGAACCCATAAAGACTCCTTCTCATGCACAAATCTCCATGCCAATTTTGCCAATAGTGCTCGATTGAGCTCTGGCAAGGATCTTATTCTCATGACTCCTTTCTCTTTTAGAAGATTAAACCATTCCCATTTGAGAAAGTGCATCTTTCTCTTGTCTCGGTTATGACCCCACCAAAAGTCTCTTATGATATGAGTTAACTTGTTGAGAATGGTTTTTGGTATAATAACAGTTACCATATAATACACGGGTATGAGAGCAAGTGTATATTGAATTAATGTTGTTCTTCCCGCATGCGACAAGTTACCTCTTTCCAGCCAGCTAGCTTTTCAAGAAACTTCTCGATAAGGAAGTTGAAATTATACATTCTGTTACCTTGTTGAATTATTTTCACCCCAAAGTATTTTGAATTTATTTAACCAACAATCGTCTTGGGGTCACTTATGCTGGTGGTTAGGACTGAGGAAACGAACATACGAACATATCCTAGTAGATTTCGTATTAACTAACAATTGGATTTTTGGCGCAATGGTAGCGCGTCTGACTCCAGATCAGAAGGTTGCGTGTTTGATTCACGTCAGGTTCACTTATTTATTTATTTATTTTTATTTTAAAGGTTGCGTGTTCGATTCACGTCAGGTTAACTTATTATTATTATTTTTCAAAAATCCTTTAGATTGGATTCGCTGCAAATCCAAGCATCATGGAGGAGTATTAATTGATATTGGTACAAGCATATAAAATTCTTAGTTTCAGTGGTGCCTGATGAAACGATTACAGATATGAGTAAATTAATTACAATAGAAAGGGTCTCAAAGGAATGGAAGATGTTCCTTAGGACTAAGGAACGTCTTCGTAGCTTTTTTGGAAGCACATGATGGGTGGTTCTGTCTGCTATAGGGATCAACTTTTGCGCTGATATTGGATATAAATTGACAAAGTGAATAACTTCTCTTAAATCCATGGATTGCAACAACACTTAAGTAGGTACAAAAATCAGTAGTTTCATAATTTCGTTAACAATAATATATATAAAAGAACAAAAACAAATCTAAGATTACATGAATAAGATGCACAACACAGTATTAAAAAACAATAAGAAATCGAAATTTCGCACAATGACGAGGCAAACCTGTTTCATGATCAACAACAACAACTTCTGCCGCACTATCAACAACTGATAACATCTTGTCATAGCTTTGCTCCTGCAATTTTTATTTTTTTAAGAGTGACTGCTTGGTTAAATAGATTCACAACGGGTAACTATTAAGAGAGAGTACAATTTTAATTTTGTTATTCCCTCACTGAACCGTTTATCCCTTTTGAATTTGAATTTGAAATTAAATGTTTCTCCTTATTCCTGAAATACCCTTGTTGATTGGATTCAGCTTTATTTGGATTTCTTCTGACATGTTTTAACCCTGTCGAATTCAATTTCGGAAATGCTACACATCCCGCGGGTTATACCGAGACGAACAATGGGGTGGGACCCCTCCCAATCCGGTGGTTTAGCAAGGGGTGGGTTTAGTGTTGGTCCCACCCCCACTGTTTCTCTTGGGTCAACCCGCGAGATATAAATCATTTCCGATTCAAATCTTGAATTTTGAAAGGGGCTTTATCCAGTGCTTTTAACTGCCGTTTGTATTCCGTCACCATCGGCGAGAATCTCTGTATAAAATTATGTTCCCAAATTATAGCCAGAGTTGAGATTTTTCCTCTATCTCAACTTCTGATGCCACTGGGATTTGCTTTAGATCGTCTTCAATTGTTATTCTACAAATCTCTGGGTTGCAATAGCAAGTTTCCTTGTCGGTTTATGCAAGTTCACCTAACTTATCACCAATGATATTAAAATTGTTATAAGACCATAAGTGAAGCGACAAACCATTAATTCTCACTCACCACATACAAACTTTTAATTTGTCTGGTGAAATTGTTTCATCAAAGCCTACTCTGTATTTATCTGGCGAAATTGTTGATCAAGATTCAAGACTTTGGGCATATTACTCTCACATTTTTATGAGTAGATCTCTTTTTCAAAAAGAAAAAACCTTATCAAAATGGTTGGATTATAATCCCAAAACCATTCTTTAATCTTCGGATTGCTTGGTACTCTTGTTGGTAATTCGTTACTTCTCTTCACGGATTACTCTTTGTTGGTGCCTTTTAGTTGTATTTCGATTTTTGATCTTGATGTTCTTGAAGTCCATATAATCTCTATTTTATCACGGATGAAATTTATAAGATTTATAAAAAAAAAAAAAAACTACTTTAACAAACGACTCCAAACAATTTATAAAATAAAATCCTTTTAAATGCTTCCTAACCATTTCTATTACGTAGTACTCCCTCTGATCATAACAAATTGGCCTTTTTGGTGTTTGTACAATTTTTTTTTTTTTTAAAGTGATACTTTTAGGTATTTATCCAATTATATCATATGCATAACAGAATAATAAAATTTAGAAACGACATTATTTTCAAACTATGGCTCGAATACTTAAAAGCATTTTCAAGTACCTATGTATAGATACAAACATGACTATTGAGTTTTACACACGAGTATCCTATACATATTTTTGTTTGGCGTAACATAATTATACTTATCTAAGTATTAATAAAAGTAATAAATACCTACTTAAATATCCAACCTTAAGTGATAAAATTTAAATATTATGAGGCGGATGTAGCCAAGTGAATCAAGGCAGTGGATTGTGAATCCACCACGCGCGAGTTCAATCTTCATCGTTCGCCCATTATACTAAAATTTAATAACAATAATTAATTAAAATTAAAAAATATTGCACTAATTATCAACTGTTATTGAATAAATATTTAAAAAATAAATAAAAAATTATATGAAATAGGGGGAAAATAAGTTTTTACCGCTACGATAGGGGGCGAATATCTTATCAGAAAAATATATTTTTCAGGTTATTAGAAACTTAATCCAAATTTTATTTCAAATTTGAACAGGCACATCTCCTCCATAAGCCATCGTCGTTGCCTCTTGAAGGTGTTTGTTGGAGATGAAGAGGCATCTCCAATAGAATCAATTTCCATATAAATAGTAAAGATGTTCTCTCTTTCAAACACATAAAAACTCTCTGATTTTCTTTTTCTCAATAAATAACATCATAAACCTAATATTGTTTATCCGTGGTGGGATCAAGGGGTACAAACCTTGAATCCAATTATGTTGTTATGGGGCTTCATTATATCCAGAAAGTATTATTTCACATACCCCTTGTAATCACCAATTCGATTGGAAGGGTCAACATAATTGTATAAAAGAATCTTTTTTAGCCTTGAAGTCAGAATTACAACCTCTCTATTTATTTTCATCCTCTATTTTAGAGCAATTTTACAACAAAAGTGCCAACTCGCGCAGCGACGGAGCCATAACGAGAAAACTGGGTCTATAAATCCCACTTGTTTTTAATTTCTAGTGTTAATGAAGCATGGTGCTTTTAAGTACTCCCCCTGTTTCTAAAAATAGGCTTGTTTCCTTATTTGGATGTTTAAAAAAAATAGGCTTGTTTCCTTATTTGGAAAGTCAAATGTTATTAGTTTACTAGTTTACCCATGGAGGGACCACTTTTCTTTTTCTTTTTCTCTCTTAATATGAAGAGGGGACCACTTCTCTCTCTATTTTCTCTCTAATATCAAATCAATAGGGCCATGGATAAAATAGGGAATACTATAAAAAATGGCTATAATGATTAGTTCTCTTAATTTTTGTGCAAACCAAACAAGCCTATTTTTTAGAAACGGGGGAGTAGAAATGGAGAGAGATAAAGAGCGCATAATCCGCTCTATCTCTACAAAAAGGTTTTCTGGGTTTCCATGGAAACTTTAGGGAACTCTGAAGGAATCAGGGTGAAGGAAAGGAAGAGAAGAGGTTTTAGTTCTTGGATTTATTTGTCAGTGGAATATGCTTTTTGGTTGGTGGATATTTTGCAGGAGGCTATGGATTTTAATTATGCAAAAAGTAAATGGCCGAGAAGGGAGGGTGAAGCTTCGTATCTTTGCGAGGTTAAGGAAAATGATGCAGGTAGATACCTCAGACTTTCACAAGTTAGAAGGGGTGATCAGCCTAGATCGTATGCAATATGCATTCCTTGTGGAGAGGGAAGCTATTATTGGTCAGTTATTTGTAAGAAGATGCATAAAGTTTTGAAGGTGAATAGTTTGGTAAGGAGGCAAGTACAAGCGGCTCCTTCAAGATCTGATTTTAATCAATCTTTTCCAACTAAAGATGGTACGATTAGGAGATATATGGGGTAATAAAGGTTAATGGATTTATCAGATGGCAGATGATAGCAAAGGAGGTTCTTAGGCAAATGCAGTGGGATTCTTTCCTTGATTTGGAGATCATCGATGAGTAATCGGCATACATTGAGTTGATCAGGGATTAGTGGCTGGATATTTGGAAGCCTAAGAAAATCATTGTTGATGATTCCATGGTCACCTTATCTCAAAATCAATCAGTTCCGGTGGAGAATAAAACAAAAGAGCCTAAGGAGAAGTCCAGAATTGCACCAGATGTTACTATTCCATTACAAGCTATGTCTAGATATGGAAAATGACTAAAGATTAGAGGTATTCCTCACGAATTCTGGAGTTATAAACTATTCAAATCCATTGGTGAATCCCTGGGAAGGTTAACTGATATTAGATTCAAGTACCCTAAAAAAGGAAAGTTTGATTTTTTTTCAAAATTTCTGTCAAAGGTGATTTTTTGATTATTCCGGCAGTTCTTTTGGTTGAGTACGAAGACTAAAAGTAGGTTGTTTCAATTGAATGGGACTACAGGTTTAGCCCTAAGAATAAGGCATCGTTGGAGGAGTTTAACGGGTTATTAATTGAGTTTGAAAAATTACAGAATTCAAATTCAAAATTCAGCTACTCCCGCTATTTTAGGTGCAAAATTGGTGCGAGTCATGGAATCAGACCCTGGTGAGCTAGTATAGAAAATTTGTACAGATGCGTCGAGAAAAGTCTTGGCTCATAAGCCAAAAAATATCATAGCAGGTGCATGTTCTTCTCAAAGCTCACTTTCAGTGAGAGGGGTTCAGGATGTTGATCTATCTCTTTCTGAATCTCAAAGATTGAATGGTTCGCAGGTGGAGTTCCAGTTCAGTCTGTTGAGAATGGTGGTGCCGATGCTTCTTCTGAAGAGAGATTTGTATGTGCAGGTGTAGTTCCATTCTCTTAACAGAGAGGCATTATGCACTCTATCAATAGATTTCAGCCTTTAGTTATTGGTGGATGTGAAGGAGGTGATCCAACCTCAGCTAGACTAGAAATAATTGATAGCTTAATGGCAGTTGAGTCGGATGGAATGCAGAATGTGGTTGGAAGTGTTGTAGGTGTGCCCAAGCATTCTAGTATTCATACGGCTTGGCTTGTCAGAGTGTTTCTTTTCCTAATAATGGAAGATGTGGAGATGATGTTCCTGCTGTTGGGTAAAGATTCACTCGTATTTGAATGTAGATAATAGGTTTATTTCCTCAGGTTTACCTGACGACCCACAAATTGTCTTACACGAAGATGTTCTTAATGTACAATATTCCCCTTCTGATCTTGTTAAAGATACATTGCCACTTCAAATTAACAATCCTAATCAAATATTTAATGTGATTGAGGATCAAATTGTTATTAGACTTGGAGATATCCAGGGTGCAAACATTGATTCAAATGAAGTTATCTTTTCAACTTCAAAACTGGTGTTTGAATTATGTTGTCTCCTAGGTGGTATGACTGACATGGATGAGATCAAGGTTAAAGAAGTTGTCGAAGAGATACTTTTGAAGTACAGGGGTCGTTATAAGGCTATTACAGAAGGTAAAAAGGTACAAGATAGTTGTGATTCCACTAATTCTTGTGATTCCTCAAAAAAAGATGCAGAGCTGGAGGAGGTGTGCTCAAGGGATAACATGGGTTGTGATGGGGCCTAAAATTCTTAATTGGAATATAAGGGGGTTAAATGCTTATGATAAGAAGATAGCTGTTAAGGATCCAATTGCAATTCATAAATGCTTGATATGTACAATTCAAGAAACAAAAATGGTGCACCTGTCAAGCAGGTTTGTCAGACAATTGTGGTTTGACGCAAATTTTGGTATGAAATTTTTACCCTCACAAGGAAGCGCTGGTAATAGCGGAGGTCTAATCACAATTTGGGATGTTGCTACTTTGGAACTTGTAGATAAAAGAATGGGGTTAACTCAATCTCTTGTCTTTTTCAGTTCAGAAGTAATGGATTTAAATTCATCCTCACAAATGCATACTCTCCTTGTGATTATAATTTGAGGGAAGTTTTTTAGAGGGATCTAGCTTAAATTAGACAGCGGTCTACCGAAGCTTGGTGTCTGGTGGGTGACCTGAATTCTGTGAGAAGTGATGCAGAGAGAAATAAAAGTGGCGGTGATACCACGAATATGGGGTTCCTTAATGATTTCATTCATGATCAGGAAATGACAGATTTATCTCTCAATGGCGGATCTTATACTTGGAGCAACAAATCTGTTGACACATTGTTATGTAGGCTTGACAGATTTCTGGTATGCATTTCTTTTAATGATAAATTCAACAATGCAACTCAAACTGTGCTGGTTAGGACTTTATCGGATCATAATGCTTTATTATTGGAGTTATTTTCGACTGTTAAAACTAATTCTAGTTTTATGATTGAAATCATTGGCTTAAACATCATGATTTTGTCAAGTTAGTGGACCAGTGGTGGAAGAATATGGTTTTTGTGGGCCTTCCTGATTATATTCTTTTTAGGAAGCTTTAAAATTTGAAGTTTTTTTATTAAGAATTGGAGTAGAATAGTATTTGGTAATGTGAGAAAGGAGGAGGAAGAGCTAACTGACAAGATTAAGTTCTTAAATTTGTCAGAAGAAAGTGTTGCTTTGTCTTCTTCTCAGATTGAAGAAAGAGCTAATTTGCTGGTGCCGTTGAATAATGTGAAGATAAATAGAGCAAGAATGGCATACCAGATAGCTAAAGTTAGGGTTTTTAAGAAAGGTGATAAGAACACAAGATATTTCAATAAGATTACTAATGTTAAAAGAAGAAGAAACTGTATTACCAAGTTGGAAGTGGCAGAAGTTGATGTTTTTAATCAGGAGATTATTAAAAGGGAGATTCAGCAGTACTATTCTTCTCTTTTCGCATCTTCTTTTTTAGTAACTCATTCTTTTGATAATATATCTTTCAGGAGCATTGATTCTACTCAACAAGTATGGCTAGAGAGACCTTTTGATAAAGATGAGGTGGTGGAGGCAATTACGAAGTGTGGAGCCAACAAAACACCTGTTCCAGATGGATACAATCCTGAGTTCTATAAGGTTTGCTGGGATATTTTAAAGCATGATGTCATGGCAGCTGTCAATACTTTTCATTGCAAAGGTAAACTTGACTGGAGAGTCAATATATCTTTCATTGAACTCATTCCTAAGAAAGAGGACTCAACTACAGTTAAGGACTTCAGGCCTTTGAGTCTTTTTAATAGCTTTTATAAGATAATTTCAAAGCTTCTAGTTGAAAGGATCAAAACAGTTATGCCTTGCCTCATATTTAATTTTCAAGGTGCTTTTATCAAGCATGAGCAAATTCTAGATAGTATTATAGTTGCTAATGAATGTATTGATAGCAGACTTAGACAAAAGAAACCTGGAATTTTATGTAAGATAGATATGGAGAAGGCATTTGACAATGTGAATTGGCCATCTTTGTTTTCTATCTTGAGAAAGAATGGCTTTGGAGATAAATGGATTCAATGGATCAATTGGTGTGTCACAGGTGCACAATTCTCTATTCTAGTGAATGGTGAAGCTACTAGTAGAATCAGCCATCTAAGGGGATTAGGCAGGGTGACCCTTTATCTCCCTTTTTGTTTCTTCTGGTGGTAGAAGTTCTTTCTATTTTGATCAATGAGGCAGTTGACTCAAATAAAATTGGAGGCTTTCAAGTGAAGGAGGGTGGCACAACATTTTCACATCTTCAGTTTGCTGATGACACAATCATTCTGCTTAATGCTTCTAAGGAGGTAAGAAGATTTTTAATAATTTTGTTAATGTTTGAAGTCTTGACAGGTCTGAAACTAAATTTAGACAAAAGTTTTATGACTAGTATTGGTGCTGATGACTATATCAGTGATTTAGCAATGTAGTTGGGCTGTAAAATAGATCCTTTGCCTATTACTTACTTAGCATGCCAATTGGTGCTACAAAGAGGAATGCTTATATATGGGATGTGGTTACTGAGAGGATGAAGAAGAAATTCGCTCCTTGGAATAGGAAGTTTTTGAACAAAGATGGAAGGGTGACTTTAATAAGAAGCTCTTTAGAAAGTGTTACAGTTTATTTCTTGTTTGTCCATTATCTTCCTGTAGCAGTGGAAAAGAAGTTAACTAGCATTATGAGGAAATTTTTATGGGGAGAAGATGAGGATAACAAGAAAATGAGTTGGGTATCTTGGAAGAAAATCTCTAAATCAAAGAGGAAGGGAGGGTTAGGATAAGAAGTTTAAGGTTTATAAACAGGTCGTTAATGGCTAAGTGGCATGGTAGATATTGTAAAGAGAAATCTGCTTTGTGGAGGAAGATAGTGTGTGAGAAAACTAATGCTGATGAGGATTGCTTGGTTTCTTTTCAATCTAACGAGGCAATTGGAAGAAGTATGTGGTTTGAGATCCTTCAAGCTAATCATGATTATTTTTTTGGCTCTGTTAATATACATGTGAAGAATGGTAGAAGTATTCGCTTTTGGCATGAATGGTGGTGGAGAGAATATCTTTCAAGGAGAAATATCCTAGGCTTTATAAGCTCGGTAGACAAAAATTTGAAATAGTGGCGAATATGAAGAACACCCAATGGAACTTTGTCTTTTCAAGAGAACTTGATCCTGCGAAACGGATTGACCCGTTGGAGATAAAACATGACTTGCGTAATATATCTCTGGTGCAAGATGAAGAGGATGGAATAAAAGGAGATGCTTTTGCAAAAGCTATCTTCAATAAGTTGGCAGATTCTGATCAAGAATGGGATTTTTGTAATGTCGTGCACATCAAGTTTGCTCCCCCGAAGGTGATTTTTCTTATATGGGCTTCAATGCATCAGTCAGATCCTACTAGGTCTATGTTGCAGAGTAGAGGTGTGGAGGTTAACTCTATTATGTGCCCTCTTTGTAATACTGAAGTTGAGACACAAGATCACATATTCATTCATTGTAGTTGGGCAAGGTATATTTGGGATCTTTTTCTAGCTTCTTTGAAAATCTTGTGAGTGTTGCCAAACGAGTTACAGAGTGTGTTTTTAAGCTGGAAACTGGAGAGGGTATCTAAAAAAAATCAAGATGATGTGACAACTTATTCCTTTCGCAGTTTGTTGGGAGTTATGGCTAGAAAGAAATCGCAGGGTTCATGGAGGAAGGCCGAAGGATAAAGATGATATGGTTCATGCTATAAAAGTGGATATCTACCTCTGGAGTTCTGACACAGACACTTCTAAAAATTTATCAATGAACTAGATAATTTTCCACTGGGAAGACATTATAAGCATGTAATTGAGGTTTTTTTTTGGTTTGTCTAGGTGAGTTCCTCGACCTTGCTGTTGTCGACTATGCTGTGTACACCCTTGTAATTACCACCTTTTTTCCTCAAAATAAAATAAAATAAAATATTCTAATGTTAATATGTTTAATTTCTCGAAAATTTAGCCGTTGGTGGGGGCAGTTAGGTAGAAAGAAATTGAAAATATCTGTTTAATAGATTTTGATGCAAGACCAGTAAATCTCCCCTCCGTCATTGGTAGCGCGTTTGGATATAAATCTGCTTCTCTAGAAGTCGATGCCAGAAGCAGAACTGTATTGCTTCACAAAAAGCTAACTTTTCGACTTTTAAAAGTCGTTTTGAAATTTGACAACGTATTTGATTTATGACTTTTCGACTTCTAGAAACGGAAAAGTTACTTCTCATGTGTTATCCAAACAGGCGATGAGTTATTTGGCTCTAGCAGCCAATACACCCTCCAACAACGTCGATTCATGCTCTCTGGAATGCAGCCAATCATTTAGCTTTTCCCTTTTTTCTTTTATTTTTTAATACCAATAAAAAAATAATAAAAGATAGAATAAAAAAATCTACCGACTTTTATAAGTTTCCCGCCAATTTTTTGATCCATATATATCTTTCCCGCCATTAGCTCTCTAAGAACACCATAAAATTTAACGAGGCACAAACGCACAGCAAGATCAGCTAATAAGTCGTGACCATCATTGTACTGTTAAACTGGTGGGTTTCTCTCAATTTTTAAATTGTCTCTACGGTTTGTTTCTGGAAAATGTTTATATCAGTTCTTTAAAGAAATTTAATACTTTAAAATTCCATTTCAATTATGTTAGGGTTTTCTTTTAATTCGAATTTCTTAAGTTTCGATTGTATATAAATTTGTGAAAAAAAAGGGTTTGGGTTAGTTTGGAATCGTTCTTTGCTGATTTAGGGTTATTTTGAACTCCAGAAAATGACGAAAGAAGAAATTGAGAATGACAGAGATGATATGATGATTGACGAAAAGGAACAAGAGCGATTCCCGCTAATGCAGTGTACCCAAGAAGAATTTAATCCGGATCAACTGAATATGTATTATGGTAATTCTTTTTCTGTAAAGCCTTTCTTTCTAATTAGGTCTATGACTCTATTGTTAGTTTAGGTTTAATTTTGTCTCATGTTTGTGCTTTTTCCCCCCTTAATCCCTTATTTACAATATTTAATTTCTTATCATTTCGTTGTTACAGGGTTGCTTTTTCCTTATGCTGATATCTATAAATGGATGTCTTACGGAAATGGTATTGGAAATCTTGAAAGACTACTTGTGGCATTTTAATATACTCCTATTCAAGTGCTTCTTCATTTTAATTTGATTTTTGTTTCTGTTTTAATATGTATGGGATTAGATCGGAAGCATCCAGCCTGTGACTTATCTTACTTTGGACGAAGGGAATTCTCATTCATCTTGGGGACTGATGTATATTTGCGTTATCAATCGTTTAACAATGCTGCTCAGATGGAAAACTCCATCAAAAGAGAGTGCCCATTTAAAATTGATATCGGTGCTGTATACAATGTAGATGTATGATTTCATTTCCTTTTAATAACTTTTAACATTCAAAGAGAGTGCTTTGAACTTCACTCGCAACTGACAAAGATAATGCCCAAAGCTTGATCTGGAGAAATATACCTAGTAACCATAGGGCATCCTTATATGTATGCAGCTGTGAGCTGTCTATTTGTCTTCTTTGTGGATTAGTTTTATTAAAGAAACAGATTTCCTCCCCATACTGAAAAGAAGAACCATTTGTTTTTTATTTTTTGAGCAGTTAACTTGTGAAAGTATCTTGGAAGATTAACTTAAATATTTTCTACAGCCTGCTAAGCGTAATGCCTATGCTGGTGAGAATGCATTCACTCCGGTGGAGAAGGAGTTAGTTTTCGATATTGTAAGCTTCTGAGCTTCTTTGTTTCTAAATAGACACTATTTAGATTCACTGCCTTGAATGTTTAAACTGCATTTCATCGCAGGATATGTCAGATTATGACGATGTTCGATATTGCTGCTCGGGTGCTAATATTTGCCAAAAGTGCTGGCCATTAATGACTATTGCTATTAAAGTGATTGATTCTGCACTCAGAGGTAGGAGTTGCTGCACAGTGCTTTACGACGTTAGTTATTTATTATATTTGAAATCTTAGATGAGCAGCCCCATGCTCAGTGTTGTCGAATGAACAGGAAACTTGAACTCATGGGGTTTCAAGTCCCTTTATTACGGGTCCTATTTCTTGAGTGCCCTAATTCAGATAATGATCTAATTGGATGGGCACAACCATCCAGTCTAATCATGTTTTTGGCAGCTGTATGTTTCTCATACAAGTGGAACTTTCCAGCTGATAAGCATTTTAAGCCAATTGAAATTTTCTACTTCATGTGCTGCCTCAGTGATTATAGTTTTTCTTTTGCTCTGGGAAACAGGAAAACTTACTTCTTCTTTTCCTTTCTGTAAGTTTGCAATTGGGGATACACGATACTTTCTTTAGTACATAGTGGTACAAGTAGGATAAAATGACTACCTGTCTGTTATCTAATCAGTGAAAGGTTCTGTCGTGCTACCTAATCAGTGTTAGCTATTCCATTTAATTGGCAATATATTTTGTCGATAGAAGTTATCATCCTACCAGTGCTGAAGTTAATGCTGTCTGCCCCCCTATATGATTTTGTTATTGTGGTATCGCTACTGATGCATGTGTGTTCACTAAACTCTGTTTATGCATCATATTGTGTGTAAGTATCAAGCTACTAAAGTTAAGGTTTTTCAAGGCTGTAATGTCTGGCCAGTGTGTCCGTGTATGACGCAGAATCCCTTGATCATAATTTGAAACCTAATCTAGTCATTGAGTAACTGGATAGGATCATTATCCTTCTTCCTCTAATCTCATATGTCATCCTTCTTCGTTGAATCATATGGAAGACCTTATACTCATTTTTTTACTTAAAACATCTGTGTTTCAGAGGATTTTGGCTTTACTCACATTCTTTGGGTATATAGTGGTCGGCGTGGTGTTCATTGTTGGGTTTGCGATGCACGAGCAAGAAGGTGGTGTAAATTTAATTTAAGTAGTGGGTTGTATACAAACTTCGCCTTTATTCAAAAGGTTTATATATACTATTTCTCGCTGCAGGTTAAACAATGCACAGAGAGCAGCTATTGCGGACTATTTTCATGTATATAAGGTGGTATAGGGATATAGTATCGTATGTAAAAATCTCTCTAAGAATTTGATCAATCTCACGGATCTTCCTAACTTATTCTTTCATTCAGGGAAACGAAAATAGCCGTAAGAAAGTTTTCTTAGGAGGACACGCGCTTCATCCTTCTTTGGTGTAAGTACAGGTTTTCTTTTGGATATTTTCAAATTTCTCAATTCCTTTTCAAGTTTTACCAAGTAGTACCATATTCTGCAGAAGGTCATATCAACAAGTACTGAGACCCTTTTTTGAAGAGGAATTGCTTTGTGGACAAAGTCTACTTGAAACAGAGGAGAAATTTGAGAAGATTCTTGAAATGATTCCTGATGAGTGTATTGAACTAAACTATCTCTTAGCTACACCTGTTGGTCTTTTCCAAGTCTTTTTTAATCGGATCTTCTTATGGTGCAAATCTTAGACTCTTGTATAACAATTTTGATATCCTTTCAGCTATTACAGCTAAGCTTCGGGGTGAATGGCTGGGGAACCATCATCGGTCCTCAAACTCCAAAGAAGATATTAATCGTGTTCGGTGGGAGAAATTAAAAAGTCATCTGCAGTCAGGCAAGCAGAAGGTACTGACCCATAAAGGCGTTTCTACTTAAAATGATTTTCATTTTATGATGCACTTACAACCACATTTTCTTGATCATTTGTCGTGTTAAATGTGCAGTGGCTTCGTAGGTGTGTCGAAGAAATAGTTTTCTCTTATACCTACCCAAGGCTTGACATGGGGGTGCGGAACTGTACGCTCTCCTTTTATTTATAGACGTATTCTCGTTCTGCTCCTGACTTTTAATTTCGTTTCATCTCCAGGTTACAAAACTTACAAATCATTTGCTGAAGGCACCATTCTGCGTGCACCCCAAGACAGGTCAGATTAAGTATCACGAACTGTAGATTAGTTATAAGGGGTCTGCTGAAATACCTTTTGACTTGAATCAGCTTGTCCTTCTTAAGGCTAAATTTCCACAAAAGACTGTTGGGAACGTTAATATTATTTGTTACCATAACTAATTTTAGTTCCATATCCTTTAAGAAAAGGGCCATAAAAAAACAGGCCACTAGGCTGTGCTCGAATAAAAAAGCATATAAAGAAAGGGTGGCAAAGATTATTGTCTAAGTAGGACTAGAGATGACTGCACTTGGTCGAAACGTGAGAAAATTTAGCATCCAGTGATTTTTAGGTGCTACTGCTACTCAATAATTTTATTGGTACAGCTTAGGTGGCCAAATATCTGCCTCAAGTGATCTATTTGCGAAGCCACCTTACCCTCTTCCCAGATGGCAATTGGCATATCCTAGTGCAGTATCTATCCACAGCTCAAACAAACAGATAGGGTTCTTTATTTCCCATCTATTCAAAACAAAAGCATCGACATATAATTTATTTTTTTAAGGAAAAGTAACGTAGAATTCGTTGGTGATGTGAAGAAGTTGAGAAAGGAATGCTCACTGGCTAATGTAGGTTAATAGTAAATTCTTCTTAAAATTATTTACATTTCTACTACTCCTTACTTTAGTGAGGCTAAAGAAGCTAGTAATAGGTCATCTGATGTATCATTGTGACCAGGCAAAAGAGTATATATATATGGTGAAATAATTGTCTTCCCCTTTATGCTTTTACGAGACAGCATTTTTCTCATCATTCTATATGGTCCAAATTTATCAATAGTAAAATCTTGCTGTTTAACAGGACGTGTATGTGTTCCAATCGATCCTGCACATTGCGAGGAATTCGATCCTATGGCAGTACCCACACTTTCTTCGGTAAGCATGGAAATATTTGTTTTTACCACTTAGTGCTTAGGATATCCAAGTAATTAAGGTCGTAATGCTAACTGCATACATCTGTGCTACATCATCGAAAGATGAGTATGTTGGCGATGAAATAGAATTGCTAAGCGGTGAAAGTATGTGAACCAGATCACCCAACCAGAATGAAACCTAAATCATTGGTTCATACTTAAGCCTAAATAATACATATCACTAGAACTGTCCTGGCATACGTCTTTTTATGCCCAACTCGTAAAAGCTTGAGTGAGCTTTGGTGATTTTGGGAGCACCATTAGAACGAATGAGGGTTTTATAAAATGAATATTAGAGTTGCATCTGGAGTCTGTTTTCTTATTTCTCTCTAGACATCAAACTCATTGATATTCTCTCATTGTGTGTACATGTTTGCTGTCTGAGTGCTTTTACAAACCTGGCTCTCATTGAAATAATTTTTTTTTGGTGTAAAGGACCGGGGAAAACATAGTTTTGACATTGGAAAAAATGAAAAGTATACTATATTTATCCGAGAACAATTCTCTTAGTGGTTTCATATAGCATGAAAAATGTTACCAAGTGAATCTGTTTAGATTTTCAGTCACCTGAAAAGGTCATTTTTTTTTTTCAATTTCTTTTGTTAAGACTACAAGTGCAGTTTCAGAACCTCACTTAAAGTTCTCCCAAAGTAGTACAGGCAAACTGGAAACCATATAATCACCCAAAACCATATACTTTGGGTATGTGTGTTTACGTGGGACAACTGCATCAGTTGTTGGACACAGTGAGTGAAAAATATGAAATGTGGACAGTGACACCTATGTGCATAGTTTTTGGTTATTGTTTGTGCAAGTAGATTAGACATTATTTTATATACATGCACCATATTAAGTTATATTAAAATATTTTGTTCAAAGCTCACACATTTTGCACAAGTAAACACAATAAGCACATCTAATAATGGGTAGTGTCTTAAACAGTCTCTGTCAGCTACGCAGAAAAAAACAGAATGTGAAGTGTTCTTGTTACATGGATTAGATTCAACTATTCACTTCTTGTGGTAAATTGTTGTTGTGTTATAAAGGAAATTTCCTAACCTTGATTTTTGCTAACCCGCAGCTTAAAAAAGAACTGGACGCACCAAAGCATGAAAATGGAGAAGGAAAGAAATTGGGTAACCATTCTATTAGTACCCTGTTGTATGCAAAACAGGAGCCTGCATTGAACTAGAATAAACTTGTTACTTATTAGCTATCTCCATTTTTAAGGTCATTAAGATGATATTTCTGTTAACTACATCTTCTTAAAAATATGAATGGAGAGTGATAGCTTCGTTTGGGATTAATTTTTTTTTTGTTAGTCTACCTGAAGGGCACTTTGATTTTCGTATCTGCCTAACAGTTCAAACAGTATCCTGTTATGTTAATTGCTTATCTCATTTAGATATTTGCTTTTGATGGGAATGGTAATAATCTGTTGATTGGTTTTGCTGTTGGTTATGGCAGAATCTGGTGGAAGAACCTCACTGGATGAATCACTCACGGTTTTCAGATCATTCCTGGATGCATTATTGAAATCTTGCAAGGTCTTTCTTTTAACTATGTTATCTTTATGTCCAGTCCGATTTATTGGGATACTAGAACTGTGGTAAACTAATCTGTATAGTTGTCATTTAATCACTGAAATACTCCATGGTACTAGATAGCCAAATTGAAACAGTTGATGATGGAACATTCGGATGGATGAAAGTATTGATGGAAATATCAAACATTACCAAGAAACAATATATTTATAATAGGATAAGCTGCAACTATATATGTTTATTTAGGCCCATATGCCTTGGTCAGAGTCATTCCATCAAGTAGTTTATTTTCAGTGAGAGCTATCTGATAGTAGGAAATTAGGATGTAAGGTCAGTGGTCGACCAACATTTGGTGACTTGGTATTTCTAAGACGGAGTATGGTATCTTCAGGGATAATGTGTTATCAATAGTATCACAGGGGAACACATCATAATTATAGAGTTGCAACCATGATCAGGGTTGTATTGTAGCTTACTGCTTTGGACTGAATTCGACTTGTTTTTAAAGTGAGTGAAAGCCGGTTGCATGTTTTGTAGGTGGGAGAGTTGGGGGTAAACTCTCCTCACAAATAATGGGTTAATTTTTAAGTTAGCACTGAAGGTGGGTGGGTGTGGTCATAAGTGGACATATTTGCATTTGGAGGATTACAGGGCCGTTCTCCAATTAGTTAATACTATTAATTGCTCAATGGCAATTAAAAAAATATTTGTGAGCTGCATGTCTGTTTAGGTGCTTTCATTGCTTTAATTACTCTCTATGCATCTCACTTTCATAATGGTGGATTTGTTGCTGCAGGAAGAGATGGAGATATCCTATAATGCAAAACTTCAACAATCAAAGAGCTCTTTAACCTGGTAGTGTTTCCAAGAGGATCTCAACAAAGCCGTCTTATAGAGTAGGCCACCTAGGCCGTTTGCCTACAGCCTCAAATGTTGGGGCCAAAATTTTAAATTCTTCTTAAATGTATCCCAGTTGCTGTGTTTTTCTTTTTTACTTTAGGCTTGGGCTTTGGGCAGTATACTATACAACTATAAATGTCAAAATTAGAAATCTCTTATAGGGGCTCTAATTTTTTATTATTCTTTTTTAACTAGGCATAGGCCCGTCTTATCCCCTTGCAGCGTAGCCACCGAGCCTACTCCCCACCGAGCAAACCCGGCCTCCTTCCTCATAGTAAAGTTAGTAGTATAGTAATTATAATTATATGAGATCTCCAATGTATTGCTGACCTCCTACTTGAGAATCAAACTCTTGGCCAATTGGGCTAACCCCGGATGGTTTGAGGCTCACGAGATGATAAAATTTAGTCATCAAATAGTAATCTCAAAAACCATTTTTGCTACTAATTTTATTAATAGCTACGATGCCCTCGATTAATTAGTGTTACTAAACCAACAACTTGTTTGTTGGCATCTGACTTGGAGTCTAGTTCTGAGTCAATCCTTGACTCGACGCGAGTCAGATATCAAACCATTTGTTTTTTTACTACCCGACTCAGACCCAACCACCAACTTGGACCCGTTGGAGTTAGGTAACAAAATGTCCCTGACTCACGGGACAAGCCATTGACTCACGTATTTTTGAATTAGATGAGTCGGATCTGACTCGAAAAATAAACATATTGAGCCGGTGTCATTGTAGTACAGTGGTAAAATTGTTGGTTGATGATACCAGTGACTTGAGTTCGAAACTCGCCAGCACTAAATTCTTCACCGATCAAGATGAGTCAGGTGATTTAAGTCAGATCTAAACAAACAATAAAAAACATCGTGTCAATTTCTTTTTGTTTTGAGAATACGACTGGGAACCTAACCATACGGAATATATACAGTTGGGAGTTTTAAGTTTTCCCGATCGTAAATACCATTTACGGTTAAGAAGCAGACCGTAACTACCATATAAGGTTGGAAAACGAAAATATAAACCGTAAAAAAATTCAGTCGCTTATGGATAGAAAAAATATGAAGTATAACTACTTACCGTGCATTTTGCAAAAACAAAATATTTATTGAAAAATTTAATCTACCGTTAGGAACCCAACCGCAAACAAAATATACGGTAATGGTCGTTCAATACTTTTCATTTTCAAAAGTCGTGTATCTTAGAAGAGGTTTCGATTCGACTAAGGTACTGCAGAAGGCATAATGTAACTGGTGAGCGGATGGATCTTCCTCTCCCAACCTATATTACTCTTTGCACGGACAAAGATAAGTATCAACACAGTTACTTTAAGTTTTGAAATTATCCAAGGAATATTGGATTCTTTATCTTTAAGTCCCTAGATTTGGTCCAAAACTTGCGATTGGTACCAACGTATGTCCAGGTAGGAGTTTGGTACTCGGACCATATATCGATTAATCGAATTTTCGAAAAACGATATGAAATAAATATGGAACGTTAATTTAGGGTTAACGAGACCTTGAGGCAATCTTCAATAAAGGTAAAATTTTTGTGATAAAACTCAACGTGCACTAATCTTTTTACGGAATTCAATGAAATTAAAACTTGATGGTGGTTAATCCTAGGATTTTTTTGTTCCAAACAATTTTGCTCGTTAACAAAATTTTATGTGTTATGCCTTTGCTTTATTTCCTATTACAATTGTATAATCTAATTATAATAAAAGCAATTACACCAGTATATTAGTCATATCTTGGTTGATTTCTTTAATCCATTCCTTGTTGGAACGTAGAGGATATCCAAGGTTACCTTGTCTGTTTAATCTTTACTGGATCAAAAAGATTATACAAGGTGTATCTATATGGGTTAAAAGCAAAATAGTTGGTTGTATACTTGGTCCTATTATTATGTCAAATACATTATCCCTAGTATTTGTCGAGTGATAATTCTCGCGTACTCTTCTGTATAGACTTGGATCATTCGGTTCCGTATTTTACTTGGAGAAATTGTAACCCATTTTTTCTCTTCTTTTCTAGTAGAAATTCTCGGTTTGAGGGTACAAGACATCTCAAGATGACCTAATTTACCATAAAGATAACAAAAAATTGGTATACTCCTGAACTGTCTTTTCAAGTTTATTGGTAATAGGTCCTTTGCACATCCTATCTTTGTATTGAATGGGAATTCAAAATACTTGATGATAAGAAGATAATCATCTTCCACGGACATCCATTCCTCATAATTCCTAAGGATTTTTCGAAAAATCCAGAGTCATCTATGTTTTTCAAAGACAATCTTAGGATTTTGCTCCTCCTTTGGAATGATGTAAATTTACATCTTCAACAGAGTAACCTTCATATCAGGTAAAAAAGGTCTAATCAGTTTGTCAATATTAGCAGGATATATATTTTTTATTTTAATAGGCTTTCATCAGATGTCGAAAGAACAAGTTGAATAATGTTGACAGTTGATCCACAATATCCAAGGGAGTAATATTATCATTCATACCCTCAGAGTAAAAAAGATCTTTGGACGATCATTAATGTTTTTTACTGTTCGATATAGGTAATCGAGGCGAAAGCAATTGCTCATGTTAAAAAAAAAAAGGATCGTCACAAATACAGACTGTTAGGTATTTTTAGTGTTTGTCTCCTCTGATACCAAGTGAAAAGGAAGGATACCAAGAACCACCAAAATTTTCATTTAGAATTTATAAACCATTCCTTATGTGAACCTTAACCTAAGATAAACACGAGCAATAAATATCCTTGGATAATCTCAAAATCAGTTTCTTAATCACAAGAAAAAATTAACATAATACCTGGTTATACCTTTAGTCATAATGATAAATCAAAATAAATCGGAAAAAAAAGAAGTAAAAGTAAGAAACTTGAAATTTTGTTAACAAGGAAATCTGCAAATTAAGCAGAAAATCCTTGGGACCCCGTCTAGCATGAACACACACTGTATTAAGTTGCTGCATAAACACTAACCTATTATAACAACTTCGGCCTGGAATACAGTTGAAACAAAATAAACCCTCTTAGCTACTATGCTGCAGTTGTGCTTTACGTCTCTTTCTTTGCAGGAATCTACATATTTGATTCCCCGAGCCGATATCCTTTATAGGCCTAAAATTTTCTCCATAGTCCTTCGTGAAGACTAGAGTTTTCCTGCCTCAAACAAGACGCCTGGTGATTTTGTTAGAGCACTGCTCGGTCGAACTCGCAAGCGTTGCTATCTCAAGCTTGTTTGTCAAGTTTAGTTGTCAAAACTATAAGTCTTGATTTCTAGTCTACTTATAGCTATGTCTCGGATAATGATAGAATGTGTAGTTGAGCTTTAGACTTCACGGCGTTCATCGATTGAAGACGAAGAAATACTAAGGGGATCTTGTGGAACTTCATCAACAAAAGATATGTGGAGACTTGAACTCATCTATCACTCAGAAGTCTATTTCTATTCTATCTCCTATTGAGACGAAAGTCGTATAGCTATATAGATTTTACTTTATACACATTTGATATTTCGAGCTGAGTTTAACTCGCTTACATATTTCTCAAAATATGTGTTGGTAAGCTTTAGCTTTAACCAAGTTCATCTTTATTCTTGACGAAAATCAAAAGATGATCATGTGAAAATCACCTGGTAACATCTTACATGATTTGTGTGAGATAGTCATTTGATGTATACTCGGAATGTTTCGTATTGATCTATTGATCACTTGAAAATTTCTTTGAAGCTAATAGTTTGTGTGAGACAGCTATTCCCGTCTTCTAAGAATGTTTCAATGATTAAAATGGAGTTTAGAACAATTAACCATTGATTGGATATAGCACAGTATGCGTACTTGTATGCTAACTGTTGCAAGTTATTCCAAGTCCGGGAACCATAGTATGCATACCCGTTAACCGTATGCATACTGGTTTAATAGTTGAAGTCCGGGAACTTAGTATGCATACCCGTACGCATACCGGCATAACAGTTCAAGTCCGGGAATTCAACTGAGTTTGGTCGTGAACGACAGTATGCGTACCCGTTCGCATACTGGCGAACCCATACCAAGTCCGGATACTTAGGTATGAGTACCCGTTTGCATACTTGCTTACCCGTTCATATGGCTAACTTCTATGAGAATATAAACAATTGAACAACTCTATAACTAGTTTAATTTGAATCATTTGAACTAGTTGTGTTAAGATGAAAAAGGTTGATATGAAAGTGTTCATATGGCTAACTTCGGTTAACTATTGTTTAGCCAACAAGGTGTACACGTTTAGGTACGGTTACTCATATATAAATGAAGTCACTTTTCATTTGTGTGTAACAAGCTAAGTTCGATCTAACGGTTGAAAGATATTAGCTTGAGTCTAATCAGGTTTTCATCTAACGGTGAATATTGAATGCTTTGTTACCAAGGTAACATTGATTGCAAACCCTGATTTGAAGACTATATAAGGGAGAACTCTAGCAACAGGGAAACCTAATCCCCACACCTCCTGTGTGATACTAGTTGCGACTAGAGTCGATTCTCCTTTAACCTAGGTTTTTCTAAAACCATTATAGGTTAACGACTTAAAGACTTTATTGGGATTGTGAAGCCAGACCCAACTATTTTCTCTGTAGTTGCGTGTTCTGATCTTTTTGTATTCTATCGTATTGAGTACTATCTTCTCTAAGATTTGCTCGATATTTAATCTCCGATAGGAAAGATAAAAAGTAGTAACAAACATCTTCGTCTCATGGTTTGTGATTCCACAATATCTTGTTTCGCTACCATACGATTAAGATTATTATGAGGTGATTGATATTACTAGGCTGTTCTTCGGGAATATAAGTCAGGTGTATCAATTGGTTCCTGTTCACCTTGATTTATCAAAAGACGGAACAAAAAATCGTAGGTATTTCTGTGGAAAACAAATTTATCTATTCAATAGACTTTTTTGTGTGAGACAGATTTGTTGATCAAGTCTTCGACTTTGGGTCGTAGTAACTCTTAGTTGTGGATGAGATCAGCTAAGGGAATCAAGTGCGTAGAGTCCTGCTGAGATTCAGAGGCGTAAGGAACGCGACTGTACCTTAATCAGTAGGAGATTGGTTAGGGCTCAACTACATTCCAGTCCGAAGTTAACATGTAGTAGGCTAGAGTCTGTAGCGGCTTAATACAGTGTGGTGTTCAAATCTGGACTAGGTCCCGGGGTTTTTCTGTATTTGCAGTTTCCTCGTTAACAAAATTTCTGGTGTCTGTGTTATTTCTTTTACGCATTATATTTTTTATATAATTGAAATATCACAGGTTGTGCGTAGTTCAATCAATTAGATAATCCAACCTTAGGTTGTTGATATAAATTAATTGACACTTGAACATTTGCCTTTGGTACCGTTCAAGTTGTTTCTCATAATAATCAGGCTCGCGGATTTCTATCTGTTTGATTTGCTGATTACATTGAGAAACAAAGATATAACTCTTGGATGTATTTTCCTTGATTGAGTCTTACTGTCTAGTTGATTCTCTCGGAAATATATTGGAGTTAGTCTATACAGATTGCCGAAACGAAATATTTGGTGTGGTTGTTAGACCCCCGTTTTTTCAATTGGTATCAGAGCAGACAAACACATTTAAGACCTCATAAGTCTGTGTTTGTAGCAATTCGACTCTATGGACAGAAACGTTATCTCTATAAACGTACCACCAGTCTTCGATGACTCGAATTATCTATGGTGAAAAATTGTTATGCGTGCCTTTTTTTTCTTCTTCCAGGCACGTGATTTTCAATCACGGGTTTGTGTAGTTAATGACTATGATCTTCCGGTTGTTGCGCGATGTAACTATTCCGAAGGATATTAGTGCTTATGATCCTGCTGAGATTCTTGCTGCAAAGAAAAATTCTGATGGTTTAAATGCTATCATCCATGCCATTACCCCAGATCTTCAGTACCATGTGACTACGTGCACTAAGTCTAAAGAAGCCTGAGATATCTTAGAAACTACATTCGAATGAAATTCCTCTGAGAAAGAAGCTAGGATTCAAAACCTAAATTCTGATTGGGAAAACCTTCGTATGGCCGATGAAGATTCATTTGATGAGTTCAATCACAAAGTATCAGAAATTGTTAATGCATCTTTTGCGTTGGGTAAGACTATTCCTGAAAAGGACATTGTGATGAAAATTCTCAGATCATTGCCAGCCAAATACGATTCTAAGAAGCATGCCATCATTGAAGGAAATAACCTTAATACTTTATCCAAAAATACTCTTGTTGGGAAGTTAAAGATCTTTGATCATGAGCATACATCCAAATTTGGGAAGGATATTGCTTTCAAAGCACAAAAGAACACTAAATTGCTTGACAAAACTAAAAGTGTTGGCAACTCTGTTGTTGATCCTACTGAGACTGATTCATCAGATGAAGATCTTGACAACTCAGTTTCACTGATCACAAGACAGTTTAGAGATCTTCTTTTGAAGATAAGTAAACGGTTCATCAGAGATAAACCCAGGTCATCAGTCAAACCTCATGACCGCGCTCCTCCTAAAAACAGGGACACCGTCGATACTGATGATGAGGATATGCCACAGTGCTTCAAGTGTAAAGGTTTTGGTCATTTTACTAATGAGTGTCCAAATCATAGAAAATACACTGGGAACAAAGGTCTTGCTGCAACTCTTGATGAGATGTCTGATCACTATGATTCAGATGAAGATGAAAAGTCAGGTGTTGCACTCCTTGGTTAAAATATTGATTTTTATAATTGTAGCAATACGTACATCAATCTTGATATTCTTCCTGGAGAAACTTCGTCAACCACTATGGAGGATAAAATGGATTTTTCCCTGTCTATTGAAAATTCTATTTCACATGTTTTAGGTACCTCATTTTGTTTAGCAGCATGCTCAGCTATGGTGTCTGAACCGTCCTCCACATTGATATGTTCTTATTGTACTTTTTTAAGGGCCATGAACTCTCTAAGTGTTACAAGTACAAACATAAAATAAGATATGTCAATAAACTTCAACGGAGAGCAAATTGATTAGCAAACAAGCTCAAACTTTTCCAGAAGACTAATTCACCTGAGGTAAGTAACAAACTCAATTCCTCTCCGAAAAAGTTAATATCTAAATAATTAATTAGACCTCTCCGGAAAAGAACAAGGTCTAAACATTATGTGAAAAATGATATTAAGAATTCCGTACAAAAAGTGTATGGTGGACAGATTATTGTTCACCCCAACACAACTTAATTGTGTTGAAAGTGCGGCTTGTCTCATGTGCCTGACTTCAAAGAGACAAGAGTATGAACAGTTCAGGCTTTAGGAAAAGATTTTTTATCTTCTCTTTTTGGTTGTTGTTTTCTGGAATTCTGTTGATCTTTTCATATCATAAATTGGTATTGAAAAGAATTTCCGTTTTCATTAAAAGAGGGTTAAAATCGACAATTCTACCTTCTTTAGGGTTATGAATTGGTCGTACGTGAATCCTACTTTGTACATAGGTTCCGTAACCCTACATTCTTTTTTCCTTCCCTGAAAAAAACTATTTTTATCACAAGATTACTTGTTGAGATTTTGTTGTGTATTTCTTTCACAATTCCATACTTGTATGGAGACTCCAAGCATCATGTCTTTTGATGGAAAAGATGTTATCATGATTGTTAAGCCATCAATCATGAATGAAAAAGATAAGTCTCATTCCTCTACAACTTTGAAGAGAAAAAGGAAGAATATGAGAAACCAAGGGCTATCCCTTATAATCTTCAGAAGTTTTCTGGTGTTCTTGAAGAGTTGAAGGAAACATGAAAGGAGATTCAACAAATAAAGGCTATTGTTCTAAGAACTCTTGAAATTCAGAAGGCCCTGGTTCAGCATCAATCAAGAAGGTTTGTTGGAATTGACTCCTTTCTTCACGAACCTCATGTTCCAATGGCTGTTGACGACAAGGAGTTTGGGGACGATAAAGAATTTTTCAGAGGTCTTAATGTCTAGGAAACTTCTCATGAGAATTTATTCTTGTGTTTTAAGAAGGATAACTAGGGTTTGGAATAGCCAATATTGTGACTTCACATTGCTATTGCCAACGATTTTCATCTTGCAATGTTTTTAGACTTATTTATTTAAATTCTAAAGTTTATTTGGAAGATGATTTTGCAGTATTAATCTTTATTGGTTTTATATATTGCTATGGGATATGTGTGTTTGCGTCCGTGAACTATGATTGTCCCATATATGTCAAAAGTTAAGTCTATTATGTCATTATGCAAATATTAATGGAAAATAGAATGAACTTTTGATGTCAAAGATTAAGTCTATTGTGTCATTATGCAAATATTGATAGAAAATAGAATGAATCTTTGTATATTCCGCAGTATTGATCTTTCCCTGATACACTTCTATGTGAAAGTACTGTGCGGCTCCGTAAGTTCTCTTATGTTGAGCATTTCCGATTAAATTAATCATGGGTTCTCTTGTGGTTAATTCAATTAAGTTTTTTGGATACAAATTCATGTTTCATGTGATTTATTTATGTTCAAAGAAATCCTTCTTTTCTTGTAAAAGTAAGGTCGCTCTTGTTGTTCAAAGAAATCCTTCTTTTCTTGTAAAAGTAAGGTCGCTCTTGTTGTTCTTTCGGGAATGACATTTTATGGGGGAGAGTTCTTCATTGAACTTGTGCTTAGTTGCCAAATCTTTGTGGGGAGTGCGGCTGTGGAATATTTTAGGAGTTTTACTGTATATTTATAAACTCCTTGATGAATACACTAAGTTTCGACTATGTGAAATCATCGAAACAAAGTTGATATGTTCTCTTTTAGTCATGAAGTATCTCTATGAGAATTTCATTATGATCCCGCTAGTTTTCGTACCTTTGCCAATTTATATTGACAAAAAGGGGGAGAATTATTGTGTAGTTCGCACTATAGATACGTATGGTTTACGGATCATTATGTAAGGGTGAGTGGTTTTCATTGTGAGATGAAGTATTGACTAAGGGGGAGTGATACATATCACCGTAGTATTATTATCAAAGTTGTGATACAATTGAACTTTGATGTTGTGTAATAATACTATGACACTGTATAACAATAAGAAAACAATCTTGTTGAATTATTGTTATGGATACGGATCTTCAATAACTATGATGATGAGTTGAACACGTTCAGAATCACTGGAGTACTTAGAAGTGACGAAGATTTCAAGTAATGTTGAAGAACCAAGGAAATCAAGCATTTGGATGAGAAGCTACAAAGTTTATTTATTTTGTAATCCATATGTATTGATAGTTTTGTCACTAAAATTGACAAAGGGGGAGATTGTTAGAGCACTACTCGGTCGAACTCTCAAGTGTTGCTATCTCAAGCTTGTTTGTCAAGTTTAGTTCTCAAAACTATAAGTCTTGATTTCTAGTCTACTTATAGCTATGTCTCGGATTATGATATAATGTGTAGTTGAGCTTTAGACTTCACGGCATTCATCGATTGAAGACGAAGAACTACTAAGGGGAGCTTGTGGAACTTCATCAACAAAAGGTATGTGGAAACTTGAACTCATCTATCACTCAGAAGTCTATTTCTATTCTATCTCCTATTGAGACAAAAGTCGTATAACTATATAGACTTTACTTTATACACATTTGATATTTCGAGCTGAGTTTAACTCGCTTACATATTTCTCGAAATATGTGTTGGTAAGCTTTCGCTTTAACCAAGTTCATCTTTATTCTTGACGAAAGTCAAACGATGTTCATGTGAAAATCGCCCGGAATGTTTCGTATTGATCTATTGATCACTTGAAAATTGCTTTGAAGCTAATAGTTTGTGTGAGACAGCCATTCCCGTCTTCTAAGAATGTTTCAATGATTAAAATATATTTTAGAACAATTAACCATTGATTGGATATAGAACAGTATGCGTACTTGTATGCTAACTGTTGCAAGTTATTCCAAGTCTGGGAACCATAGTATGCATTCCCGTTAACCGTATGCATACTGGTTTAATAGTTGAAGTCCGGTAACTTAGTATGCATACCCGTATACGTACCGCCATAACATTTCAAGTCTGGGAATTCAACTGAGTTTGGTCGAAAACGACAGTATGCATACCCGTTCGCATACTGGCGAACCCAGACCAAGTCCGGCTACTTAGGTATGCGTACCCGTTTGCATACTTGAGTGGGTTAAGTTCTAAAATAGGTTTGTTCATGATCAAATACATTTATATAATAAGGAATGCAATCTTTTGCAAACCGTGGCTGTAATGTTCATGAATTGATTCGAGTGAATCAAAATCGATTTTGATTCAATTGTGTCTTGTATACTTCTATGAGAATATAAACAATTGAAAAAATCTATAACTAGTTTCATTTGAACTAGTTGTGATTAAGATGAACAAGTTTGATATGAAAGTGTTCATATGGCTAACTTCGGTACACTATTGTTGAGCAAACTAAGTGTACACGTTTAGGTACGGTTACCCATATCAAAATGAAGTCACATTTCATTTGTGTATAACAAGCTAAGTTCGATCTAACGGTTGAAAGATATTAGCTTGAATCTAATCAGGTTTTCATCTAACAGTGAATATTGAATGCTTTGTTACCAAGGTAGCATTGATTGCAAACCATGATCTGAAGACTATATAAGGGAGAACTCTAGCAACTAAGAAACATAATCCCCACACCTCCTGTGTGATACTAGTTGCGACTAGAATCGATTCTCCTTTAACCTAGGTTTTTCTAAAACCATTATAGGTTAACGACTAGAAGACTTCATTGGGATTCTGAAGCCAAACCCAAGTATTTTCTCTGTAGTTGCGTGTTCTGATCTTACTTTTTTCTATCGTATTGTCAATTGAGTACTATCTTCTCTAAGATTTGCCTGAGATTCAATCTCCGATAGGTAAGATAAAAAGTAGTCACAAACATCTTCGTCTCATTGTTTGTGATTCCACAATATCTTGTTCCGCTTCCATACGGTTAAGATCATTGTGAGGTGATTGATATTACTAGGTTGTTCTTCGGGAATATAAGTCCAGTGTGTCAATTGGTTCGTGTTCACTTTGATTTATCAAAAGACGGAACAAAACTCGTAGGTATTTCTGTGGGAGACAAATTTATCTATTCAATAGACTTTTTTGTGTGAGACAGATTTGTTGATCAAGTCTTTGACTTTGGGTCGTAGAAACTCTTATTTGTGGGTGAGATCAGCTAAGAGAACTAAGTGCGTAGAGTCCTGCTGGGATTCAGAGGCGTAAGGAACTTGACTGTACCTTAATTAGTGGAATAGATAAATCTGTCTCCCACAGAAATACCTTAATCAGTTGCGCTCCTTACGTCTCTGAACCCCAGCAGGATTTTATGCACTTGATTCCCTTAGCGGATCTTACCCACAACCAAGAGTTGGTACGACCTAAAGTCGAAAACTTGATAAAAAAATCTGTCTCACATAGAAAAGTCTATTGGAATAGATAAATCTGTCTCCCACAGAAATACCTACGAGTTTTGTTCCGTCTTTTGATAAATCAAGGTGCACAGGAACCAATTGATAAACCAGCCTTATATTCCCGAAGAACAGCCTAGTATTATTAATCACCTCACAATAATTTTAATCATATGGTAGCGAAACAAGATATTGTGGAATCACAAACGATGGGACGAAGATGTTTGTGACTACTTTTAATCTTACCTATCGGAGATAAATCTAAAGCAAATCTTAGCAAAGATAATACTCAATCACGATAGTAAAAGTGAGATCAGAACACACAACTACAGAGAAAATAGTTGGGTCTGGCTTCACAATCCCAATGAAGTCTTTAAGTCGTTAACCTACAGGGTTTCGTGAAAAACCTAAGGTTAAAGGAGAATCGACTCTAGTCGCAACTAGTATCACACAGGAGGTGTGGGTATTAGGTTTCCCAGTTGCTAGAGTTCTCCTTTATATAGTTTTCAAATCAGGGTTTGCAATCTAAGTTACCTTGGTAACAAAGCATTCAATATTCACCGTTATATGAAAACCTGATTAGATACAAGCTAATATCTTTCAACCGTTAAATCGAACTTAGCTTGTTATACACAAATGAAATGTACCCTCATTTAGGTTTATGTAACCGTACCTAAATGTGTACACTATGTTGGCTCAACAGTAGTTAACCGAGGTTAGCTATATGAATACTCTCATATCAACCTTATTCATCTTAACCATAACTAGTTCAAATGACTCAAATGAAACTAGTTAAAGAGTTGTTCAATTGCTATATTCTCATAGAAGTATACAAGAACACAATTAAAGCAAAATCGGTTTGATTAACTCGAATCAATTCATGAACATTATAGCCACGGTTTGCGAAGAATGCATTCCTTATTATATAAATGTATTTGTTCATGTCACAACCCATTTTAGAACCTTAACCACTCAAGTATGCAAACAAGTATGCATACTTGAAGTAGCCATACCAAGTTTGGTTTTCGCCAGTATGCGAACGGGTACGCATACCTCCAAACCCAGAACATAAACCTTACGCCAGTATGCGTACGGGTACGCGTACTTAGGTTCCCGGACTTCTCAAACCAACAGGTACGTGTACGGGTATGCATACTATTGTTCCCGTACATGGATCACATATATGCAAGAGTGCACAACATGTTTATAATCCAATGTTGGTTAAGTGTGCTAAACTCTATTTCAATCATTGAAACATTCTTAGATGATGACAATAGGCGTTTTCACACACTATTAGCATCAAAGCAATTTTCAAGTTATTGAAATAATCATAACGAAACATTCCAAGTCTACACCAAATGATTGTATCACACAAACCATGTAAGCTGAAACTCGACGATTTTCACATGATCATCTTTTGACTTTCGTCAAGAATATAAGATGAACTTGGTTGAAGCGAAAGCTTACCAACACAAATTTCGAGAAATATGTAAGCAAGTTAAACTCATCTCGAAATATCAAATGTGCATAATCGAAAACTATAGTAATACGATTTTTGTCTCAATATATGAGATAGAGTAGAAATAGACTTTCCAAGTGATAGATGAGTTTCAGTCTCCACATACCTTTTGTTGATGAAGTTCAACAAGCTCTCCTTAGTAGTCCTTCGTTTTCAAATGATGAACGCCGTGAAGTCTAATGCTCAACTACACAATCTATCCTAGTCCGAGACATTACTATAAGTAGACTAGAAATCAAGACTTATAGTTTTGATCACTAACATTGACAAACAAGTTTGAGATAGCAACGTTTGTGAGTTCGACCGAGCAGTGCTCTTACAATCTCCCCCTTTATCAATTTTAGTGACAAAACTATCAATACATATGGATTACAAAATAAATAAACTTTGTAGCTTCTCATCCAAATGCTTGATCTCCTTGGTTCTTCAACATTACTCGAAATCTTCGTCACTTCCAAGTACTCCAATGATTCCAAATGTGTTCAACTCTACATCATAGTTGTTGAAGATCCGAAGCTATAACAATGAGAAAACAATTGCTCTCAATCATTGTTATACAGTGTCATAGTATCATAATACAACATCAAAGTCCAATTGCATCACAACTTTGACAACAATACTATGGTGATATGTATCACTCCCCCTTAGTCAATACTTCATCTCACAATGAAAACCACTCCCCCCTTACATAATGATCCGTAAACCATATGTATTTGTAGTGTGAACTACACATTAATTCTCCCCCTTTTTGTCAATATAAATTAGCAAAGGTACGAAAACTAGTGGGATCCTCATGAAATTTTCATAGAGATACTTCATGACCAAAAGATAACAATATACCAACTTGTTTAGATGCCATCAAATAGCCGAAACTAAATGCATTCATCAAGGAGTTTATAAAGATACAAGATAACCCCTATAATATTCCACAGCCGCACTCCCCATAAAGATTTGACAATTAAGCACAAGTTCGATTAAGAACTCTTCCCCATATAATGTCATTCCCGAAAGAACAACAACAACGACCTTACTTTCACAAGAAAAGAAGGATTTCTTTGGATATTAACAAATCACATGAAACATGAATTTGTATCCAAAAAACTCAATTGAATTAACCACAAGGAAAATGATCAATTCAATTAGCCATACTAAATATAAGAGAACTTACAGAGCAACACATTACATACACAAAGATGTGGATCAGTGAAAGACCAATACTGCGGAATAATCAAAGATTCATTCATTTTTCATCACTATTTGCACAATGACATATAATAGACTTAATCTTTGTACACAAAAATTCATCCTTTCTTCCATCAATATTTACATAATGGCATAAAAGACTTAACTCTTGTAGTCAAAAGTTCATTCTATCTTTTATCAATACTTTCATATCGACATATAATAGAGTTAACTTTTGAACAAATATGGGACAGTCAAGGTTCACGGACGTAAACAACATATCCCATAACAATTTGCAATATATAAAACCATAAAGATTAATACTGCAAAAATCATCTTCCAAATAAACTTTAGAATTTAAACAAATAAATCTGAAGACATTGCAAGATGAAAAACGTTGGCAATAGGTATGTGTACTCACAATAATGGCTATTCCAAACCCTAGTTATATTTCTTAAAAATACAAGAATAAATTCTCATAAGAAGTTTCCTAGATAATAATTAAAAAGAAACATCTCCCATAAAGCATTTCACTTACTTTGAATGCTCTTCTCATATTCCCTATATTCATCAAGCTCATCTTCTATTAGATCAATCCTGGATTCAAGATTATCCATCTTTTCTTCAAGTTTTTGGAGGAAGATTCAAGTTCACTCTTCAGGGCACTTACTTGTTCCAAGACGAGATTCATGGTTAAAGAGAGCTTTTCAAAAGGATAGACAGAGGGATTCCCATCAAGGGACGAATCGCATTTTTTATTGCACATCTCACTATCATAAGAATCAAAACGAATCTTCTTAGAGGGAAAAAGAACAGTCCAGACATAACTTTCTTTGCTTGAAAGACTTGATGAGGACATGATAGAAGAGATAAATGAAAATGCTTTCACTAAGAAGAAATCTTCATCTTAAAAAGAAAGAAGATAGAGGATAAATTTCCAAAAATACCTTTGACCAAAACCTAACAAAATTTGGTTATCCCCAGGAAAAAGTCTTACAGGGAGGAGCCGTTTATGAACATAAACGGTTCTTGACTCAAAAAGGAGCCACAAGAAGAACATAAACAAACTAGAGAATCAACAAAAATATTCCATCACAACCCTCTTGAAGATTATGGTTCTTGTTCAAGAGAGAAAACAACAAGAACCATCTTAAACCTTATTACAGCTCGTAATTTCTCCAATCCATAGCAGGACTGGGCGGTTTCTTATGAGGAGAAGAAGTATTTGTTATTCCTTGTTTCTGTTGAGTCTTCATAAGAGAAGAGTTATGTGCTTCATTCTTCCTTTTCAGCACAGTTTGAATGCCTTGTTTGTTTATTTTCGTAAACTATGAATGACTTTGGAAATCCTTTTTGAAAGAGATGAAGGTTTCTTAGGAGATTTCCTTTTCATCTTCTAAAAACAAGGTTTAACAGAGGAGAGATTTTCTTGATACTTTGTGCACATTGTATCTAGATGATCCTGATTTCTACACAAGAGAACCAAACCATTTGGTATGTCCTTGTATTTTTCTATATCATCAGAATGACTTGAGAGTGATATAAATTCAGGAATAACTTGCTGAAAATCCCTAGAAGAGTTAATCGAAGAGGTTCGATGTATCTTAGTAGGATCATAATTGCGAAAAACAGCAATTTCTTGTCTTAAAAACCGCAGTTGACATTCCAGGTCATCAATCCTTTAAATTAAGGTTTCCTTTTCCAGTTGAAATTCTTCTGGAGAAGTAAGATTGTATATCATGGAATAATCAGGACTGTTAGAAGGACAAGTTTGATTATCAGCAAGGATGTTAAGAGAACCTTCACAGATATTTTCCTCAGGACAGTAGTCAAGAGTATCCATCCATGCTTTAGTTAATTCCCTAATCTTCTCATCAAAACATTTGGAAGTATCATGGACACTTATATAGCACTTGGAACAAGTTTCATTAACATAGTTTTTCTGAACTATTTTATCCCTTTTATTGATTGAATGATCTTTCTTTTGAGACTTTCTTTACTCTGTCCGAGAGTCTTCTTTAACTGTTGTATAAACAGTGAAAGAGTAGAATTAAAGCATTTCTCATCTCTTGTATCAATCAATTTAGGACGTCGAGACTTTTTATCAGATGTAGCAACGGAGTTGGCTAGCAAGTGACGTTTTTCTCTTTGACATAGTTCAAGATCGAAAATCTTTAGCTTTCCAACAAGAGTATTTCTGGAAAGAGTATCAAGGTTATTACCCTCAACGATGGCATGCTTCTTAGAATCGTATCTAGATGGCAGCGATCTGAGAATTTTCATCACAATGTCCTTTTCAGGAATAGTCTTACCCAATGCAAAAGATGCATTAACAATTTCAGACACTTTGTGATTAAACTCATCAAATGAATCTTCATATGCCATACGAAGGTTTTCCCAATCAAAATTTAGGTTTTGAAGCCTAGCTTGTTTTTCATAGGTATTCCCTTCAAATACGGTTTCTAAGATATCCTAAGCATCTTTAGACTTCGTGCAAGTAGTCACATGATGCTGGAGATCTGGGGTAATAGCATGGATGATAGCATTTAACCCGTCAGAATTTTGCTTTGCAGCAGGAACTTCTAAAGGATCATACTCACCAATATCCTTTGTAGTAGTTACACCATTCGCTGTAATTAAGGGAGGATTATAGCCATTAACAACCCTAACCCATGATTGAAAATCACGCGCTTGAAGAAATGGATGCATAGCAATTTTCCACCATAAGTAATTTGAGCCATCGAAGACTGGTGGTACGTTTATAGAGATAACACTTTTGTCCATATTCAGATCGCTACAAACAACGTCTTAACTTGTTTGCCTGCTCTGATACTAATTGAAAAAGCGGGGGTACAACAACCACACCCAATATTTCGTTCGACAATCTGAATAGACAAACTCCAATATACTTTCAAAAGAATCAACTAGACAGTCAGACTTAATTTATAGAAAAGTATATCAAAGAGTTTATATCTCAATTTCTCAATTCAATCCGTAATCAGCAAATAGGAATTTACGATCCCGATTGAATAAGCGAAATAACTTGAACGGTACCAAAGACCAATGTTCAAGTGTCAATCAATTTATATCAACAACCAAATGTTGGATTATAACGCACAACCTGTGATATTTCTATTATAAAAAAAAAAAAATGCGGAAAAAAAATAACACAGACACTAGAAATTTTGTTAACGAGGAAACCGCAAATGCAGAAAAACCCCGGGACCTAGTTCAGCTTTGAATACCACACTGTATTAAACCGCTACAGACACTATCCTACTACCAATGAACTTCGGACTGGAATGTAGTTGAGCCATAATCCATATCACACTGATCAAGGTACAGTTGCGCTCCTTACGTCTCTGAACCCCAGCAGGATTCTACGCACTTGATTCCCTTAGCTGATCTCACCCACAACCAAGAGTTGCTACGACCCAAAGTCGAAGACTTGATAAACAAATCCGTCTCACACAGAAAAGTCTATTGGAATAGATAAATCTGTCTCCCACAGAAATACCTACGAGTTTTGTTCCGTCTTTTGATAAATCAAGGTGCACAGGAACCAATTGATAAACCAGACTTATATTCCCGAAGAACAGCCTAATATTATCAATCAACTCACAATAATCTTAATCGTATGGTAGCGAAACAAGATATTGTGGAATCACAAACCATGAGACGAAGATGTTTGTGACTACTTTTAATCTTACCTATCGGAGATAAATCTAAAGCAAATCTTAGCAAAGATAATACTCAATCACGATAATAAAAGTGAGATCAGAATACACAACTACAGAGAAAATAGTTGGGTCTGGCTTCACAATCCCAATGAAGTCTTTAAGTCGTTAACCTACAGGGTTTCGTGAAATACCTAAGGTTAAAGGAGAATCGACTCTAGTCGCAACTAGTATCACACAGGAGGTGTGGGTATTAGGTTTCCCAGTTGCTAGAGTTCTCCTTTATATAGTTTTCAAATCAGGGTTTGCAATCTAAGTTACCTTGGTAACAAAGCATTCAATATTCACCGTTATATGAAAACCTGATTAGATACAAGCTAATATCTTTCAACCGTTAGATCGAACTTAGCTTGTTATACACAAATGAAATGTACCCTCATTTAGGTTTATGTAACCGTACCTAAACGTGTACACTATGTTGGCTCAATAGTAGTTAACTGAGGTTAGCTATATGAACACTCTCATATCAACCTTATTCATCTTAACCATAACTAGTTCAAATAACTCAAATGAAACTAGTTAAAGAGTTGTTCAATTGCTATATTCTCATAGAAGTATACAAGAACACAATTGAAGCAAAATCGGTTTGATTCACTCGAATCAATTCATGAACATTATAGCCACGGTTTGCAAAGAATGCATTCCTTATTATATAAATGTATTTGTTCATGTCACAACCCATTTTAGAACTTTAACCACTCAAGTATGCAAACAAGTACACATACTTGAAGTAGCCATACCAAGTTTGGTTTTCGCCAGTATGCGAACGGGTACACATACCTCCAAACCAAGCAGAATTTTACGGACATAAACCTTAGGCCAGTATGCGTACGGGTACGCGTAATTAGGTTCCCGGACTTCTTAAACCAACAGGTACGCGTACGGGTATGCATACTATGGTTCCCGGACATGGATCACATATATGCAAGAGTGCACAAAATGTTTATAATCCAATGTTGGTTAAGTGTGCTAAAATGTATTTCAATCATTGAAACATTCTTAGAGGATGACAATAGCCGTTTTCACACACTATTAGCATCAAAGCAATTTTCAAGTTATTGAAATAATCATAACGAAACATTCCAAGTCTACACAAAATGATTGTATCACACAAACCATGTAAGATGTTACTCGGCGATTTTCACATGATCATCTTTTGACTTTCGTCAAGAATATAAAATGAACTTGGTTGAAGCGAAAGCTTACCAACACATATTTCTAGAAATATGTAAGCGAGTTAAACTCAGCTCGAAATCTCAAATGCGCATAATCGAAAACTATAGTAATACGACTTTTGTCTCAATATAGGATATAGAGTAGAAATAGACTTTCCAAGTGATAGACGAGTTTCAGTCTCCACATACCTTTTGTTGATGAAGTTCCACAAGCTCTCCTTAGTAGTTCTTCGTCTTCAAATGATGAACGCCGTGAAGTCTAATGCTCAACTACACAATCTACCCTAGTCTGAGACATTACTATAAGTAGACTAGAAATCAAGACTTATAGTTTTGATCACTAACATTGACAAACAAGATTTAGATAGCAACGCTTGCAAGTTTGACCGAGCAGTGCTCTAACACCTTGATCTTTGATCTAAAGGGAAATCAAATGGGTTTATCTGATAGAGGCAGATTGGAATCAAAAGTCTTAACTGAGGTTGAAGCAACTCTTAGGTTGTAAAGGACGCCAGCTAAGGGAATTTATTGCGTAGAACCTTGTGAGGTTCAAGAGACGTAAGGAGCGCGACTGTAACTGAATCTCTTTGAGGGTGGATCGGTCTCAACTACATTCCAGTCTGAAGTATGATAGTATATGCTAATGTCTATAACGTCTTAATACAGATTGGTGTTCAAATATGGACGAGATCCTAGGGTTTTTCTGCAGTTGCGGTTCCCTCGTTAACAAAACTTCTGGTATCTTGTGTTTTTCCTTTTCCGCATTATATTGTTTATTATTATAATAGGATTTATGCAGGTAGTACATATTCAATCTCAGTAGATACGTACATCTAATTGTGATCGATTACGAGATTTGTTCTTATAGAATTCGTATCTTGAAAGATAGACAACAAGTTTATTACTTGGCAGAATTCTGATTAGATTATTTGGATACAACAAGATTTATCTTAGATATTGATTTTTGAGGTCGTTCAAGTACTCTTCTTAACAATCAGGTTCACAGACTCCTTAGTCTAGATTACTGATTGAGAAGAGATAGAGATATAAACTCTATATACATATTGTCAAGGATCATTAAGTTGGTTTACTTGCAATTGTATTAGGTTTTGCCCATACAAGTTGCAGAACGAAAAAGGTTGTGGTATATTTGGTACCCCACGTTTTCAGACGTGTGTTGGTATTGTAAATCCATTGGACACCTACACCACCCAGAATTTAAATGCAATTCTTGTAGTTTGTCGTTACCATCATATATTATTTAGAAACATATTCAATATATTATTATTTAAGACTAGATTTTTATTTATGTTTAAGCTAAATTCACTAGGAGAAGTTGTCAGTAGAAGAAAAATAAATAAAAAAGAATCAAAACAAAGAAAAAAGAGTGAGATGAAGCTAGATCCTCATGAAGACAACAAAAAATGATTATAAAAAAAAAATGTCTACGAGGTCATCTAAAGGGTTCCATCCGAAAATTTGATCAGAATATTTCAAGTAGATTCTATCTTTTGGTTTACTAATTTTTACTTAGAAACACCCAAAACATGCGGAAAATATCTGATGAGGGAGAAGTTGATGTCACTTTATTTGAAATATCTTCTATCACCATGTTCCCACATACTAGCAATGATGAAAATGTTGGATAATCATCACATGTATTATTTTATGCATACATGGCTAGCCTACTAAATCTATTAGTATATAACTAGTTGTCATGGATAACTTCTCAGAGGAAATCCATATATTGTCCGTTTCTTATTCTTTGTGAATAAATCTCATCTTCCACAACATTACCACCAGGACTAGTAGCAGAGCATATTGCACGTTTTGGATTCTCTAGGAGAACTCAAAGCTTGGGGCTTTTTTACAGGTAACCAAACCAGGGAGTGATTTAGAATGTTATATTATATGAACATAAATTTATAATTTAACATGATAACTTGGATTTAGCAATGCAGTCAAAGGCTGCACCTTTTTCTTCCAATCTTTTTGGTTAGCTTTTGAGTTCTAAGCTGGTAATTTAGCATTAACTAACCCCAAATTTGGTTATTATTTTCAAAAAATAAAAAATTAGTGACGCTTATAGTATTTTTAAAAAAACTTAGTAACAAGGTAAAGCGTTATAATTGTCTGCAATATAAATAAGTGTGACATAATACTTTTATAACACTTATGTAATGTCATAAATTAACTACTACTAGAAGAAAAAAAAGCAAAAGGAAAAGCTTTAAGGCCCCAATAATTTGGGGCTCTAGGCGAAATGTTCCAAATGCTCCTGGAAATTCTTGCTCCCGTTGGCCATTTATATCTATATGCATTAGGATCCCGATTCATGGATCTATCGGTTTGAGAAATAAGAGGATCGAACCATTTCTTCTGTCTCTTTTTCAAATTTGATAAATGCTGGTCGATCGTATATTTCATCATAGTTCTATGATTCAGCGTATCGTTTCCTATTTTATCCCTTTAAATTCAATAAAAGAATCGATTCGATACATTTCTTATGTACCCATAGGTGCTGTATTGGATTTTTATCAAATTTCGGATCAATCTATATTGATTAACTTCCTCCATTATGTTTTTGCTAGAAAATACCATTCTTTTTGTTTTGGATCTTCCAAGTCATTCCCGCAGGAGATCCGGACTGATTTTTTCTGATCCTTCGATAAAAAGATTCATTCTCTTCATCAAAAATAGGAGGTAGAACCAAGAAAATTTTCTTTTTCGATTAGTCCCTGAGTTGAATATCTCATTCAATAATATATATTTTTTACGAGGGAGAAAGAAAATGGAAAAACCCGCAAATATCGGCAAAACAACAATTATTGTTATCCAAGGAAAAAAATTCGTAGTAAAGACAAGATAAGATACACTTTGACCTGAAAACCTCGTACTCGAGAAAATAGGAGAAATGGTCGAGTGGTTGAAGGCGTTGCATTGGAACTTCTATGTAGGCTTTTGTTTACTGAGGGTTTGAATCCCTCTTTTTCCTTACCTTTGCCTAATTCAAGAGGGTTATTGACCACAATGGATCAAATAACAAACAAACAAGGAATATGATTATTCCAAGAGGTAGAATTTTCTTTGAAATAGATTCTCTATTCCTGATTGGGGTGGTACGAAAAATACTGATAAAGGGTAGCCAAGACATAAAAATATCCCCGCAGATCCATTTATGATACATGAAATGGGAAAAATATCTGGATACCACCCCTTAGCTTCGGTCAATTTATTTCAGCGAAAAGGGGCAAAATTCTCTGAATCCTTGCCTTGCTATTTAAGTTAGGTTCAAGTCTGACGGGAATAATATTCTACGACTAGCAACTCGTTTATTTTCAAGCTGACCCACTTACTATCTATTATTTAATTGACTAACCCTCTTACTAACTGGAATCAAATAATTAGTGGACCTCTTCCGCCCGAAATGGGAATGGGCTGGGGTTATGAACTTATAATCTGATGATGGAGTTGATTCCATGATTATTCATTGGGATTTTGAAGCCAGACCCAACTATTTTCTCTATAGTTGCGTGTTCTAATCTTACTTTTACTATCATGATTGAGTATTATCTTTGCTAAGATTTGCTTGAGATTTATCTCCGATAGGTAAGATTAAAAGTAGTCACAAACATCTTCATCTCATTGTTTGTGATTCCACAATATCTTGTTTCGCTACCATACGATTAAGATTATTGTGAGGTGATTGATAATACTAGGCCGTTCTTCGGGAATATAAGTACGGTTTATCAAATGGTTCCTGTGCACCTTGATTTATCAAAAGACGGAACAAAAATCGTAGGTATTTCTGTGGGAGACAGATTTATCTATTCAAATAGAATTTTCTGTGTGAGACAGATTTGTTTATCAAGTTTTCGACTTTGGGTCGTAGCAACTCTTGGTTGTGGATAAGATCAGCTAAGGGAATCAAGTGCGTAGAATCATGCTGGGGGTTCAGAGACGTAAGGAGCGCAACTGTACCTTGATCAATGTGAGATTGATTAGGGCTCAACTATATTCCAGTCCGAAGTTCATTGGTAGTAGGCTAGTGTCTGTAGTGGCTTAATACAGTGTGGTGTTCAAAGATGGACTAGGTCTCGGGGTTTTTCTGCATTTGTGGTTTCCTTGTTAACAAAATTTCTGGTGTCTGTGTTATTTCTTTTCCGCATTATATTTTGTTATATAATAGAAATATCACAGGTTGTGCGTTAAGATCAATAAATTAGATAATCCAACCTTTTGTTGTTGATATAAATTTATTGACACTTTAACATTGGTCTTTGGTACCGTTCAAGTTATTTCTCTTATTCAATCGGGCTCGCAAATTCCTATTTGCTGATTGCGGATTGAATTGAGAAATTGAGATATAAACTCTTTGATATACTTTTCTATAGATTGAGTCTTACTGTCTAGTTGATTCTCTTGAAAGTATATTGGAGTTTGTCTATTCAGATTGCCGAACGAAATATTGGGTGTGGTTGTTGTACCCCCGCTCTTTCACAAGGCTTGGAAATCTATTTGTAATAGTCAAAGCTAGCAAACCTCACAATTTGGAATACTTACACTCACTTAGATGGGAAGCCTGGATCTTTTACCACCTCTTAAGAACAATCTTCAAAAAATCACTTAATATTAAGACTTTCTATCTATCTTGCTTGAAAGAGATTACGAGAACCTATTAGAGAATTGCTCGGTTGAACCCACCAAGCGTTGGTATATCAAGTTTGGTTGTCATATTTTAGAATTAAAACACAATTAGAGTCGCTTGATTAAATGTACTGGAGTCAACTTCAATTAGGTTAGACTAGAAAGTCTAGGAACGTTGAGATATATAAGTATTACCTTGAATACCTGAAGATCGTGAAGACGTATCGACTATAATGAAAACATCATCCTTTCACTTGAGGTATAGTGATACTGACTTGACTTGTTTCCATTCCTATCGTTTCTTTCAAGTCATTCAAGATTGAAAACATAACATGCGAGGTTATATTTAATACTCTTGTATGACTTGGTCATTTTATTATGATCAAAGTGTCAAGGATGAATATTTGATTACGAAGTATAACATTTATATTTTGAACTTCGTAAATATAGCACCGGCATAATCTGTGTAACTTGTTACTTGATTGTGTATTGGATATAGGTGTGATTTCATTATAAGAATCTATGTTTGATATCATATGTTTAAAGGAAGTACATATACGAAACATGTTTCGTAATCGAAAGGAAATCAATAGGCATTTTGGTTCGGTTTTCATTGAAGATATATTGGATGACCAATCCGAACCTAGGTAAGAACTTTGGTAGAACCTATCTTGACTTATGTTTAGAGTTATGGTAGAACCAATCTTTACCTAGTTTGGGATATGCGGTAGAACCAATCTTTACCTAGTTTGGGATATGCGGTAGAACCGATCTTGACTTATGTTGAAAGTGTTGGTAGAACCGATCCTTACCTATTTGGGATACATGGTAGAACCGATCTTAACTATTATTGAGAGTCTTGGTAGAACCGATCCTTACCTATATTGGGATACTTGGTAAAACCAATCCTAGTTATTGTTGGGAGTAATGGTAGAACCGATCCTTACCTATATTTGGAGACTTGGTAGAACCGATCTTAACCTATGTTAGGAGCCATGGTGGAACCGGTCCCAAGAGAAAAACCGATCCTTCATATTCACATATTACTTAACGGTTTTATGTGAGTTTGGAGTTAGGGTTTGCGAAATAGGAAAGTTATGGATGTCGACATAATTTGGACATGAATACAATTCTTATCTTTTATTGTCCAAAGATATTCCTTGATACTCAAGGTGATCCCAATTCGAAATATTGAGAATCTTTGAATTAAGATTTTCGATTATATGCTTTTGATTTTCTAGCAAATCAAAACATATCTCTTGGAAAGTTATATTAGTCAAGTGCTAAACTAATATTAGATATTTTCTAACGAGAGATTTCAGAATTACAGGTTGGATATTAGATGGAAATAAAAAAACCAAAATTAGGTACTTATTGCATATCTTGAGAATATTATCGGTTTTTTCATTGTTGTCCAAACAACCCTGATTTATAAATAGTTGAGTTCTCATATCTTGCAAACTATCCCAAGAACCAAGCAAACTTCATTTGTGTTGGTTATGGTGGAGCCGTCTATCCGGAGAGGAAAGTACCCTGATTAGGCTAAGTCTCTTACGACCGCTCGTTTAAAAAATTCTGTGGGATTAAGAAGCTCTACGAGTACCGTTGGTGGGAAACTAGATAATTGCATTGTTATTTTAGTTTTCGATTATTGGTTAGAATTACTAAAGATTGTTGAAACTTTGATTGCACTTAGTTTGATTATTCTTGAGAGCCTTCTCTTCTGACATAAGGGTTACTCAAACTAGATCAAAGTATTGACGGGATCTTTAGAACTGTTTTAAGATCTAAAGACACCTTCTGATCATCCATTGTTAACAGACTCAATTTTGTATGTGATCGATCATAATTGGATTCAAGTTTGTGGTGTGCAGGTACATAAGAAGGAAATTGAATATTTTTCTTATTGGTTTTCGTATCTCGTGATTTGTGCACACATCTTGATCGGATGTGATCAGACTTAGATCCGGTTTATCTTTGATAGATCTGATCATATAGTCGTTTAAATCGGCAAGTATCATTTGGTGGTATTCTTCAATATCCGAATCTGATAGTTGTGAATCTGAATCTAAGTTATTGATTTGAATTGATCTTACCTGACAAAGGAGTTTACTTGTTTAAACAGAAGAGCCTCTGTCAAAACTCAACGAATCTTTTTTAAAAGATTATTAGAGTAGTTACCAAATAACTTTGTTCCTTTACTGTTTGGAAGACGATCAAAAAGAGTTGAGTGCATAAAACTTTACATTGGTAAAGCAACTCAAGATAACGATTTTGTATCTTGGGATTCACGTGCGTGACCAGAAGGTCGTAGACGCATGGATACTAAGGGAACTAAGTAACTAGGGGTAGATTACTTGGTCTCAACTATACGAAGTTGGCTTTGTTCTTTGTATGACAGTTTAATTCTGAGAGTATTCAAAACTGGACTAGGTCCCGGGGTTTTTCTGCATTTGCGGTTTCCTCGTTAACAAAATATTTTTGTGTCATTTACTTTACATGTGCATTATAATTATTTTATTATAATAAAATAAAGTACACTTTTATGTTAAATCCTAATCATTTGATATTGATCCTATAGTAAATCAGTTTTGGACCGTAACTATTATCAAGTGAATACCTTGTTGTTGTATTGTCTCGACTTTGTCCATAGACGATTACACTTGGTATCAGACTTATAGGTTGAAACGAAAAAATGTGGTGTATTTGGGTACCCTCGTAATTTCAGAACCTCGATAACAGAAAAGCAAGATTAGGATACACGAACTATCAAGGTAATCATAATCGAACCTAGCTTCATGAATCCCCAAAGCGAAATATTTTAGTTGTAAACTTAATTACGTTTCTCAGTTGAAACCTAGGTTCATAGAGGATGAATCTAGCAATCAACTAGGACACAAAGCTTTAGGGATTGAATTTCCTAGTAGAAAGAACATCTCTATTTATAGATTTTCAAGACAGAGGGTTTCTTAGAATTCAAGCTAAGAAAACTTTAGAATCAAGCAAACACTTTCTCTGTTTAGATGAAACTCTAATTATGTTTTCAATTAAAACATGTGAGAATTAATCTTGAAAATACAATGAAAAAATATACACAGTGGTCCGGTTATAGAACATTGTATAAGGACCGTTTTGTTTGGCAAATATGTCTTTCAAACTAAAAGCAAGTTGATGTTCATTTAAACAATCAAGAGTTTAATCATGATACACACACATTAGTGTTTTAGCGATCAATGAAGTCTTAGAAGTGTTTAAGAGAGTCATAGCATTGCTAAACATATATAAAAAATAAGTCTTTGAGTATATGCTAAATTCCACTGGGACCGTTAGTGAAATGATTCGTGAACTGTAAGGATAAAGTTCACGAGTCAGGGATCTACGGTTTGTGAACCGGATTCGCTATCCCTACCCGGCTCGAGAACTCAGTTGTACATTGTTCATGAACTGGGTTCGCCAACCATACTCGATTTATGAACTCAGATGGAAACAGTTCGCCAACCTTAAGCCTTTTATACCGACACCAAAAATTTAGTTCACCACGGTTTGTGAACTGTTCCCAACTGAACTCGTGGTTTGTGAACTGGTTCGCTAACCTTCCTTGTATTTCTGAAATCAGATATTTATGGTTTGCAAACTAGTATTCCAACCTACCCTGAGCAGAAAGAAGTTCATGAGTTTCTCTCTCATGATGTTTAAAACATTCCCAAATGATAAAATCACTTATATGGGCGATTTTCAATTGATCCACAAATTAATTCTCGAAGAACAAATTGTTTTGAACTAATATTTTAATGGACCTTTAAACATCAATGCTTGAATCATATTTCGATATTTTTAACAAGACAAACTTGACTCGAAACTTCTTCTTTGTAAATCTATTAGAAATCGTACGACATAGTCTCAACATATAGAATGGTAAGATAGTGAGTAAAATAGAATGGTTCAGTCTTCACATACCTGATAAAAGAAGTTTTCCAAATGTCTTCGTCGATCTTCAGTCTCCGAGGGTGATGTCTGATACTCAACTGCTAAATTCTCACATAGTCCGAGACTTGACTTAGTAAAATAGAAATCAAGAAATAATTTTGATAATCTAACATCAATAACAAGCTTGAGAAAGCAAAACTTGTGGGTTCAATCGAGCATTGCTCTAACAGTGTCCAGTGGACTTTAAGGAGCCACTCACGTCCTATTCGATAAAAATGGACTAGGTTGGGTCGGGACGGCGAGTTGTCGAGTTTTGCTGCGCCACAAAGGAGGACTAGAGAGAAGAGATATAATATATTGGGTTTGTGCTTGACAAATATCAACATAGTGTTGGTATTTCCAAATTCAAAATCTAGCTGTAGAAATTTTGAAGATAAGGTTTCTTCTACTATTATTGTCTTTGTTTTGGATTTCATCTTATTTTCTTCGCATGTGGGTCCAATTGAACATTCGTTATGACAGTTGTTGGTACTCCTATGAAAGTGGATGACACTATTCTGATGATACTATTTGGTTATTTTAGTAGCATGCAATGGGGTTGATTTGGTCAAGGATCTATTCGAGGAGATCTTAGCTGGGAGAGATAATTATGCCTTTTTTATCCCTTTAACGTATGAAAAATTACCTTCCTTTTGTGTGCTTTGTATTGTTATTAAACATGCTTTGGGTGTATGTAAGAAGAGATGAGAGGCATTCTATTATTTTAGTTGAGAAGAATGCTACAAATACTCATAGAGAAGCTAATCCACGAAAGAAAAAAATATGTTCCTATGTCTTTAGGAGCAAAACCTAATGTTAATAGTCATCAGAGAAATATAAATAGTGATAAGAAAAGCATGGTTGATGGTGATATTAGTACATGTGCTAATGTTGAGAATGAGGACGTAATAAATAAGGATGCTTCAACTGGTGACATCAATGAAGTAGTTTACATAGCGAAGAAACCGGATAATACTAGTCAGTGTCAAAAGAGCCATACAATAAACCCTAACTACTTGGTTTTTCGTGAATCGGTGAATAATGTGTTATCTCCTATGTATTCTCTCATATGCGAAATTGGTAGTATGTGAGAGCACGTCAAGGCAAATAGTGTTGAACATGAATTTGTTGAGCGAATAATTATTCGAGTTGCTAACCATCTTATCAAGGAAACTGCAACAAACGTTATTGATGAAAGCCCAAGTACCGCTACTAATCCTTGTGGTAAGTTGATAATGCTGCGAGTTCCGGTTTTGAAAGGAACTCATTGGTCAAATTTATCGAAGAGGAAGATGAGATTTATTCACAAAGAGTAATAAGCATTCAATATAGAGATTTCCTCTAAGAAGTTAGCCATGAATGTTTCTGGTAATACTAATATATTTAGTTGGCTAGACATGTATTTATATAAAATAATAAATACGAGGGATATCCATCATTTTCATCATCGTTAGTATGAGAGAACACGATGGCAGAAGATACGTCGAATAAAGTGACATAAATTTCTCCCTTCTCGGATATTTTTCGGTATATTTTGTGTGCTCTCGAGTAAAAAATGCTAAACCAACACATAGAATCCAGTCGAAAGTTCCTGATCAAATTTTTGGATGAAATTGGATGAGCTCGCAGACGTATTTTTTCTTCTCTCTAATCACTTTTTTTCTTTCTTCGTGAGACTCTCGCTTTACGTCCCTCTCCTGTATTTGTTTTGTTTTTTTTACCCCTGTTCTTTTCCTTTGTTGGTATCTTCTTGTAGTGAGTTTAAATTAAAAATAAATAAGAATCTAGTGTTAAATAATTATGTATTCAATATTTTTCTAAATAATAAATATGATGGTAAAGACAAACTATAAGAACATTGCATTTAACTTCTATAGGGTGCATGTGTGAATAGATTTACAATACCTACCCGTGTCAATTCCAAGATCCAATGGATTTTAAGGAGGCACTTGCATCTTATTCGATAAAATAGATTGGATCAGGTTGCGTCGGCGGGTTGTCGAGATTTTCTCCGCCATACCAGAAGGCTTAGAGGTGAAACGGACGGGTGATGCGGATTTAGTATCACCCTCATCCAATCCGTCGTTTAAATAGAGGATTTGAGATTTTCACCCGCGTCCAAACCATTACCCGTCGGATTTGACACCCGCGGGTAAACGGATGAGCGGACTGGATACGGATGGATTTGCAGATTCAGAAAAAATAAAAATGAAAACAAGTAAATGGCGAAGATGCGTAATATAACTTAGATCGTTGAAACATTAGTAATTAACATAACAAGAGTAACATAATGTCTTTCCAACAACCAAAATTATAATTTTTGTTGACATGAGGGCCTCCGATAAATCCAAATTGATACTTTTTGAATATCTTTGAGGAATTTCAATGCATCTCAATAGGAAACTACATGTATTATCTACCAATTTTGTATAATAACCTTCATATACGTGTAATACTAACATTATCCTTAAGGTCGGGTGTCCAACGGATGGGTGATGTTCCACCCGCATCCAACCCGTGAAAATAATCGGTTTCAAAAATGGGAAAATTAGGCTATGTCCCGACCCATGGGTTACCCATAATATCAAGCCCTTAATTAAAAGAAGTTTAAATCTAGGCCCCAAAATATTAAAAGACGTTGATACCCTTATGCATATTGTCAAGCCCATAATTAAATAAAATTTAAATTTAGGCCCAAAATTATTAAAATATAGTGTGATGATGTTCCAACCACCTCCGACCACCACAACCACCGCCAACCACCTCCGACCACCACCGTCACCAATCACCTCCGACCACCACCGCCGACCACCACCACCGCCCACCGCCACTGACAACCGCCACCGTCACCCACAACCGCCAACCACCTCCCGCAACACCTCCGACCATCACCAGCATATGGATGTGTACATAGAAGTTACACATGCATATGGAATGTGTATCCAGAAGTTACACATTTATATATGACATGTGTAATGCAAAGTTACACTTGTATATAGATGTGTACTCAGTAGTTACACATGTGCACGCAGAAGTTACACATGCGTATGGCATGTGTAATGAGAAGTTACACATGTGTATCTAGAAATTACACATGCATATCGCATGTGTATCTAGAAGTTACACATCCATATGACATGTATATCTAGAAGTTACATATCAGTAAAAAACATAAAAAAAAATACATATATTGCTTTTTTATCTTTACGACATCTTCTAGAAATAAGTTACGACATCTTCTAATAAAAATGTTCTCTGCTCTTCTTATCTTCCTCGATTCCAAAATTCTTACGTAAGCTGATGTGATGTGATAGACGCATTATTGTGTCTAATATGTCTCAATTGTATATATTGTTAGTATTCGATTTTGTATTTATTTTGTTATTTTATGTCTTTGTAGGTATTTTTAGAGAAATAAGCTCTTGCGACGAAATTGGTTCGTAAAGTGGTGTTTTACACCCCAGGATAGAGTACTAAATGCACCCCAGAAATGCACCGGAAGCACCCAAGAAATACACCGGAGGAACCCCGAAAAAAGTGTTGAAAACACCCCAGAAAAAGTGTTAAAGGCACCCACCAAAATTACTAAAGGCACCCTCAAAATGGATAAGGGCGCCCCCAAGGCAGCCGAGATGTTAAAGGCGCTCATGTTTTGGATCAGGGCACTTCATCCTCTACATTTAAAATTTGAGTTTTTGGCGGGAAAATGGAGCAGTGAACTGGTAGAGTTTATAATCAAGAATTTGACGTGATTTCATGAGACTCAATGGCTGGGAATTGTTGGGATGATGTGACTGGTCTTAACAAGCCTGGTATGGCTTATTTTGTCGGATAAACTTGGCTAGATTCTCGCATGGAAGAAGACAGGGTATCTCGGGTTTTGGTTAGTCCGTTCCGAGTTCTGAGTGTGTGATCGAGAGGTTTTCGTGTGCCTGATGCATGTTTGACCACTTCTGGATGATGACTGGATGTGCTGGGAGTATTTTGGCACGAGAAAACAGCATGAGAAGAGAAGAAAGGGAAGAAAATATTCCCGAGAAGATATTCATTCACTGCCGAGTAATGGAAGATTTGTTGAAGTTATGGAGGAGTATTCTCGGTGATGTGAGGATATATAATGTGTGGAGGAGTAATAGAGCGGAAGAAGGGAGAATTGGGAGCAGTTTGGAGCATCACAGAATCGGAAAATCAAAGTTGCAGGAAGAACAATTTTTCTGCTGGTGAAGAACTTACGAAGAACATAAGACGCTCAAAGACAGTCGTTCCTCAACAGTGCTTGTGACGGTTATCTGTTATCGTTTCCTGTAACAGTTGAGTTTGTAACAAATATAAGTGTTACAAACCCGGTTTTTATCATTTTTTCTCCCATTTCATCATTTGTGAACCATTTTTGATCATTAATAAAGATGAATTTTGAGCATGTTTCCATGATGATGATGAGCTAATTCTCGCGTAATCAAGGCACGGAGGAAGCTATTGATGCGTGAATAATTGGTAATTATTTTACTTTTCTCTAATTTGCATTTTATAATTCACTTAAATCACTGCTTTGCAGAATTTTAATTGTTTGCATAATTTTCTTAATTAGTTGTGATTCAATTAGATAGGTTATACTTTGTTTAGATAATCTATGATGTTTGAGAATATGCTTGATTATTTGTGAATTAAGAAAAAGAGATTTTAAAGATAATTAGAGTTTTGGAATTTTTACCATCATTCATTCATGTGTAATAGTGGAATCTAGTGTCTTGGTTATTTTCAATCTTAAAAACAAATTTGGATTTAAATTTTCTCTATTTTTAGTTTAAATAAGTCTAAAATCAATTGCTTTCACAAGTCTCAACGAACCTTTTACTACAACAAAATTGAAATTACATCATGATGCTTACTTCACATCTGAATTGCTCCATTCTAGTGCATCACCGCAAAGGTCGTGACCCAGGAACTTCTTCAGATCAACCTCCTATCATACATTAGAATTATTATCATGCTAAAGAAATCTAGGACGAAAACTTGTATAAACCACAAGTAAAAGAATTGACCCCAAATAGTATAACTTACAGTGACATTCTAGTGTGCATGATATACCTTACCAAAAGGACCTGCAACCTATAAAACATATACTTCATATCCCATTGTTCAAAACGTGAAGAGACATTGGAGGATAATGCTATCAGTAAAATTAAAATCATTCTGATTACCAGTTCTATGCTCCTAGTCATAAGATGGAACTATAAAAATAAGTTGTGAGGTGGAAGGTACTACAAGAGAACAAGTGAATTTACCTAAACCAATTCACTTACCAGTCTGAATATCTTCCCATGTGATCTCCCATTTTACAACTTCATCTGTCGCTGGAATGTTCCACTCACTCTGTTTGCAGAAAACTCAATATACAAACCTACTCAAACCCTTTCACCTTCATCACCAGTTCAGATGCACCGTTTACATAACCTTGTTGTTGGGTTTAACCACTATCCTGTATGAGGCATTTCCCAACATAAGGTATAAGCATACTTATAACTACAAAATACATGTGTACACATCAAAAAGTATAAGCATATGCAACATATTCAAATTCACATAGCATGTGTAACTACCAATTACACATCCAATTAACATGTGTAACTTTCAGTTACACATCCAAGTGTGTTGTGTTATTTTGGTGTTACCTTGGTTGGTCATCTATTGCATTTGGAAGAGCGTGAAGGACAAGTTTATCAGTGATCTAGGCGTCCTTTATTGCATTCGGAAAATCCTGTTTGTTAGCAACTGTTAGCAAACACTAGAAGAACAACATCTCTCTACTTATCTTGCATATCACAATGATGAGAAAAACACCTTTAAAAATCATTTAGGCAAGCTCTGAACACTACTAAATATCTTTTTTGACTAAACATTCTACCTCATTTAACATCCTATATAGCTCATCTTTAGCTTCAACCACACAATCACAATCGTTGTTGTCAACCACGAAGATAAGACCTTAGGTAGTATCTCCACAATAGTCGGATCTGAATTTTGCAAAAAAAAATGAACAAAAATAGATTGATAAATGTTTGATAATTCCAAATATTATGTCATACAAAGGAAATCGAAATGAATAAATACAAAGAATAACTGCATATAGAAATCTTAAAATGTAAGCCAAGTTATGTTTCTTCCATATCAACCAAATGAAAAACTGAAAAACAATGAGGCTACATAAACTCTAGTTTATAGGTATGTTAAGTCTTGATAGTAAAGTATCTAATCAACACTTGGCCGTCGATAAGCACATCAATTACGAACCACAAAACGCAAAGTAAGCAAATCTATATTATTTGCACTTTGAAATTATAGCATAAGAGAACATCATTTAAGGATGGCATATATATACATCCCTAGATACATGTGTAATCAGCAATAACACATCCAAAATGCATGTGTAACCATCAATTACACATCCTAAAAATATTTGTAACCGGCAGATACACATGCTAGAAAGCATGTGTAACTAGTAGATACACATGTTAGAAAGCATGTGTAACTAGTATATACACATGATTATAGCAACACAAATTTCATCAAAAGATAGGTTCCTACCAACATAAGGTTCCAGAATTTTCCTATAATTCTATAGCATTTAGCATATAGTGACATAAATAGTTACAGATGATGTCGAGTATCTTAGTGTTTACCATTTTCCAGAACTTGCCGAGCAGTATAGTCCTGATGTAGGATCGTAGTAATATCCCAAACCGCTACTGTAATAGTAACTGAAAAGAGGAAAAAAAGTATAGGGTAAGCATACTAAGGAGCACATCTAACAATGGATGAGCTAGAGAAATTATAAATACAGGTACGATACGACTCAATGAGAAAGAAAGCGAAAACTATTTCTAAGTGTGTGTGTTGAGTACTTACCTTCCATGAAGGCGTTTGTGAAGATTGACAGTGTACTCTCCAGTAACAACCTCCTACATTATGCTCTATGTATCAACCAGATGACTTTTGATCTTCCATCATCTCCATTCTTCCTTGATTTGTTGTTCATCATCACATAACAAAATTCTTTGATTTGTGATTCTCATTCACAATTTCATCTGGTTTTGAAATTGTTTCAGCTTCAGATTTGTTCACACAAATTGAACAACAATTGATGATCAAAAAAAGAGAACCAAACAAATCAAACAAAATCGAAACTAACAAACAAAATATATAATGGATGTGTAGAGAAAATTTACACAAGCTAATTGGATGTGTAGACGAAAGTTACACATGCAATTTGGATGTGTAGACGCAAGTTACACATGTTGTGCATTATCATCAAAAATAAGAAACTCAATCACATGACCCTTTCCTTCTTACCATGACCAGAACCAGATACAACATACAAATTATACATACAGTAGTTCATAAAAGCACTAACCACGACGAAATAACATTAATCATATTCCCTAATCGAATTCAACTAGATGATCAACAAATCGAACTTAAACAACATCAACAGAAACAACAACAATCTAAACATATCTAGATTCAACAACCTGTTGATTCACAAAAAATCATGCTTACCTAAACCAATTTGGATCTGACTTCAAATCCTCCTCCAAACCTGCTCTAATACCACCACCTCTGCCACCACCGCCGCCTCCTCCTCCTCCAGAACCTACACCTCCACCACCAATACCACTACAGATTCGTAATCAAACTCAACTTGTGTAGGCCACCACAGATTCTTTGTTTCTGATTGTAATCTACCACCATCATACATACATATGGATATAACAAGGATCTTACTTCTACCACGAAATATTCATACATACAAAAAAAAAATCATCAAATTCCTAAAAACATACTTGTTTTATCAAATTGAATCAACCTAATTCGAGAATCTTCATCAATCAAAACAAAATCACCTAACCGAATGCACAAAAACTGAATCGAAAAATAAAAAGAGATCAAAGGACAACAAGAAAATTGAATTATCAAAATTAACCCTAGAAAATCAAAATCGAAATAAAAAATCAAACAACTAAAACAGCACAATCAAAACGTACATAGATTTAAAATACGAGAATCAACTGATTTAAGAAAAATCTCGTGTTCTTCTCACTAGATCTGAATAGATACAATCAAAAACAAAGAATCAAAACCTAATGAAACTAAGAATGGAGGATAAAGAATGACGAAAACCTATTTCAAATCAAAAACTTTACCTGAAATAGCTTTGAACAAATGAAACCTAGATTCAAAATTGATTGATTGAATCGAATCGGTAGACTAATTGATGATTAAAATTGAATTCGTAGCTTCTAAACTTATTCACCTCAAATCAATATGGATCTGTAAATCGTTTCATGAAGGAGAAGAAAAATCCTAGACAATATCGAGGGAGCTCTGGAAGTTTATGAAAGAGAAACAAAGAAATGAATCTAGTTTCGGTGTCTAAAACAAGGTATATATCCGGAGAGCTAGTTTTGGTATTTGTTCTTTACTGATAACGTCAGCTTCCGATAAAATTTCAAAATCTGGCCCCAAAATTAAAAGTTTTGGGCCTAGAAATATCAAAATGTGAAAGAATGGAGCTGATAGTGAAGGATCCATTTTGTTGGGTTTCTATATGTTGAACCCATTTAGTAGGGGGGTTATAGTAGTTTTCACTTCAAAATTCACTCGCGTCCGATCCACCAAGAAACGGATCGGGTGTCCATCCGCCAAAATGCGGATCAGATTGGATAAAAACCACGGGTTTGGATGTTTTTGCTCACCCGTAAGAAGTAGGGGTATGCAACGGACGGACGGATTACGGGTCATCCGCTTCCAATCCGTTAAAGTTGCGGATTTGAAAAATTCAACCGTGTCCGGCCCAATCACCCGCGGATTTGACATCCGCGGATCAGCGGTTTATACGGACCGGATGCGGGTTAACCGCAGTTTTAGTAAAAGAAAAAAAAAAAGTAAACATCAAGCATTATCGAATCCTCTTTTCATCTTATTATATGGAACCCTCTTTTACAGATGACATTTTTCAGTAGTCAACAAACGTTGGTAAAGAACAAGTAACTATGAGAGGACTAATTTCAAATAATAAGAAGAAAATGATGAGGAAATTAAAAAAGGATCGCCGAATAATAATCAGTGGTAGCAACAAAGAGACCATCATTGAAGGTCTTACGGCTGTTAAAAGTTTTCCATATGCTGTTTTATTTCATCTCTTCATGAAGCCAATCACTACTTGTTGCGATTAGCACCAAAAAATTGAAGTGTTCAGTATGTTTTCTTTTGAGCTAATTATTGATTGATTGTCAGTCTAGCTATCATTTGAGTATATGTGAGATGATTTGATCTCTGTTAATATGTGAATACAATTGTGGCTTTGCTTTCAGCTATTGGCCACAAATCAACAAAATATGCAGTTGATACTTGAGTAAACACCTGAGCATACCATAAAGATACACCACCAACATATTCCAAAGATAAACTGCATATTGATATTCATATGTTAACTCTGCGTTTTACATCAGCTCAGTACAAGAAACGACAAGTACAAAGGGAAAACACGGACCTTACGCAAAAACTCTTTTGGGTTCTTAGCTAGACACTACCACTGCTTGTGTAGTCACTCTACATTGACCTGAACAACATCACTCCTTTCTTCCTCTTTTGCTTCGGTATCTCTTTTAAATGGAATACTTGTTTTAAACCTTACTGCCCTACGATGCGGGAGAAACCGCGGATTTTGAAGTCCAACCGCAACCAAACCGTTAAAAGTGTGGATTTGAGAATCCCACCCGTGTCCGTCCCATAAAACTTGCGGATTGGGTTTCACCCGCAATTATGCGGACGGAAACGGATGAAATCCGGGGTTCCGGACTTTTTGCTCACCCCTAGTAAGAAGGCTAGAGAGAAGAGATTAAAAAAGAATACTGGGTTTGGGCTTGACAAATATCAACACAGTGTTGGAAACAAAGCAAACATGATAAAGTGCAAAGTTCAGAAGAAATCTAGCTGTAGAGATTTTGAAGATAAGGTCTCTTCTACTATTATTGTCTTTGTTTTGGATTTCAGCTTATTTTCTTCTACTTCTTAGTTTCCACTGAAATTTTGGATTGAGAGGTTCAAGAGTGAAACTTTCTTTAGATTCCCGCAGCAATGTTACCGTCCGTAGCATTATTCCTCAACTCCTGCTCTGGATTTCCAGCAGCACCAAGCCATCACCAAACTGAAAAAGTTAGTGGAGGTCTCCTCCTTGGTTCCATCAAATTCCCATCTAATAGTAGTTGCAGCTTCAATGGATTATCAGCAAATCCTTTAATTCTCTCTACTACTAGAAAAGTCACTTCTTTAGCTGTTGCTTCCAATCAGCTCGACCCTGCTGTAAAGGTAATTTGAAAAATTCATTAAGCGTATTTCTATCTTCTGATTAGTTGTTAAAATTCAGAAAACCCCTTCCTCATGTTCATTTCAGAGATTTTCCATGACTTCGAAAACTTGAGTTCTTGTAATTTCCGAACCAATACTTAAATTAATTTAACTGATCCTAACTAGAATGGTAATGTTAATCGTAATAGGTGGAAGGAGGGAAGAAGAAGTACTATTTCTTGGTAGCGAATGCCAAATTCATGTTGGATGAAGAAGAGCATTTTCAAGAGCAAATGGTCGAGAGGCTTCGTCTATTCAAAGAGCGTAACATGGAGCAGGACTTTTGGTTAGCTATTGAACCCAAATTTTTGGATAAATTTCCACAGATCACCAAGAGATTAGGTCGACCTGCCGTTGCTTTGGTCTCCACTAATGGCCCATGGATTACGTAAGTTTAATTTTTCTCTCAATAATCTAATGGCATCATTTTTGGTTTTCTGACGTGATATATGCACACTATGTGAACTACTATAGCTTAGGAGTTAGGACTTATATGCCAAATTGCACATCATCTAAGATGTGAGTGCTGTAATGTATGCTGGGGGTAATTTGATGATATAGAACATAATCCCATAACTAGACGAGGGGGGTTAAAGTGCTTTTGAATAAGCATTGTAGAGTCGTTGCCGTACTATTTATGTTTTTTGTAAAGTTGTCGAGACTTGAATACGCTACATGAGGTTTCGAATCTCTGACGGTTTAATTTCTTGCGATAACGGCTCTACTGTTGGTAGCATGACAGGGTTTTCTCACCCTATTCTTCACATGGGCTTATTAGATGTATAGTACAGTTGCAATAATATGGTGTAGTACTCAGTTAAGATGGTCCAGGGAGCATCATTAATCCAACACCATTTCATTTTACCAAACTACCACAGTTAAATGGCCTGACAGTTTGGAGAATTATTTGCAGGTTTATGAAGCTGAGACTTGATAGAGTTTTATCAGAAAGCTACGAAGCAGATAGTTTAGAAGAAGCATTAGCATCAACCCCTACTAATTTAGAGTTCAAGAAACCTGAAAATTGGGTCGCTCCATATCCTAAATACGAGTCTGGTTGGTGGGAACCCTTCTTGTTGCAGTAAGCTGAATCCAACAAGAACAAACCAGAGGTATTAAAAGTCAGCTGTTAGAGGTTTTTTAAGTCATCTTCCAGTCTATGTTAATTAGCTTCCGACATTAAGCTATACCTTGTAGTTAAATTCTGCAGAGTTCCGTTGTTTAAGTAATAATTTTGTTCAATATCAAATGGATATATGGTGTTAACAAAGAGAACAAATGCCATCATAAAGTTAATAAGTGTCTTACTAATTCGTTTGCAAAAAGCAAGGTTCCAATGAGATCAATCCATATCGTACAGGTTCTTCAAGCACATATCAAAACTCAAAAGAAACTCAAAGAAGTCTGATGACTCTGATCCCTTACAATGCTGGCGAAAGTTAACATATATTAGAACTAACAATAAAACTCTGGAGGAAACGAAAACTGTAGAAAGAGAGTTACTGAAGATATTGCTCTTTCAGTGAATTTTGGGTATCTGGTAAATTTTACGTCTTTCAAATTCAGTGCTGTTTTTTTGCCTTGTTCATGGCTTTGGGAAGCTTCTGCAGAACCTTCTCATCAAACACAGCATATTGCTTGTTTAATTCAATCAATGCCTTCTCTGCAAAAGTATCAACCTTATCTTCGTGCTTCTCATACAGAACTGGAAGTGTGTGCATCATCAAATATACTGCGCCACAGCAAAATATTGAAAAAAAAACAAAACAAAACAAGTCAAATTTCATTTTCAGGCGAGCAACCTTAATTAACCAACAGTCAGTTGAATTGTGCAACATATATGCATAAAGATTAACACTGACCCAAGTAGAAAAGGGTCAAGAAATTGAACCAGCCGCCGACAACTGAGATCACCCATAGAGCAGCAATAACCTGCACACGAATTTCCCACAAATCTAAATAATGAGTAAGTAGTTGCAAGGTTTTTTGTGTGACAGCCGAGTCAACTAGTCAAGTAAAGAACCATTACCATAAGAAAGTGTTTCAAATTTTTCCCAGAAGACACTTCTCTAAAGATAGCAAAAGCTCGATTTATCTCAAACCTCAATGACAGTGCAGCGCGAACAAAGAGCTCTTCAGGCAGTAAAATCTCAGGGAACTTTGGCGGTGCCCTAGTATTCAACAAGAAGATAAATATTAACTAGAGATTTACAGGAAGTAAGGTTTCCAGAGAGGACAGTAATTGGAAAAGAAATAAAAAACCAGCGGTTCAGAAATTCCGAGTTTCACTTGAAACAAAATGAACTGCAGCCAAAATCTGCTATTCTTAATGTATCTGAATTCTATGTATCAAATAACAAATCGTGCATAAAACAGTGGTTCAACTGCTATGTTTAATTTTCTGCTCTTTAACCACGGACTATGTTCTAATAAAGCAGCAGCACTACACTAGAAACTTTTCTGATATTGCTGGCCAAAACACTAACACAATTTATTTGATAAGTGCAGAAAGCTATTGATGGTTCATGCAAGAACAGGCAATCAATAATGCAACGGAAACTTAATCAAGCCAATTAAATACGAAAGAAACTCACTTGTTGACGAAAGAACCTAGATTAGACCAAAGGAACAATACTGCCAGTGAAAGTATGAGAGCATGGCAGACAAATGTAAGTAAGTGATAGCCAATCCACTCAAATAGCAACCAGATGACAGTCACACCACCAAGAATGGAAGCCGAAGTTTGCTTATCTCTCCAAAGTATAATATCAGCAGCTAAAAAAAGGGAGAAAACAGAAACTAGTTAGATGGGCATTCAATAACCATACCTAAATAATTTGCAGAAACCAAAGGAGTGAATGCTGTTATAATAGATTATGGCATTTAAAACTTGATCCTAGATTGGAACTATATCAACCTCCATGAAATTTACATCCATCCCACACCAAGAATGACAAATTGAAATTATGAAGATTAGCTATCGGAAAGGCAAACATCTGAGAACATGCACAGAAACTGATCAATTGAGAACACAAAAAGAAGCAAATTCATCTATGCCCATAAAACTTCTGACGAGAAAACCACCACTTACTGTAAAATGAAGATTTCGACTATAATCATCTTAAACATGGAACGGAAAAGGGAATGACACAAACGAATCAGTTAAACAAATATTATAATCTAATCACAAAGGCGAAGAATAATGAAAGGATTTACTCACATCTTCCTCCACCAAGAACGTGATGCACCGGTTTCTGCCTACCAAATAAACGACTTTTCTTGGAAGGCAAATATTTCTCACTCTCAGATTCAGATTCTGATGAAGAAACTTCATGGTTATGAATAATCTCTGTAATCTTATCCATCATTGATTCAGTATTTTCCACAGTAGGATCCGACATTTTTTCCCCCTACAATTTTGATAAATACAAAACAAAAAATACAATCACTTAAATCAAATTGATCTCTTCAATAATAACAATGCGTAATGTAATACTCAAGATTTACACAAATCAAACAAGATCAAAGATATATTATGAATCCATGCAAATACTACAGGTGAAAAATCTTCTTACCATCCTAGTAATGTGACGAAAGCGAGAACAGGAAATAGGGTTTCAATCTTGTATTTCTCTTGTTCTTGAAACCCCAAGTTTTTTTTTTTTTTTTTTGGTTTGAATGTCTTAAAAGAAACTGAAAATTTCAAAGAACGTAAACGCAATGAGCGCTGAAGACAGAATTTTCGTATGGTCGTTATTACTGCTTTTATAAATAGAGAGACACTCTCTCTGCCGTTTCAACAATCTTCGGATCCCACACGTGGACCCAATATATTTTATTTATTTGTTTTGTTTTTTTAAGGGGAAAAGGGTTCAAAAGAGCCTGATTTGATTATAAGAAAGCTATTATTGGAGCGTTATATTCTAATAGAGGGGCTTCATTTAGATTTCTAGTGACCAAAAAATTGGTTATGGGGTATTCTTGATTCAATACCAAATATCTAAAATAACCTTCAATTAAAATCAAAACCTAAAAACTTAAACTAAAATCAAAACCTAATTCTCATTCAAAGATCCGCTCTTCTTCTTCTTAACTTCCTCTCCTTCATCAACCATAAATCATTCCCTCCTTTTTTTTTCAATCAAAATCATTTCACCATCTTCGATTAATCTACGGTTCGAAAAATTATAATCGTCGATTGAATTCTCTATTAAAGGTGCGGAAGAAGCATATTGATAGAACTGATGGTAATCAACAAACCAATTGCATCTGAAATGGTTAGATTGATTGAAACAGTAGAAAAATTAGGTTTCAGAACCAGTTACGGTTGGGTTTTCCTCAAAAAAACCCAACTGTAACTGTTTTACAGTTGGGTTCGACCAAAAAAACCCTAGCTGTAACTGATTTACAGTTAGGTTCGATCACAAAAAACCCAGCCGTAACTGTTTTACTGTTGGGTTCGACAAAAAAAAACCCATCCGTAACTGATTTACAGTTGGGTTTCGATCAAAAAAACCCAGCCGTAACTGGTTTAAAATTGGATTTTCCAAATTTTACCTAGTTACGGTTAGGAGTTCATCATCACCTAACCGTAAATTTGTCTTACGGTTGGCTACGAAGGAAAAACCCAACCGTAAACCGCTCTGAAAAGCTAAAAAATTCAATTTTTTTACTTACTTTCATCAATTTTGAGAAATAAAAAGAACATTGGTTAAGTGATTTAAAATCTAGGGTTTTAGTTAGAAAAAAATCTCCAAAGTTTCTCATTTTTTTCAACTTTTTCTTCCCACCAAAATCACTTAATATGATTTTTTATCACTAATTATATAAAAAATCTTATCAATCTAATTATTAGTTAATTAGATTATTAGCATTAACCATATAAGGGTTGTTTAGTCATTATAAAATTATTTTAGATAAGGGGTTTTTGAAATTACTTATGAATGACCCGTTTTTGTACTATTAAGTGAAGCCCCTCTATTGGAATGTGACGCCCCAATAATAGCTTTCTTTATTAAACTACCTTAAAATTAAGGTTTGCAGAGATACAAAGAGGTGGAGTACTAGCATTCCACCAATTATTTACATTGTCATGAAAAGCATGTTGGCATAATTCGTGTGCCAGATGGTTTGCACTTTTGCGAACATGCTGAAATTTAATGTCACTAAATAAGGCAATCAAATCTTTTATTTTCAGAACTTCTGATTTAATGGACCAAGGAATATCCCTTGAATCTCCAAGCATAGCAGCAGTCACATTTGCTGCATCTCTTTCTATAATAACGCTCGAGAAGTTATTATTCAAACCAAACTCCAGCCCAAGTCTGCAAGCGATTGTTTCAGCCAGAAGAGGAGAAGTACAGTCAATCGTGCTAGAAACACAACCTAAAAATCTGCCATTGTAATCCTGAGCTACATCACCTGCTGCTCCATTATTTGGGACAAAAGCAGCATCAACATTAATCTTAATAAAAGGCTGATCAGGTTGAGACCAAATCTGTGTTATGGTATCTTGATTAGCATCACTTCCTGAGACGTTCTCCATACATAACTCGAAATCCTGATAAATTTTCTTCAAAATGTGGTTAACACAAAAGTTTCCTTGAGAGAAAACTAGATCATTCCTAGTTTTCAAGACATTCCAAAGTACACACATTCTTTTGATAAAATCTTGAGATGAATTATCTTCCATCCACTTCCTCATAATATGCATTACATTGATATTTTGTATCCCCAATTCAGAAAGTAGCCCTGCAACATCAAAACTAGTCTTGTTTTTGCACAAGCAAAGAGTAAATGGAGTATTGATTCATCCTCTTCTCCACATAATGAACATGCAGTATAAATGTTAGGCACAAATCTAGATAAATTCATCTTAACTGCTAATCCGTTGTTTAAAACCTTCCAAACAAATATTAAAATCTTTGGTAGAATATAAGAAAACGACCATAACTTCTTCATAGGAAAGGAACTAAACTCAGATGAAGATGGATGATTATTCATAAGCAGTTTGTAGCAAGATTTTGTTGAAAACTTACCTGAAGGAGTGCACTTCCAAACTAATACATCCTTAGAATTATCATCAGGACTAAGGTATATAGAAGTGAAAAGACGAGGGTACCCAAATATACCTCAATCTAAAACTTTTCCAGCTATAAGTCCTTTCTCCGAAAGTGATTGTCTATAGACCGAGTCGAGACAATACAACTAATCGGTTCACAATTCGTGTGATCGTCTATGGATATGAGATCGAGACAATACGACAACAAGATAACTTGTGTGATTGACTATGGATACAAGATCGAGACAATAAAACAACGAAGTATGTTTACTTGATAAATGGTTCGGACTTAACCAAACACAATAGGATTACTATCAAGTAAATAGGAATTAACGTTTGTGTATTTTATTTCTAATTATAATAAAAACAATTATAATTGCGGAAATAGAAAAGTAAAAGACACAACAATATTTTGTTAACGAGGAAACCGCAAATGCAAAAAAAAAAAACGGGACCTAGTCCAGAATTGAATACTCTCAGAATTAAGCCGCTATACAAAATCAAACCAACTTCGTATAGTTGAGACCAAGCAACTAAACCTATAGTTCACCTAGTTTCCTCAGTATCCATGTGCCTCCAACTTGCAGTAAGTCACGCACTTGGAACAATTCCTTTGGTTCGTATTCCAAACAGTATATGAACAACAAATCTGTTCGGTAACAACTCTTTTCAAACAACGTGATATGAGTCTGACAAAGGCTCTTCCGTTTAACCAATAAACTCCTTTGTCGGGTCCTTAGATCAATCTCTCAACAACTACCGAAGTAATTGTTAGACCACTACTATTAATCACAAAGAAGTGTATTGATGCCGATCTACTCAACTAATCAATCCAATCTATCACAAAGATAAACCGATTATAGTTGGATCCCTTTCCAGCCGAAACAAGTATTGTGCACACCAAAGATTATGAACCCAAAAAGTCTTCTTGTCTTCAAATCTTCTTTGATCTTCAATCAGCACCTGCACACAATCAACTTGAATCTCTTGTGATCAATCACACACAGAACGGAGTCTGTTAACGTTGGATTATCACAAGACGTCTTTAGGTCTACAAACAGTCTAAAGATCCCCGTCGAAACTTCGATCTAGTTTGAGTGAATCTTATATCAGAAGAGAAGATTCTCAAGCATAAACAAACTAGGTGCAATCAAAGTTCAACAACCGTTAGTCAATCAAATCAATCGAAAACTAAAATAAACTGCAATTATCTAGTTTCCCACCAACGGTACTAATAGAGCTTCTCAATCCCAAAGAAGTATTTAAATCGAGCGGCCGTAAGAGATTTCTCCTAATTAGGGTACTTTCCTCTCCGATAGACGGCTCCACCAGTAACAACACAACTGAGGTAGTTTTGCTGGCTCTGAGGATTAGTTTGCTAGAAATGTAAAGTTCAATATTTATAGACAATGAAGTTTGGACACCAAGGAATTTCCAAAACCGAATATTCTCAAAGATATGCAATAAACACAAAATCGGTTTTCATAACTCCTAGAAATGCACTGTCAAAATATTGACCGAAATCCCAATAGAAAAATCTATAATTAGTAAATGCACATTACTAATTATTATTTTCTAAAAGATATGCATTTAATTGCTGGAAATTAAATATCATATAAAAACTAAGAAACCTTAATTAAAAGATTCTCAATTTATTTCGATCCTGGGATTCTCCTTTAGCTATTAAGGAATATCTTTGAACAATTAATGATAAGAGTTACTGCACATGTTCAAAGTATGTCGACATCTTTACTTTGCAAGTCCTTTTTCATACTTACAATCTTGGAAACGATTTTCCACACTTCCAAACAAGTTTAGAATTGGTTTATCTGACTTCCAAGAACTATGTGATTGATTATCCTATCAAATCACCAATCATGGGTTTCACGGTTCTACCAAAACAAGTTCGGTTCTACCTCCATGTGAGTACTGTGCATAGTCACGCTAGTTACCAAAACTTGGTTGACTAGGTACTAGGATCGGTTCCCCACATACTTATGGTAACTACCTGTATTTTGTGCACATGTCCATAGGATCGATTTACCCAAAACTACAAACTTGTTGCACATGTTCATAGGATCGGTTCCCCCATCTACTAAAAACGTGTTGCACCTCTTACAAGGATCGATTCCCCTCTTGTAAATTTGTTTCACCTCTTACTAGGAACGGTTCCCTAATGGCTAGATAAAAGTTGCTATTTACAAGGCATCGATCATACCATCTTAAGTGATTACTTAAGATCGGTTTCACTAATAAAAGTCATACCAATACATAAGTCAGGCCTTGTGAATAGTTTTACCAAGATACATAAACAAGTTTATGAGCGGTTATACTAAACACACATATTGGTAATTCAAAATAGATTTGCAATGAATAACAATACCAATAAGCCTAGCGATTTCCCTTTCGATTCACAAAACAAGTTTATGAACTTATTTCCTTTAAACGAATGTAAAACATTGTTTCCTAGGATGAAATCTTCACTCATACCCATACATAATCACAATAGCATTCATATGATCATGTCGATGTCTTTATATACAAAGTTTAATGGTTAAGCAATAAACCTCGTATTGTATTCCTTAACACTATGTCTAACTAGAGTATCATACACAGCTTTGCAGTTATGTTTTCAATATGCACGACTTAAAAGATACGTTAGGGAATGAAATAGATTAAGTAAAATATTACTAACCTCAAGAGGAAGGATGATGTTGTCGTTGTAGCTCCATACTTCTTCACATTCTTCAAGTCTTCATGTAATACTTGTAAGTCTCATATCCTAACACTTTCAAGCTAACCTATACGAAGTTGACTCTAGTATATAATCAAGCGACTCTTTAAATGAGTTTTGATTCACTAAAATATGACAACCAAACTTGACATACCAACGCTTGGTGGGTTCAACCGAGCTATGCTCTAATAATCTTCCCCTTTGTCAATTTTAGTGACAAAACTCTTACATCATATGGATAAACAAATTACAAAAATTCATTATACACATACGCTTGATTCCAAGTTCAACAGCACAAAACCTGCATTAAATTCAATCCTTAAATGTCGTTGCTGACATTATAATAACAAAGCTAATACTCCCCCTAAAGGTAAGATAGGTAGATTTTCAATCCGCACGTCTTTGTTATTTTCATGTAGTTCCTCATAACTACGTATCATATGATATGTGATTCCCCCTTAGTCTATGCTTTCACTCTTTTCGTTAGAATAAACGTTTTAGCACAAATGTCCTTTCCCTTAGTGATACCAACTCACAACAAATCAATATCACTTATTTACTCCATATATTTCTCCCCCTTTTTGTCACAAAATGACAAAGAAACGAAAAAATAAAGGACAAACCGAAAGGATCTTACAAATCTCACAAAGAGAATTTGGAAACCTATAAGAGTTGAGCACGAGGGTTTTGCATACTATTTTAGATAATCAATATTAAAACCGAAACTACAAGTAATTTGGTTTTAACATGTTATCTAGGAAACAATTGCTTGTAGCAATTTTCCCTAATAGTTTAGCACTTCAAAAATCTACTAATCACCTTAGTTCTTTTGCTAAACCGATTGTACAAATACAATCTCTTGTTCGATAAGACCAAAGTAAAGATCATAATTAACTTTATTTTTCTCATCAGGCTCTAATTATTCTCAATAATAACTTAGACCTTTCACTTTTAAACAAGACAAATACTAGGTTAGTTAACTAGTAATTCTTGTTAAGGCATTCGGTTAGACTTGAATAACCGAAACCTCCACATTTGATAAGTCTAACTAAGATCCGAAAAACTTAGTTTCTCTTATCCGGAAATCACTTGGACTAAACAAATGATCCCGAAACCTTATGTTAAGCCATAAACAATCCATACAAACCAAATAAATCAACTTGCATAATCATTTATCTTAACCGGAAGCAATTGAAACAAACATAAACATTATAGCACTGCAATTGCACCGAAATTTTGTAAGCCTAAACAATTGATATCAAACAATAACGAAAGATAACAATAGTTTTTCTTAACCTGAAACAATTGAATCACAATCAAACATCCATACAGAAATAATGGAATCAACATCAATTGTACTGAAAATTTTGTTAAGCAAAAGCAATAAATATATGAAATAAAATAATGCTTTTCTTAAACAGGAAAACAATTAACTAACAAGATTGTTACCTCAAATTCCGCATCCTCTTCTCCCCTTAAGATATGTCATTAAGAGCAAGTTAACTTAGAACTCTCCCCCATTAAAGTTGTCATCCTCCCACCAAAACAAAAGAACAACAACAAAGAGCAACCTTTACCAGAGAAAGGTTGAAAACCGGTTTTAACTATGCGATGCAAAAGTTGAAACCTCGAAACACAAACCAAACACAATAGGATTGCTATCAAGTAAATAGGAATTAACGTTTGTGTATTTTACTTCTAATTATAATAAAAACAATTATAATTACGGAAATAGAAAAGTAAAGACACAGCAAGATTTTGTTAACGAGGAAACCGCAAATGCAGAATTACCCCGGGACCTAGTCCAGAATTGAATACTCTCAGAATTAAGCCGCTATACAAAATCAAACCAACTTCGTACAGTTGAGACCAAGCAACTAAACCTAAAGTTCACCTAGTTTCCTTAGTATCCCTGCACCTCCAACTTGCAGTAAGTCACGCACTTGGAACAATTCTTTTGGTTCGTATTCCAAACAGTAAAGAAACAACAAATCTATTCGGTAACAACTCTTTTCAAACAACGTGATATGAGTCTGACAAAGGCTCTTTGATAGACGCATTTATGTGTCTATTTTCATCTCTATTGTATATATTATTAGTACCCATTTTTGTACTTATTATGGTGTTTTATGTCTTTGTAGGTATTTTTAGAGAAATAAGCTCTTGCGACGAAATTGGCTCGTAAAGTGGTGCTTTACACCCCAGGATAGAGTACTAAAGGCACCCCAGAAATGCACCGGAAGCACCCCAGAAATACACCGGAAGAATCCCGAAAAAGTGTTGGAAAAACCCCAGAAAAAAGTGTTAAAGGCACCCACCAAAATTACTAAAGGCACCCTAAAAATGGATAAGGGCACCCCCAAGGCAGCCGAGCTGCTAAAGGCACCCGCGTTTTGGATTCAGGGCACTTCACCTTCATCGTTTGAAAAATATTTTTGGCGGGAAAAAAATTCATTTTTCTGCAGAATTTTCTCTTGGATTTTTGGACGTGATTTAGTGAGATTAAATCCCTGAAACTTAATGGGTAGACGTGATATGACTATATAAAGCTGGTATGGGTGTTGTTTCCGATCAAATTTGGCTTAATTACGTGTTTCAATCCAAAACAGTGGACACAAGTTTTCACGGGTTCAAGTGAATTTGACACGAGTTTGAGGCATGTAATGCATGAGTTTCGAGTGTGTTGCACTACAAATATTCATGAAGAAGATAAATAACGAAGTTTGACAGCTGAGAACGCGTGGAAGATCAAAAAATGGAAATTTTAGCCGTGGAGAATAATATTGATAAATGAAGATTATTTGGGAGATATGGCCGGATTAAATGAGGATTAGGAGTATAAATAGATTTCTACAGGTACAAGGAAGGGTTGTGGAGAGTTTGGGGAGCTGAGAAGAACCAGAGAGTCGAGAAATCAAGTTGCAGGAAAATTCCATTTTCTGCTGCTGCTGCTGCTGATAAACGCGAAGAACATTAGACGCAAGGTAACCGTCGTTCTTCAACAGTGACAGCGACACAAGGATGAGGGTCGTAATGCGACAGTGTTAACAACACTTCATTTTTATCGTTCTCTGTAACAGCTCAGTTTGTAACAAACAGAAGTGTTACAAACCCGGTTTTTGTCAATTTTCTCCTATTTCATCATTTGTGAACCATTTTTGAGCAATAATAAAGATGAATTTTGAGCATATTTCCATGATAATGATGAGCTAATTCTCGCGTAACCAAGGCTTGGAGGAAGCTATTGTTGCATGAATAATTGGTAATTATTTTACTTTTCTCTAATTTTGCAATTTATAATTCACTCAAATTACTGCTTTGCAGAATTTTAATTATTTGCATAATTTTTCCTAATTAGTTGTGATTCAATTAGATAGGTTATGCTTTGGTTAGATAATCTATGCTTAAGGGATACAATTAATGTTTGAGAATATGCTTGATAATTTGTGAGTTAAGAAAAAGAGATTTTAAAAATAATTAGAGTTTTGGAATTTTTATCATCATTTATTCATGTGTAATAGTGGAATCTAGTGTCTTGGTTATTTTCACTCTAAAAAAAAAACAAATTTGGATTAAAATTTTCTCTACTTTTAGTTTAAATAAATCTAGCTTTCACAAGTCTTACGAACTCATTCTTACCACTATCTAAAATTACATCACTCTTCCGTTTAACCAATAAACTCCTTTGTCGGGTCCTTAGATCAATCTCTCAACAACTACCGAAGTAATTGTTAGACCACTACTATTAATCACAAAGAAGTGTATTGATGCCGATCTACTCAACTAATCAATCCAATCTATCACAAAGATAAGCCGATTATAGTTGGATCCCTTTCCAGCCGAAACAAGTATTGTGCACACCAAAGATTATGAACCCAAAAAGTCTTCTTGTCTTCAAATCTTCTTTGATCTTCAATCAGCACCTGCACACAATCAACTTGAATCTCTTGTGATCAATCACACACAGAATGGAGTCTATTAACGTTGGATTATCACAAGACGTCCTTAGATCTACAAACAGTCTAAAGATCCCCATCGAAACTTCGATCTAGTTTGAGTGAATCTTATATCAGAAGAGAAGATTCTAAAGCATAAACAAACAAGGCGCAATCAAAGTTCAACAACCGTTATTTAATCAAATCATTCGAAAACTAAAATAAACTGCAATTATCTAGTTTCCCACCAACGGTACTAATAGAGCTTCTCAATCCCACAGAAGTCTTTAAACCGAGCGGCCGTAAGAGATTTTTTCTAATTAGGGTACTTTCCTCTCTGATAGACGGCTCCACCAGTAACAACATAACTGAGGTAGTTTTGCTGGCTCTGAGGATTAGTTTGCTAGAAATGCAAAATTCAATATTTATAGACAAGGAAGTTTGGACACCAAGGAATTTCCAAAACCGAATATTCTCAAAGATATGCAATAAACACAAAATCGGTTGTCATAACTCCTAGAAATACACTGTCCAAATATTGATCGAAATCCCAATAGAAAAATCTATAATTAGTAAATGCACATTACTAATTATTATTTCTAAAGATTTGCATTTAATTGCTGGATCTTAAATAGCATATATAAACTAAGAAACCTTAATTAAAAGATTCTTAATTTATTTCGATCCTGGGATTCTCCTTTAGCTATTAAGGAATATCTTTGAACAATTAATGGTAAGAGTTACTGCACATGTTCAAAGTATGTCGACATCTTTACCTTGCAAGTCCTTTTTCATACTTACAATCTTGGAAACGATTTGCCACACTTCCAAACAAGTTTAGAATTGGTTCATCTGACTTCCAAGAACTATGTGATTGATTATCCTATCAAATCACCAATCATGGGTTTCACGGTTCTACCAAAACAAGTTCGGTTCTACCTCCATGTGAGTATTGTGCATAGTCACGCTAGTTACCAAAACTTAGTTGACTAGGTACTAGGATCGGTTCCACACATACTTATGGTAACTACCTGTATTTGGTGCACATGTCCATAGGATCGGTTTACCCAAAACTATAAACTTGTTGCACATGTTCATAGGATCGGTTCCCCCATCTACTAAAAACATGTTGCACCTCTTACAAGGATCGATTCCCCTCTTTTAAATTTGTTGCACCTCTTACTAGGATCGGTTCCCCAATGGCTAGATAAAAGTTGCTATTTACAAGGCATCGATCATACCATCTTGAGTGATTACTTAAGATCGGTTTCTTTAATAAAAGTCATACCAATACATAAGTCAGGCCTTTTGAATAGTTTTACCAAGATACATAAACAAGTTGATGAGCGGTTATACTAAACACACATATTAGTAATTCAAAATAGATTTGCAATGAATAACAATACCAATAAGCCTAGAGATTTCCCTTTCGATTCACAAAACAAGTTTATGAACTTACTTCCTTTAAACGAATGTAAAACATTGTTTCCTAGGATGAAATCTTCATTCATACCCATACATAATCACAATAGCATTCATATGATCATGTCGATGTCTTATATACAAAGTTTAATGGTTAAGCAATAAACCTCGTATTGTATTCCTTAACACTATGTCTAACTAGAGTATCATACACAGCTTCGCAGTTATGTTTTCAATATGCACGACTTGAAAGATACGTTAGGGAATGAAATAGATCAATTCTAAAATTTTAATAACCTTAAGAGGAAGGATGATGTTGTCGTTGTAGCTCCATACTTCTTCACATTCTTCAAGTCTTCATGTAATACTTGTAAGTCTCATATCCTAACACTTTCAAGCTAACCTATACGAAGTTGACTCTAGTATATAATCAAGCGACTCTTTAAATGAGTTTTGATTCACGAAAATATGACAACCAAACTCGACATACCAACGCTTGGTGGGTTCAACCGAGCTATGCTCTAACAAGAAGTAATGTTCGAAACCACCTGTGGATCAAAGAGATTGTTTAATAAACCTAAGTTCCATTCTCCGGAATTGTGTAAGATTAATTGAGAAACCCTGTTAATATCCATCTGTAGATCAATTTGTTTAGAAATAATATGATCCATTGTCTGTGGTATCCAAGGGTTGTCCCAGACTTTAACATTCCTCCCATCTGAAATCTTCCAAAACAAATTGTTCAAGAGATACTGCCTAACTTCCAGTAAACTGCTCCAAACCGAAGAACAATTATTAGGCTATGTAGTACTCCAAAAAGAATCATTATGAATGTATTTTTCCGATAGAAGCTTAACCCACATAGCTTCCTCATTTTCCAAGAATCTCCACGCAAGTTTACAGATCATTGCTATATTCATTAATTCCATGTTTTGAATTCCCAATCCTCCATCTTCCTTACTCAAAAACACCTTCGACCAGTTGAAGAAGTGCAGTTTTCTCTCATCAGTGGAATCACCCCACCAAAAACATCTCATTATCTTATCCATTTCCTTCATAACACCTTTCGGAAAAAGGCAAATTCCCATGCAGTATATAGGAATTGAGGAGAGACATGTTTTTAACAACACAGTTCTTCCTGCCATGTTGGTAAAGTGAAATCTCCATCCTAGCAGTCTTGAATAAAATTTATCAACAAGATGATCAAAACTTGCAATTTTATAATCTGACTTTAAAGGGAAAATCCCAAGATACTTATCGTCAAATACCATTTCTCTTACACCCAAGTCATGAATGGTTGATTGCTTTCTTAAATCAGAAATCCCTTTACTGAAATAAATTGATGATTTATTATAATTTGTCAGTTGACCTGATAAGGAAGCATATTGATGCAACAATTTCTTCATATTGAGCACATTAACTCTGGAATGTTCACCAAAGAAGAACAAGTCGTCTGCGAATATCAAATGTGAGATTGTAGGTGCCCATCTATTAATTTTATATCCTTGATACAGGCCTTGAGACTCAAATTGATTCATCAGTAAAGAGAGACCCTGAGAGCAGATAATAAATAGGGTAGGAGACAATGGGCATCCCTGTCGAATGCCCCTTTCACTCTTAAAGAATCCTTGAGGAGAACCATTGATGTTAATCGAGAAAGAAGTAGTCATCACACAATCCATGATTAAAGAATGGGATTTTCCAGTAATACCCATAACTTGAAGCATATCTCCAAGAAACCTCCAGTTAACACGATCATATGCTTTAACCATATCCACCTTAAGTGCAAAATGCCCATTAACAGCCCTAGAATTATTCATAGAATGAAGTAATTCCTTTGCAATAATAATGTTGTCTAAAATCTGGCGACCAGGTACAAAAGCACTCTGCGACCAAGATATAAATTCTTCCAAGTATGGCTTGATTCTATTTGACAGAATTTTGGCCACAATCTTGTATAAGATATTGCAAAGAGATATTGGACGATAATCTTATGGTGTTGCTGGGTTTTTGATCTTCGGAATCAGAGTAATGTTAGAGTGATTCAATAACTCAGGGAAAACAACATAATGAAATATTTCTTTTATTAATTTGTAAACATCATTACAAATAGTACTCCAGCATTTTTTTTTAAAGATTGGAGAGTATCCATCTGGTCCTGGAGAAGTGAAAGACCCCATTTTAGATATTACTGCCCAGATCTCTTCCATTGTTGGAATTCTACCTATCTCCTCATTATCTATGCTAGAAACTACTTCACCCTAAATACAAATTTGTTGAGGATCTGGTGAAGGCTGTTCTTGAAATAGATTCTTGAAGTGGTGGATTAGTTCTTGAGATATTTCATCATGATTTGAAGTCCAGGATTGATCATTTTTTAGCAGATGACTAATGGTATTCTTCCTTCGTCTTTGCTGAACAGAAAGATGAAAATGTCTAGTGTTTCTATCTCCATACTTTGCCCATTGCTGTTTCATTCTTTGATCCAAATAAGTAGCTTCCATGATAAGATAATCATTCAATTCAGCGGTCACAAGTTTTTCTTTTTGAATATTAGAAGCCGAAGGACGCCATGATTGGATTCTTAGTAATTTTGCCTTCAGAATTGCGATTTTGTGTTTGATACATCCAATTCTTCTTAGACTCCATTCAGTAAGGAAATATCCCAATTTTCTTAATTTTGACTGAATATCTTCATTCTCTTCTTGAGACCATCATTCATTTACTTTGTCAAGAAATTCCGGATGCGATAGCCAGTGAGCTTCGAATTTATAATTAGGTGGAGCTCTTGCTATGCTTCTGCAGGTATTTAAAAGAATAGGAGCGTGATCACTCGCAATTCTAGGAAGATGTAGCACATCTGCATTATGAAATCCAATACACCATTCAGGATTAGCTAACACTCTATCAAGACGTTTCCTTATTAAGCCCTCTATTTCTCTTCCATTTTTCCAAGTATAAGCAGGCCCCTTATATCCCAAATCAATTAGATGATTTTGTTGAATGAAATCATTGAAGTAAGAGATATTGGAGTTCAATACAGGAAGACCACCAAATTTTTCATCACTGGATACTATTGCATTGAAGTCACCTATGAAACACTTCGGTCCTTCGAAGTTTTGAGCATATGAAATCATATTTCGCCAGAAATTTGATCTTTGAGAAGAAACAGGTGGTCTGTAGATGCAATACAAGTGCCAAGGTTTCCTTGAATAATCATTAAGAACAGTAGCATGAATGAGATTAGAAGATTTTGAAATAATCTCAACAGTAATGTCATCTTTCCATAACAGCCACAGTCCTCCACTTCTCCCCACAGATGCAACAATACAATGATTTTGAAAACCAAACTGAGAAAAACGCTGTAAAGATGTAGTCTCAGACATTTTTCTGAAAGGAATAAAATAGAAGGATCAATACCCTTGAGGAATGTTTTTAATGCTCTAATTGTTGGAGGATTCCCCAAACCCCAACAATTCCAAGCCATCATTAACATTTATGGTGTGGCTGTTTAGGGTTTGTCGCCTTACCATTTGATGAACAAGAACCATTCTTCTTTGCATACTCTGATCTTGGAGAATTGTTAATAATGTAGGATTCATATTTGGCTCTTTTTTGTGCTCTAATATCAGAAATCCGATCAAACCCAACAGTCTGTAATCCTTCTGAAGGTGTAGTCATAGTATTCCATCTCCGAGAGTTTGAACTTGAAGGTAATGGTTTTGCAACAACCTTCTTTGGTGGATAAGGGGACATTGATGAAATTTGTATACCCTTTTCAGCATTCTTACAATTGGAATATTCCCGATGGAGGCACAATTCAGAATTCCAAATGCTTCTTTCAGAAACTTCAAAGTCAGCCACATGAATTTCATACCTGAGAATTCTAGTCATCGCATAATCTGATCCGGTATTCTTAGTATAACCATCGCTCAAATTTTAAGAAACCTGAGGACATATCTGAACATTTCTATAGTCATCCATCTTTTCTTTTCCTCTTGAATTATGGGTATTAGAAGCAGAGGCAATGTTACTTCGATTGTAATTGGTTTCACACTTGAATCTGGCTGCTTGTAGTACGGATCATCCACAACAAAGATATCCTTGAAAACAGGTTTTTCTTGCTCAGCAAGTCTGCCAGAGACGCAGATAGTAGGCTTATATGTTTGCTTTATTAGTTCCATTGCCTCTTCATGTTGATGTGATGGGAAAGTATTGTAGACATGATTTTTGAAGTAATTTACTTTAGGACACATCTTCATCCAATGGCCAATGAAACCACAGAATAAACAAAACCTAGGAAGACGTTCATACCTCAATTCAAGAGCATAGTCAGGTTTCCCTGGGAGAGGAAAAGGAATAGCTTTTGGAAGGGGATGATTAATGGAAATATGTGTGTTGGCTTTAGCAAATTTTCCCCAAGAAGTACATTCATATGTTGCTATCGGTCGAGTAGACCCAATCTGAGACATCAAATCATATACATATAGAGAGCATAAATTTTCAACCAGTAAACCGTGAATTTGAATTCCCAACTCAACAGATTCGAATTTGTATTCTTATGGTAACTTGTTTGGAATACATCTCTCCAGAGCATGTAGATCATCCTTGATAATCCATGGTATGCCTTCAAGTATCAAAGAGGCATCAACTTGTGATTCAAATTTGATGATGTAAGTATCATCAGTAAAAACTGATACATAGAAAACTTGATTGGTTTTCCAGATTTTGTTTAGAGTTTCACGAACCATATTGATGGAAAAAGTTTTTGGGGAGATGATTTTCAATATTAGACAGTTTTGATGTCTTAATTTAGTTCCTGGGAAATTGGTATTGATATTGACAGTGGCACTGGAAGATTCACGTGAAAGAAGGTTCGCAAATTGATTTAGAAGATCAGTAGATGAAGGATTTGAAGGCATGTAACGCTCAGGAATCTCTGTGTTAGACATGATGAATGTTGTAAGAAAGTGAAGGAAAGAAGACCTTGAAGGCTATAAAAAGGGTTAACGTAGTAACCAATTAGAGGCAATTATGGGCAGTTGAGAGTAGTTTAACTGAAAATTTTGAAAAATAAAACCGAAAAGAAAAAGAAGTTAATGAATAAATAGACGGTTGATGAATAGAACAAACAGTTGATGAATAAAAAATAGAGATGAAGTTATACAGAAACTATCTTCATGCAGATTGACTAAAATCGATTCACATTCTGATTCAAGGTTGAATCAGTAATGAATCTGGTGTTGTGTGAAGAAAGCCTTTAGAAACTAGATATTATTTCAACAACTAAGTGCAGAGTAATGATAATGAGAGGAAATCTCATATATAAACAAAAACTTGAATATGATTACATTGATTAAATTATTAATGATTTGATTGTGAAAATGATTACATGATGATTGAACAATGATTGTTAATGATTAAACCATATAGAATTGTACAAAACCAACAAAAACGATGAAGAATTTTTAGAAATACTCAAAGAGTTGCAGAGAGGAGGTTGGTGTGAACTATCTGGTTCGTTCTCCTCCGTGGACCCAATAACTGTCCTATAGGTCCTCTACCGATCTTACATTAGGGGTTTACCTGTTTGGATAGCACATCAGGAGTAGCTTTTCGACTTCTAGAAATCGAAAAGTCAAAAGTTAGTTTGACTGTCAGATTTCAAAACGACTTCTAAAAGTCGAAAAGTTAACTTTTTGTGAAGCAAAACAGTTTTGCTTCCGACTTTGACTTCTGGAGAAGCAAAATGCAGGGAAAACCCAGCTCGAAGTCGTCATCCCAGTGAAATTCATGTCACTACGTACAAGGCAGCTGGCTAGATACTTCATACTTGTGGTTTTTGTGGAGTTTAAGTGGTTAAATTTTAGTTTCAGTTGAACATATAACTGTTTCTTAGAGTAACAAAAGAAGAACAAAAATGCATTTAAGTACCATGAAAATTATCATAAACTACATTGAACTGCTCTAAAAGTTCTAATAAAACCGGGCAAAATAAAAAAATAAAGTTCTGATAAACAAAAAGGAAGAAAGACTTGTAAAGTAAAACTATGAAACCACTAATTGTATTTGTTATTAGCTTGATTTTGAATGAATCAAGTTAGCCTTGTAGGAATACGTCGACTTTGGCATTTTGAGCTCTTGACAAGAACTTCATACAGATAGGAGGTTTAACATTAGCCAATGAAAGTATGGAAGCTGGCATTCCCCATAGAGAGTCACCACAAATCAATCCTGATGCCACAGCAGGTACGAATGCATCAGCTTCATCTTTGTTGTTCCGCTCCATCCAAAACCGGTATAAACTTCCAACACACATATCGATTGTAAAGTAACCTCCTAAGTAGAATGGAACAGCCATAGCCATAGCACTTGGAACATACTTATGAGCGTTGGATTTTCGGTGCACCAAAACTTCTTTGATTATGTTCAATAATATAGCAAGCGCGAAGAATCCAATGGATAGCTTCAAGCAGTTCTTTGGTAGAGACGATATTCCTTGAACAGCAATAAGCGCAATACCACGATATAAAGCCCCATAAGGAGCTGGATATGGAGTGCCAGGTTGCCCGAGATCAGGATAGCTTTTGTAGAAGAAGTACCAGTAGACAACTGGAGAGTAAATAACGCCAAGGAAAGTTCCAATGACTTGGCTAACGAACATAGATTTTGGTGAAGAAAGGGTTAGATAACCTGTCTTGAAATCCTGCATCAAATCTGATATTGTCGATACTATACTCATCATAACACCACATGCAGCAAGACCAGCAATTATTCCTCCATTGTTTAAACCAACCCAAGCACCAAATATGAAAATTGCAAGCTTCCCGTAGTTAGAAGCTAAAGACCAATCTGTTAAACGGCATCCATAAGAGTTGCAGAAGGCCAACACAGGTGCAATAATGTAAATAATCATGATGTGATAAACTTTTAAAGAAGGGAATATGAAAGGAACACCTACGACGGAGGCGCCTGCTAAAAGAACATAGCCGAGTAAGGCAACCCAATGTGGGATCTGATCTTTTAGGAAGTATTCAGTGCGACGCTGATCATCGTAGCTCATTACAGTTTCAGAAGTACCTATGACACCTTTATCTGAAAATTTTTTCTTCATGTTGTATAAGGTTTTGGATAGCACCACAACAAAGTGGAATAAACCATCCCCGAGAATCATAGCTATAGCGACGAAAACCTTGTACCCCCGAAGACCGCTTAAACTATTTGTTGGAATGTGAATAATCTTCCTTAGAGAGCCTGTGCTCTCTTTGGTTGTTTTATATTATCTTTATTAATGTCTGAATAATTTTCAGTTAATGTAGAGAATAACCAGAATAATTGTAAGAAAGGTAAGAGAATAATATCTAATCTATTACACCACCTTAGTCGGAGCGGGAGAAGAGCAGACGCTCAGACTAGTACGAAAACGAGTAAACAGCTGGCGAGGAAGGCCCTTGGTAAAAATGTCAGCATATTGATTTTCCGAGGGTATGTTTAAGACGTGAATGTCACCAATGCGAACGCGATCACGTACGAAATGTATGTCAATCTCCACATGTTTGGTGCGTTGATGTTGAACAGGATCTCCAGACATATAAACTGCACTGACATTATCACAGTATACAATGGTGGCACGTCGTACAGGAAGATGTAACTCAAGAAGTAGGTTGCGAAGCCAAGTAGTCTCAGCAACTGCATTGGCAACTCCCCGGTATTCAGCTTCAGCACTGGAACGTGAGACTGTTTCCTGACGCTTGGAAGACCAGGAAACTAGATTATCGCCGAGGAAGATGCAGTAACCTGAAGTTGATCGACGAGAATCTGGACATCCCGCCCAATCGGCATCGGAATATGCAGTTAAACAAGAAATTGTGGTAGCAGATAGAAACAAGCCATGATCAAGAGTACCCTGAAGATAACGAAGGATCCGCTTAAGGGCCTGCATGTGAGGCTCCCTAGGATCATGCATAAACAGACATACCTGCTGAACTGCATAAGAGATATCCGGTCTAGTGAAAGTAAGGTACTGTAGAGCTCCCGCCAGGCTTCGATATAAAGTTGGATCCTCAATTCTTGGACCAGAAGTTGCACTGAGTTTCGAATGAGTATCCACCGGTGTTGCCACGGGATTACAAGTCGTCATGGATGCCCGTGCAATAATATCCTTCGTGTAGACTGATTGAGACAAGTAGAGACCTGAAAAGGAGCGGTGAACAGAAATACCCAAAAAATGATGCAGCGGGCCAAGATCAGTCATAGCAAACTCTCGTTTCATCAATGCAATAAAACGACAAAGAAGTTGATCACTATTTGCTGTTAAAATAATATCATCAACATATAGTAGTAAGTATGCTGTCTCGGATCCGGATTGATAGACGAAGAGAGAGGGATCACATACACTACCCCGAAAACCACAATTGGTAATAAACTTGGAAAAACGCTGAAACCATGCACGAGGTGCCTGCTTTAAACCATAAAGAGATCGACGTAGTCGACATACATAATCAGGGTGAGCAGGGTCAACAAAACCCGGAGGCTGATGCATATAAACTGTTTCAGACAAATCCATGTGAAGAAATGTATTCTTGACATCTAGCTGATGTATAGGCCAGGAGCGTGAAGCTGCAATAGTGAGCACAGTATGAATAGTTACCGGTTTGACAACTGGGCTAAATGTTTCAAAACAGTCAACTCCAATCTGTTGGGATTTACCATTTGCAACAAGACGTGCCTTATGACGCTGCAAAGAACCGTCGGCATTAAACTTGTGGCGAAAAAGCCACATAGAACGAATAACATGTGCATCTCGTGGCCGTGGAACAAGTACCCAAGTATTAGTTTTCAACATAGCATTGTATTCATCTAGCATGGCCGCATTCCAGTTAGGGTCCCTAAGAGCATATAAGTGAGAACGAGGCAATGGAGAGATCACATACTTGGACTGGACATGAAGATTGAGTTTGGGATTGGGGCAGAAAATTCCGCGTGAGGCCCGAGTAACTGGATGAGTATAGGGAAGGATGGGTGGAGCCGTAACAGTGGAGGTCTGAACAGAAGTTGGAACTGGAGAGTCCTGGCTGGGAGAGGCGACAGAAACTGTAGGTTGTTCAGGCGAAGGAGTAGTAGCTAGACTCGGCAGAATAGAAGCGGAAGGAGCAGTAGGCATTGTAGGTCTGCGCCTGTGTGGAGGAGTATAGGGGATAGTTGCACTGTGTACAACAGGCGAAGAGGTTGAAGGAGCCGCTGACGGGTAAGCAAGATTGTCAGCTAAAGAGTGATGGATAGGCGAAGTAGAGAAATCAGACTCTGTTGAATTGGTGGGAGCAATAGTTGCAAAGGGAAAAACAGTTTCGTCAAAGGTAATATGACGAGAGATGATTATTTTATGAGTGGCAAGATCAAGACAACGATAACCACGATGATTGATAGGAAAACCAAGGAACACACATTTAGTAGAACGGGAAGCAAGTTTGTGAGGTGTGGTGGATGAAAGATTAGGGTAGCAAAGACATCCAAATATGCGAAGGTGATCATACGTAGGTTGGCGACCATATAGAGCAAAAACCGGAGAACGAAAATGGAGAATTTTGGTAGGAAGAATGTTATGGAGATAGACTGCCATATTGACAGAGTCATCCCAATACTTTGGGGGAATGGAGGCGTGAGTCATAAGTGTACGAGTAATGTCGTTGACACGACGAATCATACGCTCAGCCTTGCCGATTTGAGAGGAAGTTTGAGGAAAAGAGAATCGGAAAACAAAGCCATTTGTATGAGCAAAATTATGAAAAGAAGAGTTATCAAATTCACGCCCTAAGTCACATTGAATTTTTTTGATGTCACACTCAAATTGAGTTTTAATAAATGAGTGAAATTCCAAGAATTTTGTATAAACCTGATATTTGAACCTTAAAGGATAAACCCATAGATAATTAGTAAAATCATCCAACAAAATAAGGTAATATCGAAAACCTATGTCGACATGTGATGGACAGGTCCATAAGTCACTATGAATAATATCAAAAGGTGCAAACGTATTTGAATTAGACTCAGAAAATGGTAATCTAACATGTTTGCTAACTTGACAGGAATGACACAGTGTAGAACATGCACTTTTATTACATGAAATAAGACTTTTGGTGCGTAGGACATCTATGATAGCCTTGCCAGGGTGGCCAAGACGGTGATGCCAAACATTGGGCGAGCAAACAGCAACAGAGATAGGTTGAGGCAGGGACGTAGTGGGAGAAGAGACGACAGACTTGGTGATAGGATAGAGATCTCCAGAACTGTTACATTGTAGAATAGTCTTCTTCGAAATCAGATCCTTCACAGAGAAACCAAATGGGTCAAATTCAACAGACACATGATTATCAGTGGTGAATTTACGAACAGATACTAGATTTTTGATAATATCAGGGAAAACTAGGGTATCTTTGAGCTGAAGAATACGAGAAGAAAGGTTGAAGAACTTGGTACCACTAGCCGTAACCGGAATGTTGTTGCCATTGCCAACTAGAATAGAACGAACATTGCTAGAGTTGAAAACGTTATGCAGCGTACCTTGATTTGTGGTAAGGTGCGATGTGGCACCAGTATCCATATAGAATGCATCGTCAGGTGGCTGAAGACTCATGGAACTATACGCCTCTGCAATATCGTCGGTTGGAGAAGTTCTGTGCTGGGAACGAGGAAAGCTTGGCCACAGCCAAGTCCAGGTGACCTGCCGCATTGTGTACGCTGGTGATGTTGCTGTGGAGAACTGCTGTTGCTATGCGACATGTGGGGTGAATAGGATGGTTGCCAGGATGGTGCTGTAGGGTACGGGCAAGGGGGCAATGTCCAGTTTGGTGGCCAATACGACTGGTAGGTGTGCAGGCGAGGCATAGTTGGTGTTGGCAGTAGGGGTGGTTGAGCCACTGTGTTGCTGTAGCTGGAGGCAGGGCGAGGACCACGTCGGCCATTGTTTGAACGACTTGGCCGCTGTGTATTACGATTTGAAGAGTAGGCATCAGCAGCAGCCAGTGCTGTAGGCGGAGCTGCTAGGGTTTGCTGGGAACGAAGAATCTCCTCCGTACGAAGTTGTGATCGAGCAGTATCAAAACTTGGCATGGATTGTTGAATGAATGAGGCAACGGTGTTGTATTCCTCCGGAAGGCCATTAACGAGTTGGATAACCAATCTCTTCTCATTCATGGGAAAATCAAGATCATGTAATCGATCGGACAGTGATTTTAGCTTGTCACGGTAATCATAAACACCAGTACATTCAACAAATTTAAGATTAACAAATTTACTTTCAAGGGTTGCAGCGCGATTACCTTTGTTGTCTTGAAAAAGCTTCTTAAGGTGATTCCAAATCTCATGAGAAGTGGTGCCAGATTTGAGGACGGTAAGCATTAAATCTTTGGCCATGGTAGAGAACATCCATTGGCGACAGAGAGCGTCTAGTTGTTTTACGGTATCGGCATCAAGATCCGCTGGCGTTGCTGATCCGTCAATGAGAAAGAGGAGACGGTGAGCTTGAAGATGGAGTTCAAAAAGAAAAACCCATGAAGAGTATTCATCCTGTTTAATGTCTAGGAGAATAGGGATTAAGGTTTTGATGTTTGTGACAGCAAACGCCGGATGTAGAGGTTTTTTTATCACCAGCCATATGATTTTTAGAAGAAAAAAATAAAATTTTGAAAAGGAGAGAATATGATCGAGGTTAGGATGATACCATGTTGGAATGTGAATAATCTTCCTTAGAGAGCCTGTGCTCTCTTTGGTTGTTTTATATTATCTTTATTAATGTCTGAATAATTTTCAGTTAATGTAGAGAATAACCAGAATAACTATAAGAAAGGTAAGAGAATAATATCTAATCTATTACTATTATCAAAAAGATCTGCACTGTACCACTTGCCTTTCTGTTGTGCAACAAGTGGCCACATTAGTCCCCAAGAGAGGATGGATCCAAACAACATCGACAAGGTTATCGAGTAAGGGCAGATCATTCCTACCCCAAATAAGTACTTGAGAAATCAAAATAGAAATTCTGGTCCAAGGCTTTAAGACCAAAAGTCGGGAAAGATGCAAACCCACAACCCTTGGAAGCTGTGAAGAACCACTGAAAGAATGCCCATATAAAACTTCCAGTGAACCACTTAAAAAGCGTTTTAAGTTGTGCCTTTGCTAGTTTGGCTCCTTTAGGTGTATGGAAGCTGTTGATGAGGTATGCTGTAGCAGTTCCACTTGGGTAAGTTAATTTGAAATCAATGATCATAATTTTTCTTAAAGGAAGAATCGAGAAGAGACCAACAAAGCTAACAGCAAAAAGAAAACCATACATCCATGGAAGGTGGAGAGCATGGACGTTCTTTACAGTGTTTGCTATGGCCGGTCCTTGATCTGCAACAATCTTTGTCATACCAAGTGCATAATTTGCATATCCACAGCTAAAAGCGATTCCAGATGCGGCAACAACACAAGTCTGAATAATAGTATTTTCTTGTCTCGTGAAAGGCTTGCTTGAAATACCCATCTTCGACAACACATAAGTCCATGACTTGATCAAGAAAAATCCCAACAAACCAGCAGCAACATTAAGAGAAGGTACTATTCCAGTAGTAAGAGTGAGTTTCATCACAATGAATGTGAATGCAAACCCCAAGATACCACTTACAAATATTGATCTTACTGTTAATTGAGACCCCCATGTTGGTACCTCCTTAGCTTCAAATATCTCTTCTGTTGATAATTCCGGTTCCCCTACTTTTTTTCCCTCTTCCATCCTTTCTAGCTTTTCTTCAATCTCCATCTTTTCCTCCCACCCGAGAAATCAACCTAGAATTTTGAATATAGTTTTGTTTTCCAAACAAAACTCTAGAAATAACTCTGCCTAAAGCTTCTGTGCTTTTCTTTTTGTTGTGTGTGTGATAGAAACCGTGAAACTATGTATATATTTATAGAACCGAATAACAAATCTGAGTTTGAAAAGGAGAGGGGAACTATACAGCAAAACAGTGTGAAGGAGCTTGACAATCAGGATTCCTGAATTCAAATTCGTGTTGGATACCTGGAGTGAAATTCGTGTTTCCGTTCTTAGAGTGGATTTTGGAATCCAATATCTGTTGGGTCAACCTTGATCGGAGAAACTTAAAAACTTGCAAAACTCCGAACTGTAATACTATTACAAAATATCAATACAAGAAACTCAAATCGTTTTTGTAGCATATACAGCACCGGAGACAGTCTCAGACTCTCAGTTGAATACTTCTTCAACTACAGGTCTTCAAGTAATCATTTGTTGCCAAGCTAGTATTCTCAATCGATAGGCCATATTTTTTTTGATTCTCGGGGATGGTTAAGAGATTACAGAGCAACCTCAGGTTTGGCCACAAAGTGCCCAAGACGCTGAAAGCAGAACACTACTTGCTGCCACGTGAATGGATGAAAAGAGATTTTCTCCACATTCTAATATGTTCACAGTGATTGTTAGTAGCTGGTGACATAATCTTCAAGTTCAGTCGAAGAAATAAAAAATTGAACTGGAGAGCTGTAGTGCATCTCTTTTATCACAAGTTTTATCAGGTATTCTGCCAATTATCCAGTTATGATTGCCCAAACAGTATCTAAACATTTACAAGTTATAACATAAGACTACATTTTGCTACACTCTGACAAATTAGAATGACTAGCAAACACATTTCTAGCATTACTTTATTTTGTTCTGCTCTCAAAAGTCTCAAACAGAAGTCAACCTGAAGTCTCTATTCATCCCTACGTGTAGTTTTGTAAGAAGTACTTCCGAGAATATTGAAGCCTGTATACATGGCAAAAGAGGGCTGCAGGTAAATGCAGTAACGAACTTTTAAGAAACAGGTAAGAACTTTAGGGGCGGAAAACACAAAATTAAATGAGAAACACACTACAAGTTACATTGTAAAGAGAAAGTAATCAGTTAGTGGAAAGCCTAGGGCATTAGGTAAATCCTGAATATGTAATGCGATGCTGTTGAGTTAGCTGAAACATAAACAAGATGCAACTGTACACAAATCTCTAGTTATTTGGTTGGAGAATTACAACCTCATACTCATTGTGGATTTGAGACGCTTCAGTGATCAGTTCGAAACAACATAATTACTAGTTAGCACAGCCAAACTCCAGTAACACCAGAATTTAACAATCTCTATACAGACACAAAACACCTGTTTACTTATAAGAGCTAATAATCACCAAAGAAAAGACAGTTGAGATGCTATGAGTACTTACAAAATAAATAAACAAAACAAGAAACTTAGATTACAAGCTATCAGTATATCACAAAGGTTGTACAACAACAGAGCGAGATTCTAATTCTAATTTAAAACCCAATACTATAACAAACAATCTGATTTAAGTGCAAACCTAAAGCAAAGTAAGAAAGACTTGTCCTTGCACCCTTAGTAATACATCATTTCAACAAAGTGTTTGTCACAGAATTTTGAACTCAACATATGAGAAGCCTCGTCTGCATCATTTCTAATCAGTAAAACCCAGTGCAGAAAGTTGGAGGATGTAAACCAGCACTTGCAAACTTACATTCGGATATCGACATTAGTCCCAACTAAATAATTACTATACATTGTTTCCTCACCTTAGTTCATTTTTGGTTACAGAAAACAAGTTACAAATAACTATACATTGCTCCAAGGTTAATATAAGTTGGGTGTCAAATAAAGCATGTACAAGCTTACCTAGAAGTATGAACATGCAGCCCCAGTTCTTCCAGGCTTTTCCAAGCTTACCTAGAGGCAGACATCGATAGAGTATCCTCTTCTGTGTCAAGAAGAACACAATCTGATATATAACTTAATAAATAAGTCCCTTCAGAATCTCTCCACGGACAAAAAAAAAAATTAGTCTAGAACTCAAGTTTTCTGCGAATTCCAAGATCAATGCATCTTGATCCTGAAGGAGGTTTTACAGGAGCAGGTGGACAAGTTTCTGTGATTCCACTGAGAAGAGGCAGTGAAGTTGGTGTTTTCATCCCATCAGGAATATTTTCAGCTACAATTTCCTCAGTTTGTTTTGAAACAATTGCATCTAAAAGTGATTCATACATTGTTTCAAGCAACACCTCTTCGTGCAAAAACACCTCATCCATAGCATCACTGGCATCGATTCTGCAAGCCACATTATCATTGTTTCCACTTTCACTAGCTTCATTGCTATCCTCTTGAGAAGCATCAAAGTTCAACCTTTCAGGACTCTCATTGTGATTCTCAGGAGAAGAATCAAATTTCAGCCTTCCACTACTCTCATTGAAATCTTCAGGAGAAGAATCAAAATTCAGTCTCCTTGAAACACTTGTAAAAGATTTTCCGATGTGTTTAATAACCTTTGGAGCTAACATTAAATCATCAGGACCTGGAGCAAACGAATCAAATAAGTCTTCTTTCGGTGTTTGAGGAGAAGAATCAACCTCGGTAGTATCATCAGTTCTTTTAGCATCAGAACATACTGGTCCTGGTGTAGAAGAAACCCATGATAACGGCGAAAAACAATCAAGAACAACTTCTCCAGTCTCCCTATCAGGATTTGGGGTAATTGGACCAAGAGAAACCCTTTTATCAATTGGTTTTAATAACTCATTATCTTTAGCTTCTATAACTTTAACTTTCTCCAGAAAAAAACTTTCGCTGGATGAATCAATATCGTTTTTCATCTTCTTTAAACAACTTTCAGATTCCATCACTGAAACAAATCACACCATTTCATCACTCAGTTAGTCTATCCAACTTACAACAGAAAAATCCCCAAAATCTGCAAACCCTAGAAACAGTAAAACAAAATAACCCATCCATTTTTTTTTTCAAAATCCAACAAATATATTTATCCAGCATCCCAACCAAAGAAAACCCAATCTAAAGTTGCCCCATTTAGAAACTAAAACGAAGAAAAAACAGCAATTTCTTGCATTAAACCCTAAAAACAGTAGCAAAAAAACCTAAATTTAAAATCTTTTCCAGAAATCTAAATCGAAACAAAAATATCAATCCATCTTTCAAATTACAGAAACCCCAAACTCAAATAATCAACAAACTCAATTCTAAGATTAAGAAGAAACAGCAATTTGATAAACTAAAATCAACTAGAGAACCCCAAAAAAAAAAAACAATCAATCAAAGAAATACTTAACATTTTTAAATCTAGAAAGCAAGAACCAATCCAAGAAACATACTAAAAGAGAATAAAAAGTTAAAGATTGAATTTTGAAATTTAATAAACCCTAAAAGAATTGAATGGAGTACCTGGAGTACCTGATTTGGAGGGAAATCAAGATGCGCCGCGGGAGAAGAAGAAGAAAGAGGGAAAAAGCAAAAAAACAAAAAAAAAAGAGTTGTTAGGGGACCGTAAGTGGATTTTATAAACACAGAGAGAAGAAGATAAATAAAGTACTGAAAAGTTATACTATTAACGTTGTTGTTTTAGTTTAGGGTTCAAGTAAAAAGGAACAGGAGAGTAGAGAACTACTTAGATTTTCTCACTTTCAGTTTCCCTAACAGGTCAACTTTATGATGGTTCACAACCAGTTATAAGCTGCCACGTAAGTAATAGTTTAAGAGTTATTTTGGGATTTTTACTATGTTTGGAATTTGATGATGATTCATTCACATTGGATTCCTTTTCCCCTGGCACTGTCTGTATTAATTGCTGAGGATAAGATTGGGTGTACTGTCTATGAAAAGGTATTGAAATATTCTTGGATACCATTTTTGGGGTGGCAAGAATGGCAGAAACCCATTGACAAGAATGGCACATACCATGTTAGTTTGATTTTTTTAGCCTTGTTTTTGACCAGATTCACTGGATGGAGCTTTTCATTTTATCATACTTTCGGAGGATTCTGCTGCAGCGTACGGTAGAAGCGGCATGGTCAACTTGGTCAATGCTCAAGGAGATTTCCTCATTGGGAAAATATTTGACCTCGACACCTAGTGCTTCTCTCTATTAGGAAGTCCATCGAATGCTAAAAATGGCACTAGAAAAGTAGCGCACGATTAGAAACGAAGCAACTTAATATGGCGGGTCTGGAGCTAAGAGTATTTTCATATTTCAGTATGTCTTCTGGAGAAGTTAACTTCATAGTAAATAAGTTGGCCAAAAAAAAAAAGTGAATGATTAAGAAGTGGCGAAATACGCAACACGCCATGAGATAAATTTATGGTGGACTTTTCCAACACTTTTCTCGTTTTTTGAATGCAATACGAAGATTGCTAGGGATGCTGAGATAAGAAAAGGATGCAGATAGACGGTATTAAAGAGGAGAAATGAGAAAATTAATAGAATTGATAAACGAAATAATGATATGATTAATTGTATGATAAGATGCCTCGTAAATTACACATATACATGTTTATATAGGCCTATAGTAGATACCTAAAATAACTAGAATCCTAAATAAAGAAAATACTAATAAATGAAAATAATTATAACTTCTAAAAAGTAAGGATAAATGTCCTACATCAATCTACACTTCCTGAGAAAAACTCGACCTCAAGTTGTCATCACAGAACGTGAGTTTTTTCTTCATGGAAAGTACAGATTCCACGATCAAATAGTTTCAGCTTTTCTTCTACTATCCAAGTTGCTCCAAGTTGTTTTCCCAAGCCATTCAATTAGGAATTGCTGCTGATACGACTTACCAAGGTCAAATACAAATATCACAGCTTTAGGGATCCCTGAACGAAATGGACACAGAATGTTGCTCAACGCATAATATGATGTGAGTTTAAATTTCCCGCGATCAAACACAAAAATTTCAATTTGATCTTCTCGTAGCTCTTTGCTCCTTTGATTAGATTGTATCTATGAATTGTCCATTATTCTTGTGGATGAGGTCCTCTAAAACACATAACTTGCTTAGCTTGTGAGTACCGGTAATCACTGACCATTCTTTCCCATTATTACCTTTCGAATAATATTAATTGACAAAGAATTCCTTGATGCTGAAACCATGACTTTAATCTAAAAGTTGGACATAATCTCCAAGGAGACATATAATAGTCTAAACCACCGTTTAATGTATAAATGCTATATCTTTTCATGGTCATTGATTGTTTTCTTGTGCATCAAAAGTTTACGAGTAATTGTCTTCATATAGAACAAAGCCAAAAGGTATGCTTTACTAATACGAACGATTAACTTTACCTTTTTTTGGAGCACCTTCTTGAAACTTCTGTAGAGTGTGCTTGTTTTGAGATGCTCCGATGAGTATTTCAATGATTTGAGAAACTAGTTCCTGATTTTCTATATGATAATTACTCGGTAAATATTCAGATTGACCAGTGTCAACATAAAAACCAACCTTTGCGGTAACCCCAAATTCAAGTTGTTTATGTCTAGAATCACTTGTGTTTGCAAATGAAGGACCTTCAAATATCAAATATCAACCGTAGGAATTAAATTAGACATCGAAATTCTAATCTCGTTCATAATGTTAACACAAGACAGTGTCACTTCCTTTAAACTTAGAGCAGTAAACGAAGCTCGAACCATAATTTCCTAGATTCTTACTATAATAAAATTTCATATGTAAAACTGTAAGATGCCATGGACGCTGCAGAAACTCAATCCTGACTCGAAACAAAAAATAAAACACATTTCCATTACAATAACTTGTATCAAATCCTTATGATTACCTACTTTGTTATCCAATAATTCCGTGGTGCCTAGGGAAAAGTACTCCTTATACTGGAAAACTGATGCACCGACATTATAATTAGAAATATTCCATGAAAATAGAGAAACAAAACCACTGCTATGTCAATTATACGTAGAATAATTATTTCCCTTCCAGGATTTGAAAAAATACGCCAACAAGTTTTTCTGGAATAATTTTCTTTAGTTAAGTTTTCCTAAGATCAACACTCATTCATATAGATAAAGAATAAAACAACAGTTGACAATTTACTATTTTCGTTGAGTATAAACAAAAGAATAGTCATGGGTTAACTCAACAAATTGAGCTTTACTAGGGTATATATAAAAGACTATAAGTGTTTCCCCATGATTAACAACTTGGTTGTTTTCATCAGTAGATAAAGAAGATAAATCAATATCAGGATCTACTAAATTATTTAGTTTATCAATATTTGATAACTCACGATTAGATTCTAGCTAAACATGTGAAACCTTATTGACCTAATTTCCTTCGTTAAGAACATGATTTTCTTCATCCTTTTGAGAACTTGATTTTGTATACTCCTCTTGAGTTGATAATGAATCCTCTTTACTGTCATGTGATTCCTCATGCTCGATACCAAGATGTTTCTTTATAAGCTTGGTAAGATTATCCAGTTTCTTATCAAACTTTTGTGTTAAGTCTTTGGTAATTCTTTTCCAAACTTATAAAGATCTTCCGTCATAAATTTTTCTTTTCGCATAGTTTAAAACGAATAAAACTTTCCGGAGAAGGAAAAAAATCCTTTTTTTTAAGGGTTTTGATTTCCGGAAGTGATACCGATATCGAATTTTAGATAAGAATCTCAAATTATTTGCTCTGAATCCAACTAATGTGGCACAATAAAGGAAGATTGGAATACGGAGATTGCTAGGGATGCGAAGAAAAGAAAAGGAGGCAAATAGACGATATTAAAGTGAATGAATAAGAGAATTAAGAGAACTGATAAACAAAATAATAATATGATTAATTGTATGATAAGATGTCTCATATATTATCACATACACCTGTTTATTTAAGACTAGACTAGATACCTAAAATAACTAGAATCCTAAATAAAGAAAATACTAATATAGGGAAATAAATGCGACTTTTAAAAATAAGGATAGATGTCCTACATCAGATCTTCTAGCTGAAAGTTAGTTTGTATTTTTTTCTTTCTGCCTTTCATTTTTGTTGTTCCAAATATAAAAAAGAATGGCAAAGTTAAAGTTCTTGGAGCATTCCAATGGGTGAAACTCTACTTCCTTATCTACAATAGGAACTTTAAAGGAAAACTTAAAGATTATGGCAAGTAGTTAGATTCAGAGGGTCACTTAGAGGATTTAAACAACCCACGTTTTATTCAAGAAAAAATTGCAAATCTTGTTAATACTAATTACCACGTTCAATGGTTGGTAATGATTTTGATTAACTTCATAAAATTAAGGATAATTTGAGTTTAAATCAAATAAGCATGTTTTTCCGGAACATACATATAGGAAACATATGGATGTCGTGTTGGAGAAGCTCTAAGCATTGAACTAGTTACATTTAGGATTAATTGAGCATCAAGATCAATTGTATTATAGGTTTAATTGGTATAGGTGTATTGAAGTGTTGTTTTCTTTCATTTTAGAAAGTTCTCTGTTTTAAAACTCACTTTTCCTTTGTAATCTTCTTTGGTAGTTGTAGCAAATTAATTGGATTTGATCGAGCAAAAAAGTAAAAATAAATAAATTACAGGCGTAGGCTTTAGAGCATCTTTAATACATGGTGGAGGTCCTAACTAATTTATTAAAATAAGTCTGACACGTAGAAAAAACACCAAAATGTTCAATATATATATATATATACTTTTGCTACAAATCAGTCTGCGCCAATAGAAATATGTAAATAACTTTAGAAATATTTTAGAGTGCGTGGACCTTCGCTTTAAAAAAATCTCCAAATATATGTGTTATTCGACTTCACTGTATTCATATATTTGAATTTTTTTTATCAGAACTTACTAATATTTGTATATAGAAAGTAAATAAGACACTAACCCTATATTGGGAATGCTATTAGTACGTCGAAAGCGTGTGAAATTTCTGTGTCAACTTCTCAATATTTCTAATTTTATATTTTTGTTATAGGGTATAGGGATATATTCTATAACTGAAACTATTTATGTATTTCACACATACTCATTCTACCTTTTAGGATGAGAGATTTAGGTTAGAGTGTGATTTTTCTTCTCTCTTGGCTCTCTCTTGGAGCTTCAACTACCTTTATAAGGAAATTCATGTATTTTATAAGACTACCAAACTAATAAAACATTAGTCACAGACGTACATATTGGTCTTTGTAAATTTTGTTCTAAAATTGTAACTAAGATAAATACCAAGTAAAATGGAAGGTTTGAAGGATAAGATGATTAGGAAATAGTAAGGAGCCTTCGTCAAGGTGAGAAGCGAGGAGCCTATTGTATGCATAGAAAATATTCCTATTTCTCCTATATTTCTTTACATATAATATATTCATCTTCTGTAATAGTGTCTAGAAAATTTGGTGAAGACTTTTAGTCCATATGAATATTCCTGTGGATAGGTTGTTAGCAGAAGGAAAAGTATTTTTTTTCATTGATGGTATTGGTGTACTAGAAGAAAATGACAAATTTTTGAGTTTTTACATATGAAATTTTCTCAGTTTCCTGACAAGTAAAATCACTAAAAAAATTGGTGTAGATGACGCCGTCCAAGCTTGCAGGCTGGGAAACAAAATTTGATATATTTTCAAGATAGATTGGCGCGGTAGAAGTCTGCTTTAAGCAACATTTAAATTTACATTAAGCCTATATACAAATGGCCTAAAAGGGTTGTTGATGATTGCGAAAAAATAATGAGGAACTTTTGCTAGTTGGGTAATTATAAAATAATGAGGATGGTGATTGTTAAGGATGCACACTGTATGGTTCGACTCGGTACTTTACTCAACCAAAACCGAAACTGATATTGAGCTCAACTTTAACGATTTGGAAACCGGTGTTACCATCAGTCAAATTCGGTTAAGTTCCAAATCGAGTCGAATCAATTTGTTTATAACAGTTCGATTTTGGTTAACCAATAAAAAAAAAAAACTTTCAAGTTTGTTAGGAGAAAGTTATACACATAGTGACCAGAAATATAAAACTTATAGTGAATAATTTTATTATAATGAGTAAAAAATTATTTTGTGGAAAGAATTTGAAATAACATAAATTGGTTTGACAAATTTGAGATTAGATGAAAGAAAGGGCAAGTATTAGGGCTATAATTTCTAACAACCATGGCTACAATCTATTAACCCATATTAATTGGTTTAAAACGATATGTTCGGTTTGATTTTATGGGTAAACGAGAAACGAACCGATGATCGTTAGATTTTCATAATATAAAATCATTAATTACCATTGTATTTATGGTTCTGTTCTATTTTATCCATATACAATTCGATCTGGTTTCTTAGTTTTACCTTTACCATGTGGGACAAGGTATGTACACCTTATGATGAAGAAGGCCTAGGGATGAGAATATTGGAAACAATAAGTTAATAAAGCTTTAATTATGAATCTTATGTGAAAGATTATGAATTCTGACCATGATTAAAAAAGATTCATTAAATCTCAATATACTGCATAAAATGGTGATTAGATAAAATATTATAAAAAAATCTTCAATATGGCTAGGTCTGAGATGGGTACCTTCTACTTTAGAAGAATATGATACAATAATGAGTTTTTTAATGTTCATTTGAATGTTTAGAATGTGCATGCCTGAACAAAGTCAGTGATTTCTTAACAAATGGGGTGTAAAATTTTCCTGTCGAGATTTTGTTCGCAATAGACAAAGCTAGCAAACCTCACAAATTCGGAAACCTTACACTCACTTAGATGAGAAGCGTGAATTCTTTACCACCTATCAAGAACAATCTTCAACTTATCAATAAAGAATTGTTTTCAGATATCTATCTTGAGGAATCAGAAAGTTTGATACGAAAATAACTTTACGATTATTATCTATCTTGCCAGAAAGGAATTATGAAAACATCGATAACAGAAAATAAGATCAGGATACACGAACTATCAAGGTAAAATATAATCGGACCTGGCTTCACGAATCCCCAAAGTGAAGTCTTTTAGTCGTAAACCTAATAACATTTTACAAAGGAAACTTAGGTCAATAGAGAAGGAATCTTTCTATCAACTAGGATACAAAGTGTCAGGAATTGCATTTCTCAGTTGAAGGAGCATCTCTATTTATAGTTTTTCAAGACTGAGGGTTGCTTAGAATTCAAGCTAAGATAACTTGATAATCAAGCAAACACTTTCTCTATTTAGATGGAACTCTAAATTAGGGTTTCAAGTAAGCATTGAAAAAATGTCTTGAAAATCACATAAAATAATATACATAATGATCGGGTTGTGAAACCGTGTATACTGACTATTCTTTTTGGCAAATATGCCTTATGAACAATAAGCAATTTGATGTTCATTTAAACACTTAAGAATTTAATCATGATGCACATACACAAGTGTTTTAGTGATCAATGATGTCTTAGAGGTGTTTAAGAGAGTCATAGCAATGCTAAACATATTTAAAAAATAATTCTTTGAGCATCTGTTAAATTCTACTAGGACAGTTGGTGAAACAGTTCGTGAACCGTAAGGTTAGTTCACGAGTCAGGGTGCTACAGTTCGTGAACCGGGTTCGCCAATTTTAATCGGCTCAAGAACTCAGATGGAATCAGTTTGTGAACCGGGTTCGCCAACTGTTAACCTTTTATACCAACATAAAAATTTCAGATCACCACGGTTCGTGTTGTGAACTGGTTCACCAACCTTCCCTTTATTTCTTAAACTCAGATATCTATGGTTTGCGAAGTGGTTCGCCAACCTACCTTGAGCTAAAATATCAGAAGTTCTGAATTTCACTATTTTGATGTTTGAAACATTCCCAAATGGTAAATTTGCACGACAATTCTCAATTGTTCCACAAATTAATTTTTGAATAATAAATTGTTTCGAACTAATATTGTTGAGGGCCTTTGAACATCTATGCTTGAATCATATTTCAAGATTTTTAACAAGATAAGCTTGACTCGAAATTTCTTCTTTGTAAATCTACTAGAAGTCATACAACATAGTCTCATAAGATAAAATGGTAAGATAGTGAGAAAAATAGAATGGTTCAGCCTTCACATACCTGAATTGATGAAGTTCTTCAAATGTCTTCGACGATCTTCAGTCTTCGGGGGTGATGTCTGATACTCAACTGTCAAACTCTAACCTAGTCTAAGACTTGACTTAGTAGACTAGAAATCAAGATGTAGTTTTGATCATCTAACATTGAAAACAAGCTTCGGATAGCAAAACTTGTGGGTTCAACCGAGCATTGCTCTAAAAAGGACCAAGTTCTTAAGGTTTTAGTTTTAACTTTAGAACTCGACCGTCCATCAAGGAAGAGCCTAATTAGGAACTAACCCCTTAATGAGACATAATAAGTTTAGCAACATCTAGATTAGCTCAGAGTTATCACATGGGCCAAATGAGATAATTTCACCATGTGGAAAATATCTTATAAATTTCTCTACAGAAAAGTTGGCCAAAAGAGGTGCATCGATTAAGAAGCGGTGAAGTTGAAGTTTTTAGCATTAAACCAAAAAAATTAGGATTAATTGAGCATCGGGATCAATTGTATTATAGGTTTAGTTAGTCTGGGTGGGTTGTGGTGTTGTGTTTCTTTGGTTTCTATAGTGAGTTCTTTGTTTTAGGAAGTTTTTTTCTTTTCTAATCTACTTTGATGTTTTAATAAATTGATTGGATTTGATTGAGCAAAAAAAAAAACCCATAGATGTGGGTTTTAAATACGTAGATTCCAGGTGAAATATCTGTATCAACTTCTTATTTTTTTTTAATTCCATATTTTTCATGTTTTTTTACCACCTCGCTCTCAAACTTTGATCTATCAAAGGGGAAGGATCCAATGACATTGTCACGACATGGTTACGTCATTCTTTCTACAAAACCAAAACGACAATGAATTTAAAGCTTTTGGTGATATGGTCTTCTTATAAAGCTCGGCATTCCTACCAAAAATGAGATTATTTCGAAATACGAAACTTCACCATCCTCATATTTTAATTTCAACCGTTAATATTCAACGATTGATATTCAAAATGGCAGATGGTAATCTTATATGTCTCAGAATGCCTCATTTTTGGTTGGGTGTAGAGCTTTATAAGAGGAACATGTTACCAAAAAATTATCTTCAAATTTACTGTTGTTTGGGTTTTTATGGAAAAATGTGGTCACCATGTTATGATAATGTCATTCTAACCATGTCACCAGGTCTTTTCCTCTATTAAATTGGGTAAGAGTCGCTAAATAGACAAGAAAGTATACAGATAAGGAGCATGTATTAACGATTCATCATGCAAACCACAAAAATCCATAAGGCTAAAGGTCCAGTCTTATTAATGGAAATGCTACAAGCTGTTTCAAGAGTCAGAAGGGGATTAGGCAAGGGATCCAATATCTTCTTTGTTGTTCATCATGGTGGTGGAAATTTTTGTCTTTAATGATCAAAAAGGCAGCTGCAGGAGGTCTAATATCTGGATTTTAAGTTACTGATTATGGTACCATCACTAATCACTTGCAGTTTGATGAGGACTTAGTGGTTTTTTTGGATGATTGTAAAGAGAAAATTCTTAACTGAAGAATATTCTATTTGTATTTGAACTAGTTGCAGATTTAAAGGTTAACCTTATGAAAAGTGATATTGTTGGTAATGGAAATTTTCACAATAATGTAAATTGTGCATCTGCTTTCGGGTGCCTACTAACTACATTCCCAATTAATTATCTTGGCATCCCATTGCGGAGCAAGTCTATATGCAATAAAATTTGGGATGTAGTAATTCAAAAGTGCCAGCAAAAGTTGAGTACTTGGAGGAGGAGACATCTCTGAAAAGGTCGGAGACTTTATTTAATAAATGGTGTTCTTACAAACTTATATATTATTTATTTATGTTTTAAATGACTGCAACTGTGGTGAAGGAGATAGAGAAAATTGTTTGTAATTTCTTACGGGGCTCTTCGAATTCAACTAAGAAAAGAAGTTGGGTGGCTTGGTCTAAGGAAGTTTTGCCTAAAGCTAGAGGTGGAATAAACATTAAAAATTCTTGTTTTTTTTGGCAAAGAGCATTAAAAAGTTGAAGTTAGTCAATAAGGCTTTGCATTGTCAACGGTTTTGGAGGCATGTCAAGGAAAAATAAGCTCTCTGGAGACAAATTATCTTAGAAAAATTTGGAGGTAAGCAAGATTCTCTTTTCCTTAAGTCCACTTCAAAATCTGTTGGTACTAGTCTTTGATCCGGTATCTTGAAGGATAAACACTATGTAGTAGGCAACTCCAACCTTATTCTCAAGAATGGTAGGAGTATTGATCTCTGGAGGGGCATTTGGATAGACACTGATAGTCGAAAAGATAGATTCCCAAGGATCTTTGAAATCTCAAGAACTAAACATTCTTCTGTAAGTAAGATGTTATCAGGTAATAATGCTTAGAATTTCAATTTTGCAATAACTCTGAATAAGCAAGAAGTGGAGACATTGCTGGGTTGCTTCAGGTTGTGGGTAAAGTTTCAAACATTATTAACAATTCATTGGAAGACGGTAGGATTTAGAGATTTGGAATGACTTTTCAATGGAAAACTGCTATGCTTCTTTAAACGTGAATGGATTACTGGCTTTCCCACATAAACAGGTTTGGATCCTAAAGTTCCTTTAAAAATCTCTTCCTTAGTTCGCTCTCTTTGTTATGATGGTGCGCCTACTTTAGATATGCTTCAGAGAACTGGTAGAGTTCAAAATGCCAATTGTTTAATATGTGATGCCTTGCAAGAAACCCACAATGACTTATATTTACATTGTTTAGAAACTAGGAAGTTTTGGCACTACTTCTTGATATTGTGATGTTTTTTTTCTTCTTGATTTTGTTAAGAGAAACATATGGGAATGGTCTTCTAATAAGGGTAGAAGATTTAAGAGAAAAAATTGGAGTCTACCACCGTTTGCTATATGGTGGCCTGTCTGGAATAAGCGCAACTACAGAGTATATAGGAATCAAAAGGAGAAATTTTGAACAACTAATTATATCTATAAAATGTTCTCTTTGAAGTTTGGATACTAAGCTTTTTGATGGTTACTCTTTGAATACCTTGATTTGTAACTGGGAGGCAATAGTGGGAGATTGTTAACTCTGTTTCTCTTTTATAACCATAACTTCATCTCTTTGATGAAGCTTATTTTTAATTGAATTTTTTTTTTTTTTTGTCAAAAAAAAAAATGCATACAATTAATTGTAACATTTCTTATCTAACGGGGATTTTCTTTTCTTAACATCTTTTTAGGCAAACAACCGGATCGTACGAGGAACCTAGTTTTCCAACCAAACTTTAAAATGGATTTAGGAAACGGCATTAGACTTTTAAGATATAAATAGGCAAACTTAATGCAAAATTTGCAATCCCTTATAAGCTCTCCAACTCTCTGCTACAACACATTATGGAGTATGGACTTAAGAAAATCAAAAATGCTAGATACACTTCGATTAAGCACCGAGAAATGCACCGGTAGAGACAAAGAAAAGTGGACCCACTTTCACCGCTCTAATCCCAATGTTGAGAAGCTGTTGGAGACCGTTGGATTTTCCCACAGTGCATTTCTCGGTAATTATTCGGTGCGTCTAGCACCTCTCTAAGAAAATAGAAACAATCTTTTCAATATAGATAAACTGTCAAAATGAAACTCTAACTCTTATTAAATTTGAAAGCACTCCGACCTCTGGTGTCGCAGTCAAAATGAAGAAAGTCGTCCGTGTTGAGAGTATGATCATGACAACCAAAGCTTTGGTTGATTGTATTTTTTATTGTAATATGTTATTCAGTTTATTTTTATTTGGTGTATTTGTTTTTGAAAGCCACCTAAATGATTTTTAATATGAATGAATCCTCTCGTTTGAGAGAAAAAGAAAAATCTTCAAGTTCTATAGACTTTTACTGCCTGGCCAAATTGGGGTATACCCAAATTTAAATGGACCTAGTGCTTTTGCTAAGGGGTGTCAAAATTGGTGATTTTACTTTAATACCCTTGAACTAATTAACTTAAAATTAAACCCTAAAATTAAAAACTAAAAAACTCTTAATCTTCCCTAATCTCTCTTCTTTAATCTCTCTGCTCTTCCCCTTCATCTACTTCCATTTCTTCCATCAACCGAAAATCTTCAACTTTGATTTTCCAAAAAAATGGTTGATTCTACTGGCGAAAAGAAGACTGTAAGTGATGTCTAAACTCAAACCCATCGTTGTGTTGTGTGATTTGATTGTTATATTAGGTTAGAAATCTAAAATTATGTTTTCTATGTCTTTAGTCGGCAAGCTCGTAACATGCATATCTTGCCGACTTTTCATAATAGCCATGGCGACTGTAAATTTTTTTAACAGCCGACGGGGTATTTTTTGAAGACCATGCCGACTAATACATGATTCCACATTTTTCTCAACAGCCGGCAGGGTATTTTTTTGTAAACCTTGCCTATTAATACATAATTCCACATTTTTCTCAACAGCCGACGGGTTTTTTTTTGTAGACCTTGCCGACTAATATTAGTCGTCTCTTGTGTGTCAAAAAAATAAAGTCGGCATTGTCTTCATTTGAATACCCTGCCGACCAAAGTTAGTCGGCGTCGTCTTCATTCATCTACCTTGCCGGCCAAATATAGTCGGCATCTTCTTCATTCGTCGACCTTGCAGACTTTTCATAGTTTCAGAACAATTTTTTTTCATCACAAATCTTGAGTTCAATCAAAAACAAAATTTCATAACTTAAATTTATAATTTCAGAAGTTTTAATCTACTCAATTAATTAACCTAATCAGAATTTTTAGTATTAATTAAACAAGGATATATTAGCCGTTTAAAAAATACATGATTAAGGGGTGGCTTGTTTTACTTCAAAATGACCCAAGTTTTATCTCATTAGGTATACCCCAATTTTGCCAAGTTTTAATGACTCCGGCATTTGGATAAAGAATGATAAAATAGATCCCACTGTTTCAAGTGGTATTTCCCCCGGGATTTTCTCCCTGAATTTATTTTCGTTAGCGCCTAAGATTAGCCCTATGCGCCTAACAACACGTTCGTTTTAAGGAATTGGATGCTGGGTTTCTAAATCTGCCAACCGAACGAGGTGTAAGATTAGCTAGTCAATGCATCCCAACATCTCCAAGTCTTCCCATAAGTACAAAGAATCTAAGATAACCGAAAGGACAACCACATGTGCATCCACATGTCTCCAACATCGGTGAGCCTCTCACAGATCATTGGATCCCACTAACAAACATTGAGCCCCACACATATGCCGTGTTGAGAGCAATATGGGTTCATTTTCCAACGAGGAATATGTTCGTTCTGGTTTATTTGATTTCCTCTCATCCATTTTTCCTACTTAGATAATCTGGCCTAAATACAATCTAAACAATGCAACCGGAGATCCTGCTAAAAAATAGTCTCCCACAATCATCTAGTTAGACTGCCCGGAGTCTTAGCACCCTTTTTGGCTTTATAATTGAAGATTATAAACAAAACTATGAAAATTTGTATGCCCTGAAACAAAATGAGACTTTTGTTTTGTCCCATCAACATAATTCAATAATTTTGATACCCCTAGAAAAATGAAGCACAAATGCAGCAGCACTAACACCAAATCTGTGCACAATTACTCCAATCTAAGAATTCTTGATTTACATAAAAGTTACAAAAAAACAGAAATATGAAAACAAAATTTTAAGCTGCAGTAGATCGAATAGTAACATTTTGCATCATGTTCTTAAATTCAGAGAAATCTACACGCCCATCTTGGTTTTGATCAACAGAAATGATCATCTGTTGAACTCTATCCATTTCTTGTGCTTCAGGTAAACCTAGTTTATCTAACACCACTTGTAATTCCGCCGCCGATATATACCCGTCGCCATCTTCATCGAAAACCTTAAACGCTTCTGCTAAATCTGCTTCCTCTTGTGCTGCTGGATCACTCCAATCATCCTCTGATCCGAAAAATGTATGTCCTAGAGATTGGTGCAACGTTTCAAAGTCTTCAAATTCAAGACCTGTATTGCCCGGTTTAACGTAACAGAGAACTGTGGATTCAAGCTCAGATTGGTCCGCTTCTAGCCCGAGTTGTTCCAAGGCCTGTCTTAGCTCTTCCAGAGTGATCATGCCGTCACTGTTTGCGTCAAAAACATCGAAAATTCTACGTAGTCGAAGACAATTAAGACTAGGACTACGGAGACGGAAAGACGATGATGGTCCGCCCAGGCTTGGCTTTGATGATTCTACTTCCATGGTGTTTTCCAAAATGTTTCTTATCTGCGCCAAATCGGACCGGACAAATGGAACGGCTCCGAATTTCGGCTACAGACAAGGTATGTGAGGAAACAATCAATATGAAGCAGAATTATTGAATTAGCTAACAAATGAGATGGGAGAAGAAGTATTTATAAAGAAAATGGGAGGAGGACTATTTCTTTGGTTTAAAATTATTGGAAGATAAGAGAGTTGAAAAAAATAAAAAATCTAATTATGCGAAAGAAAATGTGAGAACACAATTGAAGAGGCAACAAAGAAGGCGGAATTTAGAGAGAAGACTTTGATTATTGTCTTTAGGGTAGCAGAGATTCACGGACTTTGACCTTTCAGAGACGAAATAAAGAATGGCCCGAAGTTCTTGACCATTAATTTTCTTGCACACTAGGAATTTGAATTGACTATTATTGTTAACCAGTAATTCAATTTTTATTACAGCCTACACCCGCAAGTGTACAACAAGGCTAAGATTTTTTTGGCTTAAAATCTGAGAACCCGTGCACTCGCATATGGAATGGCATTTTTTGGATGGATATATGGATGGGTTTTGCGATAGTTCCAATATAAGAGAGGCATGGGAGCTTAGTGCCTGCCTGAGAAAGTGCTTTATGTTTTAATGAGTTTCCGTCCGGTTATTGTTTGGTTTGAGCTTGATTTACATCTCTACTTCTTGGAGTTGTGTTTTTGCAAACAGCAAATTCACTTATTGATCAACTTAGCTAAAACTGGTTCAGACAATCAAACGTGTAGGTTGATCATTTTTTTTCTTAAAAAGAAAGGTTATTACTCTGTTTAGTCAACATCATAACCTCATCAAAAGGTTTATATCTCGCCCTGTGTTACACATCCATTTCTTTCCTTCCAACATTCCCACAAGATAGCATAGGGGATCATGGGCCAAATGGATTTGCAAATAGATTGCTGATTCTCCGGGCTTCAAGCTGAGCCTATGTCTATAAGATACAGACATAGGCTTTGCATTGACTTCTTCATTGACAACATTAGCTTCAGCAATATCAATATGATAGGCACTGAATTTTTGAGTCATGGAGGATGATGTTGACATCTCCAATAACCATCCACAGGAGGCTATTAACGTCGTTTTATTAATCATTTCCCATTTTCAGTTTTCTTAGCGAAATTATAGTGGCTACCATAGTAATCGGTGAATAGCCAATATGAGTTATGGGCATAAGAGACCATAACATTGATACGATTTAGAGAAGATACTTGGGGTCCAAGCGTCATGCTTTATATAAAAAAAGAAAAACAGATAACCGACAGATAATGCACCTCTTTGTAGTGCACACATATTAATTAGAAAACTAATCACTAGCCCAACTGAATAATAATTACGGGCTTTGTTAACTTGTGATATTTTGGGCACCAATCTATTTTGGAGGGGGGCCATAATTATACTTTGGGCACCAATCTATTTTGGATGGGGGCCATAATTTTCATTTTACTAGGTCGTTTAAAAGTAGTTTGAAACACCATTTATCCTTATATTTTTCCTAATGATAAAAATACCCTTTTCATTTACCAAATGTAGTGATTAGTTCAATGATTAAGTTAAGCTAATTAATGATTAGCGTTAGATTAGGTCAATGAGTTTGTGTTTGATTTAGAGGCCGAATTATGAGAGAGAGGAGAAGAAGAAGAATTTTTTTTTGGAAAAACTTTGTGAAAACGAGGGGTACCAAGTACACCACCAACTTTTTCGTTCGACAACCTGTATGGAAAAAACCTTAATAAAATTCCAAGTAGACCAACTTAATGATCCTTGAACAAAATTGTATAAAGAGTTTGTATCTATTTCTCTCACAATCATAATGTTATAGACGAAGGAGTCCATGAACCTGATATGACCGTGACAGTTTTTGGACGATTCCAAAGATCAATATCCAAGTTCAATCGAGCCGTATCCAAATAACCGAATCGGAATTCTACCAAGTATATAATTTGTTATCTATCTTTCAAGATACGAATTATAAAAGAACAAGTATATAAATCGATCACAATCAAGATAGACGTATCTACTACGGTTAATTACGTACTACTTGTGATAATCTTATTTTAAAGATAAACAATATAATGCGAAAAAGGAAAACACAAGACATCAGAAGTTTTGTTAACGAGGAAAACGCAACTGCAGAAAAACCTCGGGACCTTGTCCAGATTTGAACACTGAACTGTATTAAGCCGCTACAGACACTAGCCTACTATCAGAACTTAGGACTCGAATGTAGTTTAGATAGAATCCAATCTCCAAGCGATTCAGTTACAGTCGCGCTTCTTAGGCTTTCTTGAACCTCGCAAGGTTCTACGCAATTGATTCCCTTAGCTGATGTCCTTTACAACCTAAGAGTTGCATCAACCTAAGTGAATACTTTTGATACCAATCTGCCTCTAACAGATAAGCCTATTTGATTTCATTTTAGATAATGAGATCGAGGTAGGGAAATCTGTTTGCAGTAGCAAAGCTAGAAAACCTCACAAATCCGGTACTTATGACTCTCGAATAGTAGCCTAGATTATTAACCACCTCATAAGAACAATCTTAGACGAGTTCAATTAAGAATCCTTATCAGATATCTATCTTGTGGAATTACAAAGTCTGATACAAAGAGAACTTTGTGATTTCTTTTATCTAGCCTGATAGAGATTACAAAAACCTCGATAACAGAAAAACAAGTTCAGAATACGCGAACTATCAGGTAAAGATAGTCGGACATGGCTTTACGAATCCCTAATTGAAGTCTTTATGTCGTTAACCTAATTATATTTCTCAGAGGAAACCTAGGTTAATAGAGGACGACTCTAGTATACAACAAGGACACACAAAAGTGTCAAGGATTGGATTTCCCAATTGTTTGAGTTACCCTATTTAAAGGCTTTGAAGATCTAAAGTCGCTTAAGATTTAAGCTAAGATAGCTTGGGAATCAAGCAAATACTTTCTCTATTTAGATGAAACATTGGTTAGGGTTTCACGTAAGCATGTGTGAAATTCGACTTGAAATCACATAGTAGAATATACAGTATGGTCAGCCGTAACCGAACCGTGTATAATGATAGTTCATGGTCGGTTAACCATTTGAACCATAAGGTTAGCCATATTTAATTAACACTTTAGACTTTAATCTCGATACACAATCACAAGTGATTAAGATCAAATATGTCTTAGAGGTGTTTTTGAGATTTAATCAAATGGAAAACGTATCGTAGAAATAGTTTGAATGCATATGAAAATGTTCAGCAGGGATGGTATGCATACCGGGTATGTGTACCAACCCGATTCGTGAACTCATGCTGCCATGGCATGTGTACCCTTAAGGTAATTTTCCGAACAGACTATTTTGGTACGCATACTGGGTATGTGTGCCGTAAGTCAGTTTACGAACTCATGCTATTTAGGTATGCGTACTGGGTACGTGTACCATAAGCCAAATCACGAACTCAGGATGTTTTGGTATACGTACTGGGTACGTGTACCATGATCCAATACTGAACTAGAGCTACGTTGGTACACGTACTGGGTATGCGTACCACTGATCTGTAACCAATACAGTTATGCCGGTATGTGTACTGGGTACGTGTGGCGTCCTGTATCCAGATTTTTAGTGGTTCTATATCTCTCTTATAATCAATTCGAAACATTTCCAAATGACATCAATGCCGAATATCATCGCTCGGGATATTTTCAAATGATCAACTTGAATCTTTAGTTCACAAAAAATAAATTGTTCTTAACTAAATTCATCAAGTATGCTTGAATCATATTTCGAGATTTCAACAAGACAAGCTTGACTCGAAACTTCTTTTATGCAATGTTTAAAGTCCACGCAGTCATACGACTTAGTCTCATAAAGATAGAAGGGTGATCATGTAAGTAATAGAATGGTTCAGTCTTCAATAGGTGATTTGATGATGCCTGATACTCAACTACACATTTCTAATCCTAGTCCGAGACTTGACCAAATATAGACTAGAAATCAAGATATAGTTTTGTACGACTAAATTTGACAATAAGCTTGAGATAAAAAAACTTGCGAGTTCGACCGAGCAGTGCTCTAATAATCCCACCCTTTGTCAATTTTAGTGACAAAACTATCAATACATATGGATTCAAATAAATAAACCTTTCATCTCCAAAATCCATCATGCTTGATTTCCTTGGTTACTTAACATCAACTTGAATTCTTCGTACTTCAAGTTCTTCAATGCTTTTGTGCGTGTTTAACTCGGCACCGTTGTTGTTGAAGATCCATATAGATAACAACTTATGTGGATACTCTTGCGAGCCTTATTTGAATGATGAATTACTCAACTCAGTGGTTGTTATACAGAAACATAGTATTATTATCTTCCTCAAAGTTCAATTGTACCACAACTTCGAAGTATTACTACGGTGATATGTTTCCCCCCCTTAATCAATACTTACATCTTTTTCATAATAGGTAAAACATATAGATATAAATCAACCCCCCCTTACATGATGATCCGTAAACCATATGTATGTAGTGGGATACTACTTAATAATTCTTCTCTTATTTGTCAAAAAATTGGCAAAGGTAAAAATTCATGATCGTAATGAATCTTAACAAAAGATTTTTCAAGACTAAAGAAACACATACCAGCTTTTAGTTTAGACGATATCACTAAACTTATCAATTTCATCAAGGATATGTATAGGTACAAGTATCTCCTACAAATTCCACATCCGCTCTCCCTACAAAGATATGACGATTAAGCACAAGTTCAAAAGAACTCTCCCCTATTTGATGTTATTCCCAAGAGAACAACATGAGCGGCCTTACTCTAATCACAAGAGAAAGATTTTCTTGGACATTAAAAAATCTAGTAGATTTGTATCCAAATATTTCTCTCTCTCTTCTCGCCAGTTACGGACAAAGAAATTTAAAATAGCGATCTTAATGTTAGAGGCACCAAAATGATTTTTTTTTGGTGAGAAAGATATATCATCGACAAAAGTTAATCTCTAGGCCAGTTACGAACAAAGAAACAATTTAAGCGATATGACTCGACATAAGAATATATCTTCCCTAGACATGTACGATCATAGAGATTAAAGTTCACTCTTTAATCCTTGGAGGTTATGCATTCAAGAAGATAAAGAGATTCCTATAGACCATCTTATGGAATGCAGGTGCAGTAATTTCACAATAAGTGTAATCATGGAGAGATCAATACTGCGATTATCAATTTTTTTACTCCTCTTTAACCAATGACGAACAAAAAGAGTTAAGAGCTTAACTTTTGAACATATATGAGATATCAGTTCTAATCACCAGAAATATGATAACAAAGAACACATATATACATCATAAGATAATGCAATATATATAAATATATGTTAGAGCACTACTCGGTCGAACTCGCAAGCGTTTCTATCTCAAGCTTGTTTGTCAAGTTTAGTTGTCAAAACTATAAGTCTTGATTTCTAGTCTACTTATAGCTAAGTCTCGGATTAGGATAGAATGTGTAGTAGAGCTTTAGACTTCACGGCATTCATCGATTGAAGACGAAGAAATACTAAGGGGAGCTTGTAGAACTTCATAATCAAAAGGTATGTGGAGACTTGAACTCATCTATCACTCAAAAGTCTATTTCTACTCTATCTCCTATTCGAGACAAAAGTCGTATGGCTATATAGACTTCGATTATGCACATTTGATATTTCGAGCTGAGTTTAACTCGCTTATATATTTTTTGAAATATGTGTTGGCAAGCTTTCGCTTAAACCAAGTTCATCTTATATTCTTCACGAAAGTCAAAAGATGATCATGTGAAAATCGCCTGGTAACATCTTACATGATTTGTGTGAAATAGTCATTTGATGTAGACTCGGAATGTTTCGTATTGATCTATCGATCACTTGAAAATTTCTTTGAAGCTAATAGTTTGTGTGAGACAGCTATTGTCGTCTTCTAAGAATGTTTTAATGATTAAAATGAGAGTTTAGAACAATTAACCATGATTGGTTATAACACAATATGCGTACTTGTATGCTAACTGTTGCAAGTTATTCCAAGTCCGGGAACCGTAGTATGCATACCCGTATGCGTACTGGTGCATACTATGGTTGGTTAGTTGAAAGTCCGGGAACTTAGTATCCATACCCGTATGCGTACCGGCGTAAAGTTCAAGTCAAGGAATTCAATTGAGTTTGGTGGTGTAGAACAGTATGCGTACCCATTCGCATACTGGCGAACCTAGACCAAGTCCGGCTACTTAGGTATGCGTACCCGTTTGCATACTTGAGTGGGTTATGTTCTAAAATCGGTTTTTTCATGAACTAATACATTTATAAAATAAGGAATGCAATCCTTTGCAAACCGTGGCTATAATGTTTATGAATTGATTCGAGTGAATCAAAATCGATTTTGCTTCAATTGTGTCTTGTATACTTCTATGAGAATATAAACAATTGAACAACTATAGAACTAGTTTCATTTGAGTCGTTTGAACTAGTTGTGTTAAGATGAACAAGGTTGATATGAAAGTGTTCATATGGCTGACTTCAGTTAACTATTATTGAGCCAACAAGGTGTACACGTTTAGGTACGGTTACCCATATCTAAATGAAGTCACTTTTCATTTGTGTGTAACAAGCTAAGTTCGATCTAACAGTTGAAAGATATTAGCTTGAGTCTAATCAGGTTTTCATCTAACGGTGAATATTGAATGCTTTGTTACCAAGGTAACATTGATTGCAAACCCTGATTTAAATACTATATAAGGGAGAACTCTAGCAACTGGGAAACCTAATCCCCACACCTCCTGTGTGATACTAGTTGCGACTAGAGTCAATTCTCCTTTAACCTAGGTTTTTCCTAAAACCATTATAAGTTAACGACTTAAAGACTTCATTGGGATTGTGAAGCCAGACCTAACTATTTTCTCTGTAGTTGCGTGTTCTGATCTTGCTTTATTCTATCGTATTGAGTACTATCTTTTCTAAGATTTGCTCGAGATTTAATCTCCGATAGGCAAGATAAAGAGTAGTCACAAACATCTTCGTCTCATCGTTTGTGATTCCATAATATCTTGTTTCGCTACCATACGATTAAGATTATTGTGAGGTGATTGATATTACTAGGCTGTTCTTCGGGAATATAAGTCTGGTATATCAATTGGTTCCTGTTCACCTTGATTTATCAAAAGATGGAAAAAAAAACTCGTAGGTATTTCTGTGGGAGACAGATTTATCTATTCAATAGACTCTTCTGTGTGAGACAGATTGGTTTATCAAGTCTTCGACTTTGGGTCGTAGCAACTCATGGTTGTGGGTGAGATCAGCTAAGGGAATCAAGTGCGTAGAGTCCTGCTGGGATTCAGAGGCGTAAGGAACACGACTGTACCTTGATCAGTGTGAGATTGGTTAGGGCACAACTACATTCCAGTCCAAAGTTAACTTGGAGTAGGCTAGTGTCTGTAGCGGCTTAATACCGTGTGGTGTTCAAATCTGGACTAGGTCCCGGGGTTTTTCTGCGTTTGCGGTTTCCTTGTTAACAAAATTTCTGGTGTTTGTGTTATATTTTTTTCGCATTATATTTGTTTATATAATTGAAATATCACAGGTTGTGCGTATTTCAATTGGTATCAGAGCAGGAAAACACGTTTAAGACCTTATAAGTCTTTGTTTGTAGCAATCTGACTCTATGGACAATTGTGTTATATCTGACAAACGCATTACCAGAGACAAAAGTTATGTTTCTATGAAGTCTATTAAAGAGAAAGACTTGTCTATCTCACATATAGATGAACATTTTGTTCCTACGAAATAGACAAGTATTGATATGTGTTACCCTGATTAGCTTACTGATAAATCTGATTCTGAAGTAGAAAGGGAAACAACCCGAGAGAGTACACCGATTCTAAAACTTGTTAAAATCCAGGTAGTTGAAATCAATAGGATGAAACACAAGATCAATACAATGGTTGGTATGGTAAAAGATCGTGATTTCCAACTAAGGGTACTTCGTGAGGAAATTGTTGTAGGTTGTTCATCTCGAACCTTACTCGAGGCTAACTCAAGGAAGATACCTGTGAAATTGAACGACTATTGAATAATCTCTCTATTCAAGATAAAAGTCGTCCTGGGGAGTCTGTCATACCAACTACTTCTGACCCTGCTGTGAAATTGGAAAACGCGACTAATTCTAATCATTTTTCTCTAATGAAACATCTTCAGAAGCTAAACTACAAACCCTTCCTATTAAAGGAGTACTTGGTTCTTCCACTGATCATGGATTTACCACGTATCATGTAAGGAAGAAACCTTCTAACAAAGTCTCTAATGCTACACACTCTAATCACTCTTGTGATTAGAAAGTATGTCTTTTTTGTGATTCAAAAGGACATGTTCAACGGAAGAGCAAACTAAAGCTGAATGACAATCACTTTGGTCGACTCCAGTATACCTTAGATTTAATACTCAAAGGTGTAACTGACATTCAGATGTCTAAACCTATTGGTATTAGTACTCACCATGTGAATTCTTCCAGGAAAGTCAGTTCAATTTGCTCTTCGAACGTTCGAACCAATTGTAGCATTAATACGAATCGTTTAAGAAGATTTTAGAAAAGTTCTTCTTAACCAAATGAAAAGAATGATGTACAAGATGTGAAAAAAGTACTAGTGGGTGGAAGCAACAATGGATATATGAAAGACAATCTTAATCTGATAATTGAAGGATACAAGGATCTTATCAACAGGCTTTCAAAATCCTCCATACAAACTTCATCTGGTAAGGATTCGAACTTAGTCTCATACTTTGATGATAGTAAGTTTTATGATACTTTTTCACATCACAAAGGGTTTCCTCCAAAAATTAGAAGGAAAAAGAGAATTAACCATGAAGAATATTCATTTGATGAGCATAAAGCTCATACTTGTACTAATTAATCACAAGGGTTGAATGCTTACTCATAAAAATCCCGTTGAGTAAGAGTTGCTAATAATCAGGTATACTTATTAGTAATATGCTTTCTTATTGGTCGAGCTATTTTCTTATTGTCCATAGCTAAACTATTGTCTACAGACAGCTTTGCCTAAGTATTGTTTGTGTCTCGAGAATCTATTCGTTTTGTATTTATATAGGTTTTTGTTGCAACTAAGTTGCCTGCTACTCTTGTGCTGTAATTTTTTTTTTTTTTGATATTAAAAAATTTATTGAGCCGGCAAAATTTTATGAAAGAAAATCTTCACGTAGCAAAATTATACTGTTTTGTTTTACCTTGTAAAAGGGTACGTTACAGTGTTAGTTTAGTTTTTCTTTTGGATTCGGGTTGTGTTCGTACTGGTACCCATGACTTACTTGTCACGAACTGTCTTTAGAAACCCTAAAAGTTACCGTCCCTAAGAAACCATTTAAATACCAAACCTATTGAGTCACGTACGCGTACTCTAGAATTTATTTTATTCAAGAATGTCTTCACCTTCTCGCACCTGTGATTTTGCAATAGGTTTTCTTGATAATGGTATTGGTTCCGAGTCCAAAGGGAGTAAGAAAAGAACCTTAGTAGATGTTGATGGTCAAAATCCTGATGCCTCATGCTACTATGCCTATTCTCATCAAGATGTTGATAATGAGGAGATCGTTTCGGCTGAAGTGGTTCATGATTTTCTTAAATACTTTGAGAAACAAACTGCAACTCGTTGATACTATGAAGGGTCTCGATGTGTTAAGAACTGAGTTGAAAAAGGTTAACTCTGACCTTGTTCTCATGAAGACACATGTTGGAGATCTTCTCAATGAGGATATCTTCTCTGAAGAAGCAGTTAATGTTGTCAATCACAAGCTCAAAGGTCTCAAGACCCGTGAGGGTTCCGGAAAAGCTCCTTGATTTCAGTTCATGATCGGTTTTTCTGATTAGGAGTCTTTTTTTTTAGCTTGTTGATTTTTGTTTTTGTCTACGAAACTTCTTATGAGAATTTATTCTTGTGTTTTAAGAAGGATAACTAGGGTTTGGTATAACAATTATTGTGAGTACACATAGCTATTGCTAACGATTTTCATCTTGCAATGTTTTTACCTTTATTTATTTAAACTCTAAAGTTTATTTGGAAGATGATTTTGCAGTATTAAACTTATTGGTTTTATATATTGCAAAAAATTGTTATGGGATATGAGTGTTTGCGTCCGTGAACTATGATTGTCCCATATATGTCAAAAGTTAAGTCTATTATATGTCTTTATGCAAATATTGATGGAAAATACAATGAACTTTTGATAACAAAGATTAAGTCTATGGTATCATTACGCAAGTATTGATGAAAATAGAATGAATCTTTGTATATTCCGTATTATTGATCTTTCCTTGATCCACTTCTATGTGAAAGTGCTATATGGCTCTTTAAGTTTTCTTATATTGAGCATTTCCGATTAAATTAATAATGGGTCTTGTGGTTAATTTAATTGAGTTTTCTAGATACAAATTCATGTTTCATGTAATTTGTTAATGTCCAAAAAAATCCTTCTTTTCTTGTAAAAGTAAGGTCGCTCTTGTTATTCTTTCGGGAATGACATTTTATGGGGGTGAGTTCTTAATTGAACTTGTGCTTAAATGCCAAATCTTTGTGGGGAGTGCGGCTGTGGAATATTGTAGGAGTTATCTTGTATCTTTACAAACTCCTTGATGAATACACTTAGTTTCGACTATGTGAAATCATCGAAACAAAGTTTATATGTTCTCTTTTAGTCATGAAGTATCTCTATGAGAATTTCATTATGATCCCTCTAGTTTTCGTACCTTTGCCAATTTATATTGACAAAAGGGGGAGAATTATTGTGTAGTTCACACTAAAAATACATATGCTTTACGGATCATTATGTAAGGGGGAGTGGTTTCATTGTGAGATGAAGTATTGACTAAGGGGGTGTGCTACATATCACCATAGTATTGTTATCAAAGTTGTGATGCAATTGGACTTTGATGCTGTGTAATAATACTATGACACTGTATAACAATACAAAAATATCTTGTTTTTATATATTGTTATAGCTACGGATCTTCAACAACTTTGATGCTGAGTTGAACACGTTCAAAATCACTGAAGTACTTGGAAGTGACGAAGATTTCGACTAATGTTGAAGAACCAAAGAAATCAAGCATTTGGATGAGAAGCTACAAAGTTTATTTATTTTGTAATCCATATGTATTGATAGTTTTGTCACTAAAATTGACAAAGGGGGATATTGTTAGAGCACTGCTTGGTCGAACTCGCAGGCATTGCTATCTAAAGCTTGTTTGTCAAGTTTAATTATCAAAACTATAAGTCTTGATTTCTAGTCTACTTATAGCTAAGTCTCAATGTGTAGTTGAGCTTTAGACTTCACGACGTTCATCGATTGAAGACGAAGAACTACTAAGGGGAGCTTGTGGAACTTCATCAACAAAAGGTATGTGGAAACTTGAACTCATCTATCACTCAAAAGTCTATTTCTACTTTATCTCCTATTTGATACAAAAGTCGTATAGCTATATAGACTTCGATTATACACATTTGATATTTCGAGCTGAGTTTAACCCGCTTACATATTTCTCGAAATATGTGTTGGTAAGCTTTCGATTTAACCAAGTTCATCTTATATTCTTTACGAAATTCAAACGATGATCATGTGAAAATCGCCTGGTAACATCTTACATGATTTGTGTGAGACAGTCATTTGATGTAGACTCGGAATGTTTCGTATTGATCTATCGATCACTTTAAAATTGCTTTGAAGCTAATAATTTGTATGAGACAACTATTGTCATCTTCTAGAATGTTTTAATGATTGAAATGGGAGTTTAGAACAATTAACCATGATTGGATATAGCACAGTTTGCGTACTTGTATGCTAACTGTTGCAAGTTATTCCAAGTCCGGGAACCATAGTATGCATGCCCGTATGCGTACTGGTTGGTTAGTTTAAAGTCCAGGAACTTAGTATGCATACCCGTATGCGTACCGGCGTAAAGTTCAAGTCCAGGAATTATACTGAGTTTGGTGATGTACGACAGTATGCGTACTCGTTGGCATACTGGCGAACCCAGACCACGTCCGGCTACCAAGGTATGCGTACCCGTTTGCATACTTGAGTAGGTTATGTTCTAAAATCGGTTTGTTCATGAAGTAACACATTTATAAAATAAGGAATGCAATCTTTTGCAAATCGTGGCTATAATGTTCATGAATTGATTCGAGTGAATCAAAATCGATTTTGCTTCAATTGTGTCTTGTATACATCTATGAGAATATAAACAATTGAACAACTCTAGAACTAGTTTCATTTGAGTCATTTGAATTAGTTGTGATTGAGATGAACAAGGTTGATATGAAAGTGTTCATATGGCTAACTTCGGTTAACTGTTATTGAACCAACTCAATATACACGTTTAGGTACGGTTACCCATATCTAAATAAAAGTATATTTCATTTGTATGTAACAAGCTAAGTTCAATCTAAGGGTAGAAAGATATTAGCTTGAATCTAATCAGGTTTTCATCTAAAGGTGAATATTGAATGCTTTGTTACCAAGGTAACATTGATTGCAAACCATGATTTGAAGACTATATAAGGGAGAACTCTAGCAACTGGGAAACCTAGCTAATCCCCACACCTCCTGTGTGATACTAGTTGCGACTAGAGTCGATTCTCCTTTAACCTAGGTTTTTCCTAAAACCATTATAGGTTAACGAATTAAAGACTTCATTGGGATTGTGAAGCCAGACCCAACTATTTTCTCTGTAGTTGCGTGTTCTGATCTTGCTTTATTCTATCGTATTGAGTATTATCTTATCTAAGATTTGCTCGAGATTTAATCTCCGATAGGCAAGATAAAAAGTAGTCACAAACATCTTCGTCTCATCGTTTGTGATTCCATAATATATTGTTTCGCTACCATACGATTAAGATTATTGTGAGGTGATTGATATTACTAGGCTGTTCTTCGGGAATATAAGTCTGGTATATCAATTGGTTCCTGTTCACCTTGATTTATCAAAAGATGGAAAAAAAAACTCGTAGGTATTTCTGTGGGAGACAGATTTATCTATTCAATAGACTTTTCTGTGTGAGACAGATTGGTTTATCAAGTCTTCGACTTTGGTTCGTAGCAACTTATGGTTGTGGGTGAGATCAGCTAAGGGAATCAAGTGCGTAGAGTCCTGCTGGGATTCAGAGGCGTAAGGAACACGACTGTACCTTGATCAGTGTGAGATTGGTTAGGGCACAACTACATTCCAGTCCAAAGTTAACTTGGAGTAGGCTAGTGTCTGTAGCGGCTTAATACCGTGTGGTGTTCAAATCTGGACTAGGTCCCGGGGGTTTTCTGCGTTGGCGGTTTTCTCGTTAACAAAATTTCTGGTGTATGTGTTATTTCATTTCCGCATTATATTTATTTATATAATTGAAATATCACAGGTTATGCGTAGTTCAATTAATTAGATTATCCAACCTTTGGTTGTTGATATAAATTGATTGACACTTGAACATTGGTATTTGGTACAGTTCAAGTTGTTTCACATAATAATCAGGCTCGCGGATTTCTATCTGTTTGATTTGCTGATTACATTGTGAAACAGAGATACAACTCTTGGATATATTTCCATTGATTGAGTCTGACTGTCTAGTTGACTCTCTTGGAATTATATTGGAGTTTGTCCATACAGATTGCCTAAACGAAATATTGGGTGTGGTTGTTAGACCCCCGTTTTTTCAATATATATATATATATAATCAATAAAGATTAGGTACTGCATGTTCATCTTCCAAAACTAAAATTTAACTAAATAAATCTTAAAAATGCAAGATGAAAATTGTTCGAAATAGCTTGTGTACTCACATAATATGTTATCTTTAACCCTAGTTTTCCTTCTCGAACACAAGAATAAATTCTCACAAGAAGTTACCTAGTAACGCATCAAACTATTCCTTAGAGCTTGAGTGGAGAACTCCTTCTCATTATTGAAGAACTCGTTCATAATAGGAACATTCAGTTCTTTAAGATTTTTAGAGATGTCAGTCAACTCACTAAGTTCTGCTTTAAGATCACACATGGTGTTCTTCCACAGATTAAGTATCTGTTCATAGTAAGTTATCTCCTTCAGACAATGGTTGATCCGAGATTTCAGATCATTCCTTATGGAAACGAATTCCTTCACAGTAGCTCTGAAATCATTGTCGTGATGACTGGTTGTCAACAAACACGTTGATGAAGAAGCTTCTACATCTCTTGACGATTTCTCCTTCTTGTTTCTAGATGACTTGATTCCTTTAAAAAGAAAAACATTGACAACTTCTACTGCATCATTCTTTGTAATACCTATAGTTAATGAAGCCATAGTTCAATACCTTTACAAGAGCATGAATGGCACACACACACACACACACACACACACACACGTGCACGCGCACACATATGGAATCATCAAGACAAGAGATTGAAGAAATTAAGAAATTAATCTTTACAAACGTTCCAACGGAAGTCTGCGAACCAGTACGGCTTGGGTACAATGAGAAACTGTCCGTGAGCCCCATTTTGGCATAAATACAACAAATTTTGACAAGCTCACAAGTATTGAGTTGTACTAATTGTAGAATGTCTATCCATACATCTTGGAATTTTCTCATATAATCTTAGTTTAAATATCAACATTATGATAAGAAAGATCTTATTCTTAGCTCCATAAACGAACATTCTCATGGATCATGTTTTCGTCTCTTGCTTAGGAATCAGATAGGCATGTAGAAATCAAGGTTTAGAGCACAAACAAATTGATACCCACATGAAGTCGTTTCGAACTTTGCAGGTTTGTGTTAGCACCTAATCAGAGACTAAATAAGGGTGCGCAAAGAGAGATAATGACAAAAAAATGTCATTCACAAGAAACCTGTGATAATACAGTCTCAGTTTTTGGAGCTAGTTTAACAATAACGAAATCTTTAACTATTAATATTTTAATTATGTGAGAAAATTATATTAACATAATGGAGTCCATACGAAAACCAGAAAATATCTCAAAATATAAGTAAGAGCAAAAATTTCTTGACTAATCTTGTCATCATAGAACGAATTCCATGATGAATTTTTGTGCAAAACTCATATCCTCAATTTAATATACCGAGGTTGCACTCACTACTACAATTAAGTTCCACTCACCGCTTGTGTCATAGGGTGACATAACAAGGTTATTTGTGCATTTAGAATCGTTGGGTAATTTCTTACCGTTTCTGGCATTTCTTCTTTATTTTTATCTTTGAGGCATTGAAGCACCGGTAAATTTCTTCAAGACTTGATTCATCCTCTGCATGTCATTCTGAAGTTTAACAATAATATTGTTACTTTTCTTGTATCTCTGACAACTTTCTTGAACATGTCCATTACTTCCACAAAAGAAGCAGTGTTGAGAGATTCATTCTATTAGAGCACTGCTCGGTCGAACTCGCAAGCGTTGCTATCTCAAGCTTGTTTGTCAAGTTTAGTTGTCAAAACTATAAGTCTTGATTTCTAGTCTACTTATAGATATGTCTCGGATTAAGATAGAATGTGTAGTTGAGCTTTAGACTTCACGACGTTCATCGATTAAAGACGAAGAACTACAAAGGGGAGTTTGTGGAACTTCATCAACAAAAGGTATGTGGAGACTTGAACTCATCTATCACTCAGAAGTCTATTTATATTCTATCTCCTATTGAGACAAAAGTCGTATAGCTATATAGACTTTACTTTATACACATTTGATATTTCGAGATGAGTTTAACTCGATATTTCTCGAAATATATGTTGGTAAGCTTTCGCTTTAACCAAGTTCATCTTTCATTCTTGACGAAAGGCAAAAGATGATCATGTGAAAATCGCCTGGTAACATCTTACATGATTTGTGTGAGACAGTCATTTGATGTAGACTCGGAATGTTTCGTATTGATCATTTGATCACTTAAAAATTGCTTTAAAGCTAATAGTTTGTGTGAGATAGCTATTCTCGTCTTCTAAGAATGTTTCAATGATTGAAATGAGAGTTTAAAACAATTAACTTTTGATTGGATATAGCACAGTATGCGTACTTGTATGCTAACTGTTGCAAATGTATTCCGAGTCCGGGAATTGAGTATGCATACCCGTATGCGTACTAATTCAACAGTTGAAGTCCGAGAACTATAGTATGCATAACCGTATGCGTACTGGTTTCAACTGAGTTTGGTTATGAATGACAGTATGCGTACCCGTTTGCATACTGGCAAACAAGACCAGGTCTGGGAACTTAGGTATGCGTACCCGTTTGCATACTTGAGTGGGTTAAGTTCCAAAATTGGTTATGTATGTTTACATACTCATGAACAAATACATTTATATAATAAGGAATGCAATCTTTGAATACCGTGGCTATAATGTTCATGAATCGATTCGAGTGAATTAAAACCGATTTTGCTTCAATTGTGTCTTGTATACTTCTATTAGAATATAAACAATTGAACAACTCTATAACTAGTTTCATTTGAGTCATTTGAACTAGTTGTGATTGAGATGAACAAGGTTGATATGAAAGTGTTCATATGGCTAACTTCGGTTAACTGTTATTGAACACCCTCAATATACACGTTTAGGTACGGTTACCATATCTAAATAAAAATATATTTCATTTGTATGTAACAAGCTAAGTTCAATCTAACGGTTGAAAGATATTAGCTTGAATCTAATCAGGTTTTCATCCAAAGGTGAATATTGAATGCTTTACCAAGGTAACACTGATTGCAAACCCTAATTTGAAGACTATATAAGGGAGAACTCTAGCAACTGGGAAACCTAGCTAATACCCACACCTCCTGTGTGATACTAGTTGCGACTAGAGTCGATTCTCCTTTAACCTAGGTTTTTCCTAAAACCATTATAGGTTAACGACTTAAAGACTTCATTGGGATTGTGAAGCCAGACCCAACTATTTTCTCTGTAGTTGCATGTTCTGATCTTGCTTTATTCTATCGTATTTAGTATTATCTTCTCTAAGATTTGCTCGAGATTTAATCTCCGATAGGCAAGATAAAAAGTAGTCACAAACATGTTCGTCTCATCGTTTGTGATTCCACAATATCTTGTTTCGCTACCATACGATTAAGATTATTATGAGGTGATTGATATTACTAGGCTGTTCTTCGGGAATATAAGTCTGGTATATCAATTGGTTCCTATTCACATTGATTTATCAAAAGACGGAAAAAAAAACTCGTAGGTATTTCTGTGGGAGATAAATTTATCTATTCAATAGACTTTTCTGTGTGAGACAGATTGGTTTATCAAGTCTTCGACTTTGGGTCGTAGCAACTCTTGATTGTGGGTGAGATCAAGTAAGGGAATCAAGTGTATAGAGTCCTGCTGGGATTCAGAGGCGTAAGGAACGCGATTGTACCTTGATCAGTGTGACATTGGTTAGGGAACAACTACATTCCAGTCCGAAGTTAACTTGGAGTAGGCTAGTGTCTGTAGCGGCTTAATACAGTGTGGTGTTCAAATATGGACTAGGTCCCGGAGTTTTTCTGCGTTGGCGGTTTCCTCGTTAACAAAATTTCTGGTGTATGTGTTATTTCATTTCCGCATTATATTTATTTATATAATTGAAATATCACAGGTTGTGCGTAGTTCAATCAATTAGATTATCCAACCTTTGGTTGTTGATATAAATTGATTGACACTTGAACATTGGTATTTGGTACAGTTCAAATTGTTTCACATAATAATCAGGCTCGCGGATTTCTATCTGTTTGATTTGCTGATTACATTGTGAAACAGAGATACAACTCTTAGATATATTTTCATTTATCTAGTCTGACTTTTTAGTTATTCCCTTGGAAATGTATTTGAGTTAGTCCATACAGATTTCCGAAATGAAATATTGGGTGTGGTTGTTAGACCCCCGCTTTTTCACATTCTCCTGTAGGTGTTACTACCTTTTTATCACCATAATTCACATCCTCCTTGTTGGATCCGATATGAATAAATGAATTATTTTTGGTGAGCAAGGCTTTACTTTTGAACCCTAATACCACTAGTGTTACCAAAGGACTTTTGAGCAAACAACATAGCTGAGATCTTGCGGAAATTCCGGAGAGCCTTTGTAAGTCACACTTAAGCGTATCAATCTCTTTTTCTTACAGAGATATAGTTCCAGTGAAATTCCCATTGTGTTTATCCAACTCAAGATTTTTCACTTCAAGAGATGATTCGAGATTTTCCACGTTTCTCTTCAAAAGAAGGTTTTCTCGATGAATTTCTTCGCTCTTACTCAAGAATTCCAGGATCTCTTTATCTGACTCGTCATCTGAATAAGAATGAGAACCACATATGTTTCTGTTGTGAAAGATAAATTTTATGCATTGTCTTTAGATAAATGCTCATTGGGAGCATCAAGAGAAACTATGCATGAGAGAATTATTTCCTTGATAGTATTCCTTACTTGGGCATTCCTTTTCTACATGACCGAAACCATGACATTTAAAACCAGGACAGTTTGTCTCTCTGTTTATTTAGGAAATTCCTGATATGTTGTGTAATTATAGACATGTGGTTTTTATATCGTCATAATCGTCATAATACTCATCATCCCAAGATAAGCTTACCTTTGGAGGAGGTGGACTTGTAAGTGTTACGGTTTCAAGAGAAGAAGCTTTATCCTTAGCCGTGTATTGCTCGTGATGAAAGATCTTTAACTTCCCAACGAGACTATTTTTGGAAAGGGTGGAAAGGTTGTTTCCGTCTACAATGGCATGTTTCTTAGACTTGTATCGAGCTGGCAAAGTTCGTAGAATTTTCATCACAATATCCTTTTCAGAATTTTTCTTACCCAACGCATGAGATACATTAACAATTTCAGACTTTTTGTCATTAAATTCCATAAACGAATCTTTATTAGTCATATGAAGGTTTTCCTAGTCAGAAGTTAGGTTTTGAAGCCTGACTTCTTTCTTAGAGGTATTCCCTTCAAACACGGTTTCTAGGATATCCCAAGCGTCTTTTGGCGTAGTGCATGCAGACATATGGTGCTGAAGATCTTGTCTTATGGCATGGATAATATCGTTTAATCTATCAAAACTATGCTTTGTAACACTGATTTGATATTGCTATAATCCACTTTGTGTATTGAACCTGTTATACAGTCTCTTGCAACTATTTGAGGATTATACCCTTTTATAACAAGAATCCATGTCTGAAAGTCACGGGCTTGTAAGAAGGAGCGCATAACAATTTTCCACCATTAGTAATTTGTGCCATCGAAGGCTGACGCTACATTTATAGAGATTGCACTTCTGTCCATAGATTCAGATCGCCACAAACACAAACTTATTAGGTCTTAACGTGTTTGCCTTCTCTGATACCAATTGAAAACGAGGGGATACCAAGTACACCACCAAAAAAATTTCGTTCGGAAACCTGTATGGACAAAACTTATACAATTCCAAGTAGACCAACTTAATGATCATTTAAAAAAATTGTATAAAGAGTTTATATCCTTATATCTTACAATCAGAATGTTATAGACAAGGATTCAGTGAACCTGATATAACAATGAAAGTACTTGGACGATTCCAAAGATCAATATTCAAGTTCAATCGATCCGTATCCAAATAAACGGATCAGAATTATGCCAAGTATGAAACTTGTTATATATCTATCTTTAAAGATACAAATTCTACAATATCATGTTCTTATAATTGATTACAATCAAGATGAACGTATTTACTAAGATTTATTACGCACTATCTTATTATAAAGATAAACAATATAATGAGAAAAGGAAAAACATAAGACACCAGAAGTTTTGTTAACGAGTGTTTTGGGGGTAAAAACAGATTCTCTTGGAAATGGTAAATTTGGGTGTGCCGCCGAGAAACGAATCTAAACCCTAAAAAAAATGCACTGCATGGGAGTACTTTAGATTCGAGATATCAATCTGTACAATCCTGGCCTAAACCAAGAAATGTCTGTTCCAGTCTTGCTTCGGTCATAAAATGAAGGAGAAGGGTTGATCTTAGGGAGGGAAACGAAGAAGGTGTTGAGATCATAATGGATAAATTTGAAGGTGTGGTTATTTTATGACTTGTATCAGAATGTGGAACTCGCTTGCGGAATGTAAGCTATGAGTTCTTTGATATTTTTCTGGATACTTGTTGATAACACTTGTTTTTTTGTCGAAATAGGTTGAAAACCTATTTATACAAGTCATGATTGAGCGCACCCTGATCTCGTAGGAAGTGGAGACAGTTAAGTAGTGAAGAAGTGGGGATATGTAAAAGGTGGTGACCATCACGTTTCCGTCATGAGGGAAGACTGGTAAGCCTTACACCCACCACTCTCTTACCGCTGTTAACCGTTCGCCCTTTCCCAACACTTTCTCATAATGGGCGTGTTGCATGCCGCACGCTGTAAACTGGCAGACCAATACCCTGATGAACATCCCCCAGTTTGTGACATGTTTGATGTCTCGAGTATTTTCGTGGAAAATATGCAGCAAGTTGCTGAATGGGTCTTCTTTGCAAGACCTAGTTATTCTGACCAATCACGCGCAAGCCAGGCGGCAGGTGGTCATGTGTGTCGAGCCAAGTCATGAGACTTGCCGCAAAAAATAACATGTGGCACTATTATGTTAAATAACTAAGCTATTTGTGAAACCGATACTTATAAAATATCGTATGTACTCTATGCATGTAAAGGATCGCTTTTAAGCAAGCAGCTCAAAATAATCGATTCATGTGAAGCATCGTTGTATAGATCCTGTCTTGGTTGGTCGTGGAACCTAATGTCTTAAAAGGACTGCGACCGGCCACTTTCAGGAAGCTGCTGGGAGCTGTTCATGCATGCATAAAGTAGGCCGGTCGGTCCCTATAGGAGTGTGATGGCTGGTAGCCATTTCGACATCCTATTGGTCGGTCCAAGTTAAATCTTGATCGGTTAAATTGGCTAGACAAATTGGATGGTGAAGAAGATTTGCGGCTGTTATTTGTTGCCGCTAATTTATTTAAGATTATATAAGGAGCTCGGCCAGCCATCTTTGGGCGCGCGTTTAGGAGCTGTATGGGTGGTCGCGGCTTGGCCGATTGCTACTCATGGAAGAGGGGCGGCCAATGGTCACGACCACATCTTGTTTGGCGCATAAAATAGAAGTTTGGTAAGCCAATTCGTTTGGCAAAGTTTGGCAGTCAAGATGATTTGCGGCAGTTAATGGCTGACGTTGATTTAATTTAGGTTTTAAAAGCCGTGTGGCCAACCTATTTTGGGCTAACGGTTTTAGGTGCTAGCGGCGCACTGAGAGTTGTTCTACCGGCCAGCACTGTAGCTGAGCCGCTGGTGAGCATATTTGAACCTTGCCCGTTGATCGAGATTAAACCTAGGCCGATCAATTCGGCTGGCGAAGTTGGGCGGTCAAGATCATTTTTCGGCAGTAATGTAATGCCGCTTAATAAAATTAGGGTTTTGTAGCTCGCGTTTGGTGGGTCCGCTTGCGAGTTGTAAGGAGGATGATCGTCCTGGGCATTAGCAGGCCCGTCAGTGTACATGATGGCGCTTGTCCGACCATGTTAGGAGGCGGCTAGGTTTGATAAATCGGTTGGCCAAAACGTACGCCCGTGATCGTTTTAAGACTGACATGGCAGTCTATATTAAATTCCTTAAGGAATTTAGATGTGTCGACCAGCCAACTTCCAACTTTGTTTAAAAGTGTGTGTGGCGCATTTAAAGCGATCTGATTGGTCGATGGGAAAGGGGTTTGCAAGCGGCAACATGGTGTGTGGCCGACCGGCCACAGGTGGCGCCTGCTGAGGCAAATTGGTCGGCCAAGTGGCACGGCCACGCCTCATCTTGCTGCTGCTCCCATTCACCGCAGCTCCTCTTTATTTCTTGTTTTCTGATTTTTGGTAGGACTTTGCTCCTACTATCTCCATGGCGGATTAATTTCCTAGCTTACCTAGGTTTGGTCTCGACCAATAGGGTTCGAGATATTGTGCAGGGGGCAAAAATCTTAATTTTTGCAAATTAATTAGGCCAAAATTTGAATCTTGTGAGCTATCCCAAAATTGATCAAATTTGATAAATTCTGTGTGTTGACACAAAATTCTTTAATTTTATTCTCAGAGAGCAGTTAGCGCGTCTTCTGACCTAGTGCTTTCATGCATACCTTAATCTTGATACTTCGGGAAATTCATGCTACTCAGCTGCGAGTGAACACTAATTGTCATGTTATATTAATATTAAGGATTCATCTGGGGAACATAGCATAGGAAAGATACTCAATAAGCCGTACATTAATGAATAATGCAGGCGATAAGATAAAATTTACAGAATATTTTGGGTTATTGCTACATGCACCATTCTGGATTAAGTTCATATAAATATACTGAATTGCTCAATATATATGTAGAGAAAGAGGCCTGGGCACTCATCACTTTTAAAATGCTCAGTCTTTTTGCAGAACGACGGCACATTAGATACAGGATTTTTCAATTTTATCCCTAAACTAAAAACCACTATCAACATTAAGTCCCCTGCTTAGTACGTAACAGTGACATTGTTGCGGGGTAAGCAATTGATGGTGATAGACGAAGAAGGAAATTAACATGAGCAAGGAGATGAAAGTTACCAGGAGAGACAAAATTGTTCTTCGAGTCATGGGACCGTGCGGCTAGCGGACTTGGTCCAGCTGCCTTGTTCCGTGCGTGAATCCAAGATGGATTCTTTCTTCTACTCGAACTCCCAAAATAGTGTGTGTATAAAGGGATGATGTGATTTTAAAGTTGTTTCAGTAATTGAGTTCAAACTCTCGGACTTGTGAAGATTCGAGTTTTTTAAATTTAATAAAAATATATAAACAAAAATTATAAACAATGGACGATAGGTATTGGGACTAAGGATTTGGCCAATTCTCATGCACGTGGTTCAATTTATTTATTCTCAACAATTATAACCCAAATAAAATATGATATGGTGACTCTTATTTTTTCCTAAGTAGATTCTCAAAATATTAGTTGTAAATCCTAAGCATGATGTATCAAAACATTTAAGCTAAGCATACATCATCAAATTAAATGACAACTAATTAATTCAAATCATATTTCAATTTTAAATTAATACAAAAGTCATAAAAAGAATAAATTAAATTTACCATATGATGAAAATCGACTCCCTCCGTCGTCCCAATGTTTGGGTTTAGCTCCTCATATCAAACACACACTCAAAAGATTTAAACATGGCTCAAAAGGTGTTTTTATTGAAGAGAAATAATAATACAACGAATCTGCAACACTTAATGGTCGTTATAGAAGTCACCGTTACAATCAGGTGCTGTTTATAAACGATAAATGTGGTCTGCTGTTGAAGAACGATACTCGTCTACGACTGTTCTTTGTGGGTCAATGTTCTTCGGCTTCTTCTTCACTGCACCAGCAGAAAACAGCAGCAGGAAGCTTGCTGTTCGTCTTGATTTCTCACTCCTCAGCCCTCCTCAGCCCCCCAAACTCTCGACACCCCTTCTATATGACCCAACCAATCTATTTATATCAAAAAAATCGATTAAATCTCTCCAAAATCTCTTCCTTTCTCTTCACGGCAAAGTTGCGGCAATTTCTTGTGTTAGTATTTATACGCGTTTCTGAGCTTTCCTTTTGATTCTAAACTCTTCCTTAGATAGATACCAATCTTTGGGAAGGTTTATAGCACTTTAATCTCTCTAAAATTTCCTAAAAAAGGTCACACACGTGACTTTCCATATTTTGCTGTTGAGATAAAAATCCGTTGATTGAGCCCAGTTTAATTGATTTCAACACCCATATTAGATTTCTAGACCCATAAGGAGTCTATCCTATGAAAATCAGAGGTTTAGTCGACCTCAAACTCCTCAAAATCACTACCACCAAAACTGCCAGAAACATGTTTTCTGTTTTGGTTTTGGTTTCCCGCCAAAAACAGAATTTGAACGTGAATGGGAAAGGTTACCCCTTATCCAGTGGTCGCCCCTTATCCGTTGCTGGAGTCCGCATAACACTCGTCCCTTGGGTTGCATTTATCAACTTTTCGAGCCAATTTCGCCGCAAAAGCTTATTTCTCCAACAACACTTACAAAGAGATAAAATACCAAAATAAGTACAAAAATGGGTACTAACAATATACACAATAGAGATGAAAATAGACACATAAATGCGTCTATCAAGGGACGCTAACTCCCCTCCTTTTTTTAATTTGTTCGCTCCACTTCCGTAGCAGCTGGTGCTCCCTTGTTGTCGCCGTCAGCAGCTCCACCACGAGTCGTCAGCCATTAGAAGTAAGGTAAATCCATTTGCTCCCTTCCTTTCTTCTCTTTACCTTTTGTATAGACTCCAGTTGTATGTGTTGCATCCATAGTATTGAAATCCCATTCAGTCCTGAGTGAATCTTCTTTTTTCAATAGCGTTGGAGCGAGGATTAGTAGCATCGGTAGAAGCGAACAACGACAACAGGATCATAGTGAGGTCAGCTTGAGGATTTGAGGTAAATGCTGCTGCTGCTGCTGCTTTTTTTCTTTCTTTTGTAAAAACCTAGTTTTAGGTTTTCGGTCGCGGGCATAATTCCCGCGGAAAATTTTTGCTCCGTTTATTTTTGTTCGAGTGGGCGTAAGTCCCCACTCGTCTTGGCCGTGGGCGTGATGTTCTGCGGCCAAAAGAAAATTTCCCATGAAAATTTTCTTTGTTGTTGGCATACGAACTCCATTTTATTTCGACTATTAGCGGCTATATCGAATTCTGACAAGAGCTTGCACGTATGACTCTTTTTTTTTAAAGTATGAAGTAGTGACTCTTTTCCCATTTTTCTTCATTGTAGTTACTCAAAAGTGAACAGTAACTTAAGAAATTCTTGTTTGAATAAGATGTCACCTGGAGATGTTTCTGCTGCTATACTGGGAAGTGTTAACAATTCCAAAGATAGGCCGAATGTAGATGATGAATTCTTCACAAGGTCTTATACAGTTATAAGGATACATCCCGGTCATGTAATAACCCTCCTTACTGATTCAGAGAATGAAGGAACTGTTCAGTCGATTTCTCCAGAGCGTGTGATGCGATTTTGTCTTCAGAGGAAAGAGTACCCCGCTTCTCCTATTGACTTCAAGATATGCCACAACCCACTGCGTTCTTATGACGGATGGATGAGATACATGATGAGTAATGACCGTGTTAGGAATAATCTGATCAAGGCACAAATCGCGGATGCTGTCATGGCGTATGCAATACTTCGTATTAGAAAAGATGTTGCAGGTTTGATTACTTTAATCCCTATATGGTGCATGTCTACTCACACGGCCATGTGTAGATGGGGAGAGATGACTATTACTTTAGAGAGTGTAGCTGTTCTGTTGAATCTTCCGATTGTAGGAAATCTTGACTTTAGCTTGTATGACGAAGAAGAAATGATGCACGCCACTCTAGTTAAGAAGGCCGAAGGATATAATCGACAGGAAAATGGTGAAAAATGTTTCTATACTTGGTGGGTGTCTGAATGGTTTCCTACCAAACCGAAACCGGATCAGGTGTTGAATGTCACGCTCAGTGTCGCTGCGTTTTTATCTTTGTGGTTGTCTAGAGATGTTTTTGATGATGGCTCCGGCAAGAAGGAAATAAGACAGAAACTCGTTAAATTTGCTATTAAGTTGGCGCAAGGTGTTCTCTTCCCATATGCAGCTTGTTTCTTGGTTCCTTGTATACTCATCTGGATTGCCTAGTAGCGGACATGTATGCCTCTTACGGATATATGAAGATAGAATCATATGTTTACATTGCCTTTCTCCAGGCATGGTTGTGGAAGCATTTCAAAGATTATGCTCCTAATCCTGTAGCTTCGCTTTCCAATACATATGGAGGAGCTAGGATACTTCGTTGGCTGAAGAAGCGTCCAAAACCTGGTTTAAGGCTCATCGATTTCTTTGACAACATGCACGCAGTTAATTTTCGTCCTTGGGTACCGACTTACACATCTATAGTCCAGCCGGATACTTTTGCTTCCATCTCGGGCACAACATTGCATTCTGATGGAGAGAATATGAGTATTGGAGAAACCGTGTTTATGCGAAGTTGTATACCTGGATATGTCCCATCTTTCTTCAAGGGATATTTTGAAGCGGTTCTTTATAATGTTGACAAAGTTGCTTGTTAGATGGGTTTCGACCAGGGGTTTCCATTCCACCATCCATTGACGCCTTCAACAGACCTTTTGCCATCTATTTTTGATAGCAGTGTTTTTGCGACAAAAAAGAGTCTCCCATTCTTGCTCCTAGGAAGAAAGCCGGTAATAACCCCCATGTATAAGGAATTATGGCAGGAGGAATTTATCGCTCTTCATCAATTCATGCAGAACATCGTGAAGGATCCACGCGGAAAGCCTTCTTCCAAGACCTTAGAAAAACACAAGCTGTTGAAGCCGCTTCCTTCGGGTAAACGAAAATCTGGTGACAAGGGTGACAACAGTCCCCAAAGAAAGGAGCATAGGTTAAAAAGTCGTGCAGGTGGTATCCGATCAGCTTCAACAGCCCCAGTAGTCTTTAATTCTTCGAATATGCAAGTATGTATGATTTTCCTTTTTACCTGGCTAGATTATTTAAATATTTTGGATTATCTTCAATGAATATTCCTCTTTTAATTCAGGGCCTTGATGACATGAACGCCTTTGCCAGACTTGCACGTGGCCAAAATATGGCGCCTCCAGAGGAGGAATCTGGCGATACTGAGTCCCTCGAAGGTGAAGATGAGGAAGAAGAAGATTCAGAATCCGGTGGCGATAATAGAAGCATTTCTGAATGTAGTAGCAGCGATTCTAACTTTTCCACTGAGCCAGCAGATGAGTTGGTAAGTCCCACACGTTTTCTTTTCTTCTTGGATTATTTATTTTCCGATATGAAATAAATATTCAGTCGGTGATATTACAGAAAGAAACTTCACCTGGAGATAACCCTGAGATGAAAATTAATCATAACAAAGATGTTGTTGCGCTTTCAATAGTGGAAACCACGCCTGTGGCTATGGGCGCAATCGTTTCTGAAGAATGTTTTTGAGTTGAAGGAGCGCTAGTCGTACATTCAGCTGCAGGTGGCATCTCCAACCTTCCATTTGTGGCTCCCTTTAAGGATCATGTGCTGATTGACGGATTCAGCGTACCAGCTAAGTACGCGGAGTTGTATACCAAAATATGGGAAAAGCATGGACACATCGCAACGACCAAGAAAATTAACAGTCGTTTTTCATTGGTTAAACGCGTGGTGGAAGCCTTATCTTCAATTCATGATATGTGCAGTGTGACCGGCCACACCGTTTTTGGAGACGTAGTATCAAGCTGGGAGTACCATCGGGACATGTGCGTGAACTTTGAGTTTAACGCCTCCTGGTTCTGTGAAGGATTTTACAAAATCCAAAAGTTGCAAACTGAAATGGCTGAAGTTCCTTCTGCGGATTTTATTAATCAGTAGGAGGCAGAAATCGAGAAGTTATCCCGGGAATTGAAGTTGAAGCAGGCTACTCTCCAAAACATGAAGGGCGCTTTCTCCAAGAAGAACAAGCCATTGTTGGATGATTTCCCTTGAATGCTTTTATTTTTCTGAACTTTCTCCTCTTAGGTTTTTTTTTTGAAAGGAAAGAGACGCCTCTTTTGTGGTTTGATTTTCTGGCTTTGAACTAGTAGGTAATTGCTCGGTGAAGATGTTTGAATTAATTTTCTTCTGAAATGATTTTGTGAGTAATTTTCTGAATGATATTTGGATCAACTAATAAGTTGGAATCTTAATTATGGATGCAAATAGTGCAGACACTTGGGGGAAATTGTAAATATTGCATGAAAAGGGAAAATACTAGGGTGATATGATATTTTAGAATAATTGGGTTATTGGCTTCTATTCTCAAAATGGAACTGACGTCTGTGTCAAGTACCCAGCGAATTTCAAAACAATTGGCCATGCAAACATTGTTTGATGAAACTTACTCGTCCACGAGGCTTCCCAGCAAAACTGAATTTTCCCGGATAATTGCTTCAAGTCTGAACCCATTGTGTACGCATCCATAACAATAAGAAGTCCCCGGCCGTTTTATTGTTCTCATAATGTATGGAATTACACAGAGTCATTATTCCTTCGATAGATAAGAAGCGTCCATCAGGTGGCGTCTATGTGAAAATGTCTTTATGTCGATCCGCGGTGAAATGGAGGATTTTCGGTTCCCATGCGCAATTCTCCTGAATTGATCTTTTCTTGGACAATGCGCTTCAGACCATTGCATTCTATGGTAGGATGATGGATGAACCTGTGATAGTTGCAATATCTTGAATTTAACATCTCTTGATCAGTTGGCAGACGCCATACGGGAGGAAGTTGAACCACCCCATCTCGTACCCAAATTTCCAGTAACTCCATAACTTTTCTCATGGGGAGTGGGAAACGTGGGTAGTTCGAGTCCCGCTTCCCTTGTGTTACCGGCCATTGTCGTTGAAACTCTTGTAGGCTTTGACGCGAAGTTCGTTTCGAGGGCGGAGTCGAAGCTTGAGCGAGCGTTGATTCTGGCACGGATCGTTTAGCTAGGCAATTTTGTTGAAATGCAACTTCCCTTGAGGGTCCTGTATCAGTGACAACAATGTGAGGTGGTTGGACTGAATACTGTTCATCGGCGCAATTCCCGTTCTCAAAGGTGTCTTGGTAGATTTCCCCTTCTTCAGGTGCTTATCTTTTTAGTAATCTTAGAGCGATCATGGCTGCGGACTGTTGGACACCTCTCTGAACTTCTGCAAGGGTCTAGAGATACAAGTTTTCCAACAAAGCTTCATAGACCGGCTCCTTACCCTTATCTTGCAAATATTGTGACGCACCCGGCAGGTCTCTTCCCTTAGTCTTGTGAAATTACCTCAGCTCTTTGTCGTTGGCTGAGTTTAATTGGTCATTTCCTTTCTGCTCCCGTCCGATGACGCTACGTATTCTGTCTGCACTGTTGTTGGCGGAGGCACATACCTCAGACAAGGATTCAACATTTTTTGTATCACTTCTTAAATCGGTGGCGTTCTCCGAGTGAATGTTTACTGATTCTTGCCACAACCGGTTTGCCATACTCTTTAGGAGACAAAGCGTCTCATTTTGCAGATTGATGATATTGGCCTGATTTGCGACAACGTCCTCCAGCATTTCCGTCATGCCTTCCATGGTGATTGGATTTCGAGCATATATGGTTTTGGAAGGGTTTGGCTGACCGGGATACATTATGAAATGGAAGGTTGGGATCGGTGATTTAAATGAATTTCGGTTAATAATTGAATTAGGCCTAAGATCCACCCCCTTGAAATTGAGAAAATTGGAATGAAACTGAAAATTGATCTTGCAACCGAGAGATTAATCTCCCACTGTGGTCGCCAGTTGTTTTTGGGTAAAAACTGATTCTCCTGGAAATGGTAAATTTGGGTGTGCCGCCGAGAAACGAATCTAAACCCTAAACAAATGCACTGCACGTGAGTACTTTAGATTCGAGATATCAATCTGTAAAATCCTGGCCTAAACCAAGAAATGGCCGTTCCAGTCTTGCTTCGGTCACAAAATGAAGGACAAGGGTTGATCTTAGGGAGGGAAGCGAAGAAGTTGTTGAGATCAGAATGGATAACTCTAAAGGTCTGGTTATTTTAAGACTTGTATCAGAATGTGGAACTCGCTTGCGGAATGTAAGCTATGAGTTCTTTGATGTTTTTCTGGATACTTGTTGATAACACTTGTTTTTTTGTCGAAATAGGTTGAAAACCTATTTATACAAGTCATGATTGAGCGCACCCTGATCTCGTAGGAAGTGGAGACAGTTAAGTAGTGGAGAAGTGGGGATGTGTAAAAGGTGGTGACCATCACGTTTCCGTCATGAGGGAAGACTGGTCATCCTTACACCCACTACTCTCATACTGCTGTTAACCGTCCGCCCTTTCCTAATACTTTCTCATAATGGGAGTGTTGCACGCCGCACGCTGTAAACCGCCAGACCAATACCCTGATGAACATCCCCCAGTTTGTGACATGTTTTATGTCTCGAGTATTTTCGTGGAAAATATGCAGCAAGTTGCTGAATGGGTTTTGTTTGCAAAACCTAGTTATTCTGACCAATCACGCGCAAGCTAGGCGGCGGGGGGTCATGTGTAGCGAGCCAAGTCATGAGACTTGCCGCAAAGAATAGCATATGGCGCTATTATGTTAAATAACTAAGTTATTTGTGAAACCGATACTTATAAAATATCATATGTATTCGATGCATGTAAAGCATCGCTTTTAAGCAACCAACTCAAAATAATCGATGCATGTGAAGCATCGTTGTATAGAGCATGTCTTGGTTGGTCGCGGAACCTAATGTCTTAAAAGGAGTGTGACCGACCACTTTCAGGAAGCTGCTGGGAGCTATTCATGCATGCCAAAAGTAGGCCGGTCGGTCCCTATAGGAGAGTGATGGCTGGTAGCCATTTCGACATCCTATTGGTCGGTCCAAGTTAAATCTAGATCGGTTAAATTGGCTAGCCAAATTTGATGGCTGAGATGATTTGCGGCAGTTATTTGTTGCCGCTAATTATTTAATATTTTTATAAAGAGCGCGGCCAGCCATCTTTGGGCGCGCATTTAGGAGCCATATGGGCGGCCGCGGCTTGGCCGATTGCTCCTCATGGAAGAGGGGTTGGCTAATGGCCACGGCCACATCTTGTTTGGCGCCTAGAATAGAAGATTGGTCGTCCAATTCGTTTGGCGAAGTTGGGCGGTCAAGATGATTTGCGGCAGTTAATGGCTGCCATTGATTTAATTTAGGTTTTAAAAGCCGTGTGGCCAACCTATTTTTGGATAACGGTTTTTGGTGCTAGCGGCGCGCTGGGAGTTGTTCGACCGGCTAGCACTGTAGCCGAGCTGATGGTGAGCATATTTGAACCTTGCCCATTGATCGAGATTAAATCTAGGCCGAGCAATTCGGCTGGCGAAGTTGGGCGGTCAAGATCGTTTTGCGGCAGTAATGTAATGTCGCTTAATAAAATTAGGGTTTTGTAGCTCGCGTGGCCAACTGTTTTGGGCTAAGCGTTTGGTGGCTCCGCTTTCTAGTTGGAAGGAGGCTGATCGTTCTGGGCATTAGCAGGTTTTCCAATGTATATGATGGCGCTTGTCCGACCATGTTAGGAGGCGGCTAGGTTTGATAAATCGACTGGCCAAAACGTACGCCCGTGATCGTTTTAAGACTGACATGGGCAGTTTATATTAAATTCCTTAAGGAATTTAGGTGTGTCAACCAGCCAACTTCCAACTTTGTTTAAAAGTGTGTGTGGCGCATTTAAAGCGATCTGATTGGTCGATGGGAAAAGGGTTGGCAAGCGGCAACATGGTGTGTGGCCGAACGGCCACAGATGGCGCCTGCTTAGGCAAATTGGTCGGCCAAGTGGCACGGCCACGCCTCATCTTGCTGCTGCTCCCATTCACCACAGCTCCTCTTTATTTCTTGTTTTCTGATTTTTGGTAGGACTTTGCTCCTACTAGCTCCATGGCGGATTAATTTCCTAGCCTACCTAGGTTTGGTATTGACCAATAGGGTTCGAGATATTATGCAGGGCGCAAAAAACCTAATTTTTGCAAATTAATTAGGCCAAAATTTGAATCTTGTGAGCTATCACAAAATTGATCAAATTTGATAAATTCTGTGTGTTGACACAAAATTCTTTAATTTTATTCTTACAAAGCAGTTAGCGCGTCTTCTAACTGAGTTATTTCATGCAGACCTTAATCTTGATACTTCGTGAAATTCATGCTACTCAGCTGCGAGTGAACACTAATTGTAATGTCATATCAATATTAAGGATTCAGACGGGGAATGTAGCATAGGAAAGATACTCAATAAGCCGTACATTAATGAATAATGCATGCGAGAAGATAAAATTTACAGAATATTTGGGGTTATTGCTACACGCACCATTCTGGATAAATTTCATATAAATATACTGAAATGCTTAATACATATGTAAAGAAAGAGGCCTGGGCCCTCATCACTTTTAAATGTCTCAGTCTCTTTGTAGAATGACGGCATATTAGATACAGGGTTTTACAATTCTTTTTGAATTCTCTTCCTCTTTGAATGCTCTTCAAAATGGAGATGAGAATTCTTGAATTTTGATGAGTTAAGATTGGTCTTTGTCCCGTCTCTTGTTTTTGAGTGTTTTGCTCCGTTTCGTCACACTTGTTCCAATTCTCTTGAACTTGGGCACTTGGATTCTTGGATTAATACTCTACTAAGCTCATTTGTAGATTTTACAAGAATGTTGTTGGTGAATCACAAAGAATGAAGTTCAAGAATGGGATGTAGTACGCATTGCTATGGGATTCTTGAATGTTCACAATCATCTTATGTGAACTATGGTGCATGGTCGTTAATGACTTTGTATGTTCTTCTTTGTTAAGAAAATCTTTTATATGCCTTTGGTATCTATTCTTGGTGTAAATCCGTGCGAAAAAGATTGATTCTACCCTCTAAGGACAAATCATCTTGTATGTGCATTAAGAGTTTGTCTTTATGACTAGTAAACTTCTTATGGGAATTTTATTCTTGTGTTTTTTAAGAAGGATAACTAGGGTTTGGAATAGCCATTATTGTGAGTACACATAGCTATGTCCAACGTTCTCATCTTTTATGTTTTAGATTTATTTATTTAAATTCTAAGTTTTTTGGAAGATGATTTTTGCATTATTAATCTTTATGGTTTCATATATTGCAAATTGTTATGGAATATGTTGTTTACGTCCGAGAACCTTGACTGTCCCATACTTGTTCAAAAGTTATCTCTATTATGTCGGTATGAAAGTATATTGATAAAAGATAGAATGAACTTTTGAACACAAAAGTTAAGCCTTTTATGTCATCATGCAAATATTGATGGAAGAAAGGATGAACTTTTGTTTACAAAGATTAAGTCTATTAAATGTCATTGTGCAAATAGTGATGAAAAATAGAATGAATCTTTGTTTATTCCGCAGTATTGGTCCTTCACTGATCCACATCTTTGTGCATATACTGTGTTGCTCCGTAAGTTCTCTTATGTTGAGCATGGCCAATTGAATTGATCATTTTTGTGGCTAATTCAATTGTGATTTTTGGATACAAATTCATGTTATCATGTGATTTGATTATGTCCAAAGAAATCCTTCTTTTCTCGTAAAAGTATGGCCGCTCTTGCTGTTCTTTCGGGAATGGCATTTTAATGGGGGGAGTTCTTTTTGCACTTGTGCTTAATTGCCAAATCTTTGTGGGAAGTGCGGCTGTGGAATATTGTAGGAGTTATCTTGTATCTTTATAAACTCCTTGATGAATGCATTTAGCTTCGGCTATGTGGTTGCATCTAAATCAGTTGGTATGTTATTTTCTTTTGGTTATGAAGTATCTTTATGAAAATTTCATGAGGATCCCACTAGTTTTCGTACCTTTGCCAATTTATATTTACAAAAAGGGGGAGAATTAATGTGTAGTTTTATACTACAAATACATATAGTTTACGGATCATTATGTAAGGGGGAGTGGTTTTCATGTCGAGATGAAGTATTGACTAAGGGGGAGTGATACATATCACCATAGTATTGTTGTCATAGTTGTGATACAATTGAACTTTGATGCCTTGTAATGATACTATGACACTGTATAACAATGATTGAGAGCATTTGTTTTCTCATTGTTATCGCTACGGATCTTCAACAACTATGATGCTGAGTTGAACACGTTTAGAATCATGGAGTACTTGGAAGGGACGAAGATTTCGAGTCGTGTTGAAGATGCCAAGGAGATCAAGCATTTGGATGAGAAGCTACAAAGTTTTATTTATTTTGTAATCCATATGTATTGATTGTTTTGTCACTAAAATTGACAAAGGGGGAGATTGTTAGAGCACTGCTCGGTCGAACTCGCATGCATTGCTATCTCAAGCATGTTTGTCAATGTTAGTGATCAAAACTATAAGTCTTGATTTCTAGTCTACTTATAGATATCTTGGACTAGGACATAGATTGTGTAGTTGAGCCTTAGACTTCACGGCGTTCATCATTTGAAGACGAAGAACTACTAAGGAAAGCTTGTGGAACTTCATCAACAAAAAGTATGTGGAGACTGAAACTCATCTATCACTTGGAAAGTCTATTTCTACTCTATCTCCTATATTGAGACATAAGTCGTATTACGATATAGTTTTCTATGATACACATTTGAGATTTCGAGCTGAGTTTAACTCACTTACATATTTCTCGAAATATGTGTTGGCAAGCTTTCGCTTCGACCAAGTTCATCTTATATTCTTGACGCAAGTCAAAAGATGATCATGTGAAAATTTCCGAGTAACATCTTACATGGTTTGTGTGATACAATCATTTGGTGTAGACTTGGAATGTTTCGTTATGATTATTTCAATAACTTGAAAATTTCTTTGATGTTAATAGTGTGTGAAAACGGCTATTGTCATCCTCTAAGAAAGTTTCAATGGTTTAAATAAGAGTTAGAACAATTAACCATGATTGGATATGACATGTCGTGTACTCTTGCACATATGTAATCCATGTACGGGAACCATAGTATGCGTACCCGTACGCGTACCTGTTGGCTTGAGAAATCCGGGAACCTAAGTATGCGCACCCGTTCACGTACTGGCGTAAGGTTCATGTCCGAATATTTCTGCTGGGATTAGAAGTACGCGTACCCGTTTGCGTACTGGCGAAACCCAATCTTTGTCAGGGTATTCCAAGATTAAAGTTCTAAAGTCGGTTGTGTACATGAACTTAAATATTTATAAAATAAGGAATGCAATCTTTGCAAACCGTGGCTATAATGTTCATGAATTTATTCGAGTGAATAAAACCGATTTTTCTTAAATTGTGTTCTTGTATACTTCTATGAGAATATAGCAATTGAACAACTCTTTAACTAGTTTCATTTGAGTCATTTGAACTAGTTATGGTTAAGATGAACAAGGTTGATATGAGAGTGATCATATGGCTAACCTCGGTTTACTATTGTTGAGTCAACATGGTGTACACATTTAGGTACGGTTACATAAACCTAAATGAGGGTACATTTCATTTGTGTGTAACAAGCTAAGTTCGATCTAACGGTTGAAAGATATTAGCTTGGTTGAATCAGGTTTTTCATCTAATGGTGAATATTGAATGCTTTGTTACCAAGGTAACTTAGATTGCAAACCTCGATTTGAAAAATATATAAAGGAGAACTCTAGCAACTTGGAAACCTAATCCGCACACTTCTCTGTGTTACTAGTTGCATAAACTAGAGTCGATTCTCCTTTAACCTTAGGTTTCTCACGAGACCCTGTAGGTTAACGACTTGAAGACTTCATTGGGATTGTGAAGCCATACCCAACTATTTTCTGTGTAGTTGCGTGATCTGATCTAGCTGTTTCTATCGTGTTGAGTACAATTGTAAGAATTGGCTCGAGATTTATATCTCCGATAGGGAAGATAGAAAAGTAATCACAAACACCTTCGTCTCATCGTTTGTGATTCCAAAATATCTTGTTTCGTTAGTCGATTAAGATTATTGTGAGATGATTGATAATACTAGGATGTTCTTCGGGAATATAAGACCGGTTTATCAATTGGTTTCTTTTCACCTTGATTTATCAAAAGACGGAACAAAAACTCATAGGTATTTTTGTGGGAGAAAGATTTATCTATTCTAATAGACTTTTCTGTGTGAGACAGATTTGTTTATCAAGTCTTCGACTTTGGGTCGTAGCAACTCTTTGTTGTGGGTGAGATCATCTAAGGGAATCAAGTGCATAGTATCCTGTTGGGATCAGAGACGTAAGGAACGCAACTATACCTTTAATCAGTGTGGGATTGATTAGGGTTCAACTACAGTCCAGTCCGAAGTTTATTGGTAGTAGGATAGTGTCTGTAGCGGCTTAATACAGTGTGGTGTTCAAAGCTGGACTAGGTCCCCGGGTTTTTCTGCATTTGCGGTTTTCCTCGTTAACAAAATTCTGGTGTCTGTGTTATTTCTTTTCCCCATTATATTTTGTTATATAATTGAAATATCACAGGTGGTGCGTTGTATCGATCAATTAGGAAATCCAACCTTTGGTTGTTGATTGAAATTGATTGATCCTTGAACATTGGTCTTTGGTACCGTTCAAGTTCCTTCTCTTATATTCAATCGGGCTCACAAATTTCTATTTGCTGATTGCTGATTGAATTGAGAGATAGAGATATAAACTCTTGTATATACTTTTCTCTAGATTGAGTCTGACTGTCTAGTTGATTCTCTAGAAATTATATTGGAGTAAGTCCTCTCAGATTGCCAAACGAATTGTTGGGTGTGGTTGTTATACCCCCGCATTTTCAAACTGTATTAAGCCGCTACAGACACTAGCCTACTATCATAACTTCAGACTGGAATGTAATTGAGACTGAGTCCACCATCCAAGAGATTCAGTTATAGTCGCGCTCCTTATGTCTCTTGAACCTTGCACTCTACGCAATTGATTCCCCTAGATGACGTCCTTTACAGCCTAAGAGTTGCTTCAACCTAAGTAAAGACTTTTGATACGAGATCAAGGTGAGGAAATCTGTTTGCAGTAGCAAAGCTAGCAAACCTCACAAATATGATACTTATGACTCCTGAAGAGCGGTCTAGATTATTAACCAGCTCATAAGAACAATTTTAGACGAGTTCAATTAAGAATCATTTTCAGATATTTATCTTGTAGAATCACAAAGTCTGAGACGAAGAGAACTTTGTGATTTCTATCTATCTTGCCTGAAAGAGATTACGAAAACCTCGATAACATAAAAGCAAGATCAAGATACACGAACTATCAAGGTAAATATAGTCGGACTTGGCTTCACGAATCCCTAAGTGGAGTTTGTAAGTCGTTAACTTAATTATGTTTCTCAGAGGAAACCTAGGTTAATAAAGGACGACTCAAGTATACAACTAGGACACACTAAACTGTCATGGATTGAATTTCCCAGTTCTTTGAGTCTCTCTATTTAAAGACTTTCAAGATCGAAGGTCGATTAAGATTCAATCTAAGATCGCTTGGGAATCAAGCAAACACTTTCGTTGTTTAGATGAAACACTTGTTAGGGTTTCACGTAAGCATGTGAGAAATTTGAGTTAAAATCACATGGTAGAATATACCGCATGGTCAACCGTAACCGAACCTAGCTTGTATAATGATAGTTCATGGTCGATTAACCAATTGACCCATAAGCTTAGTCATATTCAATTAACACTTTAGATTTTGATCTCGATGCACAATCACAAGTGATTAAGTGTGACACCCCGCTAATTATGGCACTAAAACTGAGTCCAAAATCCCGCGGTGCCACTATCCTTGGTTTAGATTTTTATTTTTTAAATAAGAATGATAATTAGAACCAAAACACTTTAAATGGTTATAATCCAAAATTTAGAATAATTACACAGTTAAAGTAAATAACTATGTGATAACCTTTATGAGATTAATGAAAAATAAATCCAATAGAAAACTATATCAAGGAAGAGGTTCCACTTCTTTCCAGATACTATAGCGGAAACTCAAGAAAACCTCACGACTAACCCCATTACTTATTCTGCTACCTGAAAGAGAAAAATCAACACAAGGTCAGAGCCTTGAATCGTAAGTTCACTCTTATCATATACACTGATAAGAATATAGGCAACAAAAGTATCAAGTGATAATAAACATCTTAACTATGAGTTTATGACAATAGGAAGACCAGGAGTCTAAGTTTAAAAATCAAAAAATATAACGCTTATCATGAGTCGTTCACCAATCAGAATCACATACATATTAAATAATTGCATTTATTTCCCACCACTACACATACCATTTGAATAGTGATGTCTCTGACATCGACAAACTCAATGACAACCCTCTATCTGGTGAACTCTCACAAGCATGATAGCTATTGTGGCCACACCGGTACTCATAAACACAATAGCTATTGTTAGAGCATTGCTCGGTCGAACTCGCAAGCGTTGTTATCTCAAGCTTGTTGTCAAGTTTAGTTGCCAAAACTATAAGTCTTGATTTCTAGTCTACTTATAGCTAAGTCTCGTACTAGGATGGAAAGTGTAGTTGAGCTCTAGACTCCACGGTGTTCATCTTGCAAAGACGAAGAACTACTTAAGGAACTGGTGGATCTTCATCGACAAAAAGGTATGTGGAGACTTGAACTTATCTATCACTCAAAAGTTTATCTACTCTATCTCCTATCTTGAGACAAAAGTTGTATTGCTATATAGACTTCGATTATACACATTTGCTATTTCGAGCCAAGTTTATCTCGCTTATCTATTTCTCGAAATATGTGTTGGTAAGCTTTCGCTTTGGCCAAGTTCATCTTTACAAGTGACGAAAGTCATGTTGATTATTTCAATATCTTGAAAATTGCTTTGATGAAAAATAGTGTATGAATAACCTCTATTTAACATCCTCTAAGAATATTTCAATGATTGAAATAAAGAGTTTAGAACATGTAACCATCTTTTGATATAAGCATTTAATGTGTTCGCGCATTAGTGTATAAGTCCAAAACCGGGAAAAAAATGTATGCATACTTGTGTGTGTACTAAATGGTTGATGGAGACTGGGTAAGTATGCGTACCCGTACGCATACTGGCGGAAGTTCATGACCGTGAATTTCTGCTGAGTTTGGAAATCAAAACCAACTCAATCCGGTTACCTAAGTATGCATACCAGTACGCATACTGGCGGAAAGTTCACGTCCATGAATTTCTGCTGAATTTGGAAACCAAAACAAACTCAAATCCGGTTACTTAAATACGCATACCCGTACGCACACTTAAGTGTGTTACTTTCTAAAATTGGGATGTTCATGAACTAATTTTTTTATATATTAAGGAATGCAATTTTCAAACCGTGGCTATAATGTTCATGAATCGATTCGAGTGAATCAAAACCGATTTTGCTTCGATTGTGTCTTGTATACTTCTATAAGATCTAAGAAATTGAACAACTCTCGAACTAGTTCATTTGAGTCATTTGGACTAGTTATGGTGAAGATGAATAAGGTTGATATGAAAGTGCTCATATGGCTAACCATTGGTTAACTACTGTTGAACCAACTAGGTGTACATGTTTAGGTACGGTTACTAAAACTTAAATGACGTATATTTCATTTATGTATAACAAGCTAAGTTTGATCTAACGGTTGAAAGATATTAGTTTGAATCTAATCAGGTTTTCATCTAACGGTGAATATTGAATGCTTTGTTACCAAGGTAACTTAGATTGCAAACCCTGATTTGGAGACTATATAAAGGAGAACTCTAGCAACTGAGAAACCTAATCCCCACACCTCATGTGTGATACTAGTTGTATAAGCTAGAGTCGATTTTCCTTTAACCTTAGGTTTCTACCGAGACCCTGTAGGTTAACGACTTAAAGACTTCATTGGGATTGTGAAGCCAGACCCAACTATTTTCTCTGTAGTTACGTGATCTGATCTTGCTGTTTCTATCGTGATTGAGTGCAATTGTAAGATTGGATTGAGATTAATTTCTCCGATAGGCAAGATAGAAAAGTAGTCACAAACATCTTCGTATCATCGTTTGTGATTCCGCAATATCTTGTTTCGCTAGTCGATTAAGATTATTGTGAGGTGATTGATAATTCTAGGCTGTTCTTCGGGAATATAAGTCCGGGTTATCGATTGGTTCCTGTTCACCTTGATTTATAAAAAGACGGAACAAAACTCGTAGGTATTTCTGTGGGAGATAGATTTATCTATTCTTGTAGACTTTTTTATGTGATACAGATTTGTTTATTAAAGTCTTCAACTTTGGGTCGTAGCAACTCTTAGTTGTGGGTGAGATCAGCTAAGGGAATCAAGTGCGTAGTATCCTGCTGGGATCAGAGACGTAAGGAGCGCAACTGTACCTTGAATCAGTGTGAGATTGATTGGGGTTCAACTACAGTCCAGATCGAAGTTAGTTTGTAGTAGGCTAGTGTCTGTAGCGGCTTAATACAGTGTGGTGTTCAATCTGGACTAGGTCCCTGGGTTTTTCTTCATTTGCGGTTTCTTCGTTAACAAAACTTCTGGTGTCTGTGTTATTTCTTTTCCGCATTATATTTTGTTATATAATTGAAATATCACAGGTTGTGCGTTTGCATCGATCAATTGGTAAATCCAACCTTTGGTTGTTGATTGAAATTGATTGATCCTTGAACATTGGTCTTTGGTACCGTTCAAGTTTATTTCTCTTGTATTCAATTAGACTCGCAGATTTCTATTTGTTTGAGTTGGGATTGAATCGAGAAATTGAGATATAACTCTTTGATATACTTTTTATTAAAATTGAGTCTGACTGTCTAGTTGATTCTCTTAAAAGTATATTGGAGTTAGTCCATACAGGTTGCTAAGCGAAATATTGGGTGAGGTTGTTAGACCCCCGCTTTTTCAGATATTATGATACTTGATCTCAACATATATATTTCAACATACACATATCAACATACACGTCTACTACTCACTGAATCTTGCAAGCCTGATAGCTTTGCGGACCTAACCTCTAAGCAAGTAGATAAACAAGAATTAGTATCCAAGTACAACGAACTGCCAAATAAGGATTTACATCTCAACAATACTCCGACACATACAAACCCATTTAAATCATCTTGAAATTCAGCACATAGTAAGTTTCAAACGCAACACACAATTCAATTCAAACTTCAACCACATACTATGTCAATTCAATAATATACCATGAAAACACATATGTATAACTTTGTTGTACCTATAAAATACACCATGTATACTGATCTGATCATAGTGAAATTTTTACTACACAATCATAACAACCTCAAGGAAAATCCATACGATATTTAAAAAAAAACAACTAACGGTTGAATATCAAATTATAATATGTTATATTCGCTCAACCTATCTGAATTTTTACAGGCGTAGCTACAAAACATATGTTGTTTGGGTACCTCCCGAACTCGGTTTGACTTAAAAAGTTTACAACACACTCATTACCTAAATGGATTACTCATATTAAAATTGGAGCTCAGTATAAATATTAGAACTATATAAACTTAGGTTTTCAGAACTGTCCAGATTCATAAATTTTGCAGATAAGTTCTCTGAACTACAAGTGTTTTTATGATTACTCCATGTCCAATCGTACTGAAATGTTTACAGATACTATACGACAGTGAAAGGTATAACATATCCAAAATTTGCAAAGATCTAATTTTTAGGTCTTGTTTACGATTCAAATAGTATTCATGCTTTTAGGCAAAAGAAAAAACATAACTCGTGAGATACCACTATCAATGCCAAGAATGTGGTTCCACAATTAAAGAAGTGGACTGTATATCTCAATAATCTGTTGCACCTGCGCACAGGTTTCACCATAAATGGAAGAGCTAGGCTTGATGAGACAAATCGATCTTAAAAAAAACCTCTGACAGAATAATTCCAAAACCAGAATGATGAATTTACCCTAGAAATTCAATTTCTTAACTTAAGTTTTCAAGGTGATCAATAATTGAAACTTAAAATACTATCAATAATAAATGATAAAGCAAGAATAAACTTGCCCCAACCTTGAGATTAAAGTCCTAAAATCTCCTCTTTTTGCAACTAAGCTAATTCTTTCTTTCCTAGAACTCACTTCTTAGTGCTACAAACTTTTCTTCTTTGAAACGAGTTAAAAAACCTAATTCCAAATACTAACTTTACTTGTATATATTGTATTAACCTAGATTATTTGTTATTTAATCCAAGTTTCTATTAAGGGCAGCCTAACCCCTAACATATTAAGTAATCAAATATGTCTTAGAGGTGTTTTCCAAAGTTAATCAAATATCAAACGTATCGTAGAAATAGTTTGAATGTATCCGAAAATATTCAACATGGATGTTATGCATACCAATTATATGTATCAACTTAGTTCGTGAACTTAGACTTCCACGGTACGTGTACATTTAAGGCAATTTTCTGGATAGATTATTTTGGTACACATACTGGGTACGTGTACCGTAAGTCAGTTTCCGAACTTAGGTTAGTTTGGTATGCGTACTGGGTACATGTACCATAAACCAATTCACGAACTCAAGATGTTTTGGTATGCGTACTGGGTACGTGTACCATGAGCCGTTACTGAACTTGAGCTATGCTGATACGCGCACTGGGTATGCATACAACTGATCCGGACCAATACAGTTATGCCGGTACGTGCACTCGGCACGTGTACCGTCCTGTATCCAGATTTTAAGTAGTTTTATATCTCTCTTATAATCAATTCGAAACATTTCCAAATGACATCAATGCCGAATATCATCGCTCGGGATATTTTCAAATGATCAACTTGAATCTTTAGTTCACAAACAATAAATTGTTCTTAACTAAATTCATCAAGTATATGAATGACTATTGATTGAATCGTATTTCGAGATTTCAACAAGACAAGCTTGCCTCAAACTTCTTCTATGATATGTTTAAAGTCCACGTAGTCATATAACTTAGTCTCATAAAGATAGAAGGGTGATCATATGAGTAAATAGAATGGTTCAGTCTTCACATACCTTTTGTTGATGAAGTTCTCTAAAGGTCTTCGGTTAATCTGCTTCTTCAATAGGTGATTCAGTAATGTCTGATAATTAACTACAAACTTCTAATCCTAGTCTAAGACTTGACTAAGTGTAGACTAGAAATCAAGATATTGTTTTGTACGACTAAATTTGACAACAAGCTTGAGATAGCAAAACTTGCGAGTTCGACCGAGCAGTGCTCTAACACTTTGAATATATATTTTTAGATACTTGAATATGAAATGAGTGATTCGGAGGAAGAGTGACACTTCCTCCGAATCCAAACCTTCAACTCCTAGAGTAAACTATGTATTCATAAATCGAGCAAAATTTCATGAAAATGAAAATTTTACAATTGGATTCCGTCTAGGTCAAACACGTTCGGCTACCAGATCTGAAGAACAAGTAGGTGAACTTATCTGCAAATGTAGTTCGGCTAATGTTTTTAAAGAAACAGGTAGCCGATCTTAGTTTTAATGGGTTTTTTGTTTTGTTCGGCTATCGGTTTTCAAGAACAGGTATCCGAACTTATTTTCTGGGGTATACAGATTAATGTTCGGTTTGGTTCGAGTCCACCATTTTTGTAGAAGAACTTTCTGTTTAAGATCAACGACAAAAGTGGAGTAAAAAGTTTGACTACTTGTCCTTTTCGAACTCAACATATAGGCTTAGAGAACAAATTTCGGTTAGGAGAAAAAAATTCGACTTAACCGAACTTAACACACATAAAGTTCGGTTACGAGAATTTTTCTTACAAAAGCTCAACTCAACAAATATGGTTTACAAAGAAAAATTCGGTTATGAGAATAAGGTTTCGACTTAACCAAACTCAACATTTGGTCTTACAGAAAAGAGTTAGGTTAGTATCAATTTTTTCCTTCCTAACCGAAGTGTTCTTTGTGTTCTTCATTTCTTAAAATTTGGCTATAAAACTAGAGTTCTTAAAAATGTTCTCCTAACCGACTTACATCTGCAACTTTTATTTTCACACTATTTTTATGATTACTACCCAAATTTTGAAAATAAAAAACGAACTAAAAGTAATGGATATGTGGGAAAATACGTGCAGATGTACATATTGCTACAATCAGGATTGATTAAGCGATGACGAAAATTTTATGAAAATATTTTTTGTTAATGATAAAAAAAATTGTTAATGATTTTGATTAGATTTTTTGTTAATCGATGATGAACGATTTTTCTTTGATAATAATTGAAATTAGATTAGATTAAATTTATATATATTTAGGTGGTTATTAGGTTAATTATAATTTAAATTAGGTAAAAAGGTGAATTAGTCATTTCCTAACTTTAGACACCCAAATGTAGGGTAGATGGCCTAAGTACATCATGGTCCCCCACAAAAAGGAGCGGTGCCAAAAAAATCGTTCTTGAAGATGACTTAAAAGGTGTTGAGATACCTAAAACAACAATCAATCCAGGAATTCAAAACAAATCTTAGCAAATCAATCCAGGAGTTCAAAGAAAATCAATCCAGGAATGTTACGGCAGTTAAACTCCATACTTTAGCTTTTAATTCTAGTGGCCTTGAAAACTTTAATTGAAAGGACCAAATCTTATGTTTCTCTTTAATCAGATTCAGTCAATAGAGATCCAACCTGGTATGCTAGAAAACTCTACTCTTATTATACCAGAGTTAGATGATATTGATGGTCATTCAAGTGGTATTGTAACTGCTGAGTAACTGCTCGTTCCTAAGGGTATATCTCTCGTTTTTCTATATAGATAAAAAAAAAAAAGAATTCAAAGCATAAACATTTTGCTTCACAAAAAATTAACTTTTTGTTTTTGTTTTTAAAAACTTTGTGTTCCCATACTAACACTTCTGATCTATTTGCTTCTAGAGATCAAAAAACAATTTCTTAAATCGTAACCAAGCATATTGTCAAATAATACTCCCTCAGTTTCTGGAAAAGAGTTACTATCAGTTTTTCAATTTGACAAATTTCCAAGCTAAAATAAAAAAGTGATAGTACTTATTTCTCAGAAACGGAGGTAGTATTGGTCATTAGGAGGTAGTATTGGTTATTATGAATAATTTTGGAGATCAAAATTTTATTGGAATATGATTTTTTCTTTTCTATAAAAAGGTCACTTCCAGTTTTATCTTTGCAAAAATTAATCTTATTTTATTTTCTGATGCAACATTTAATCCAACTAAATTGGCATTTTTGGGAAGAATTTTTGAGCTAAATTTGAGCAATATCCCAATGCAAAATCAGATTTCTTTACTTTAATCATTTCAATCCCTCATTCTAAAAAAGCACCAACCATTATCGATCCATCATCCATCCCACTAATTGATCCACATCCATCATCCATCCCACTAACTAAAATATACTAGACAAGAAAGTTATCACCCGATATGCAAAGCTGTCGTGGGACCAATCATGTCGAGAAAATCAAAGAATTCGTCTGGTCCTTTGAGTAGCTCCCGTTCATTTCTCTTGTCCACATCAAGTTTGTTAGCATAATATGAATCGTGGACAGAACTACTCCAACCACTGAGATGCATGTTCTAGAATGCAATCCGCATACAGGCGTAGAGCAAGCAAGAAACTCACTGGGAATCGCTGCTGCTCCATTGCAAGCATTATGCAGATGGATTTGTCAGAATTTAGAGACTGAAAAACCTTTTTGGGGTTGCATAGAAAATGTAAGGGATGTGATGCTGCAACTCCCACAGTGAAATTCACTGTCATCTTAGTCAGCTCAATGATTAATTAATCCATCAGATTAGATCCATTAGTTCTTTAGCAGCCTCGGGCTATGAAGAAATTAAAGCATGTGCGGTGTGCTGAGTGGTGGTCCATGTTTGTAGGAGAAACGTCAGTTCACCACTACAAACTCCAAAAGGGATCAATTGTATATAACTATACATAGCATTTCTTGTTGCACGCTGCTGTCTGTTGGGTCCATGCACTTAAATTACTCTAAATTCTCTTAATCGATGATCTTAATTCAGTGAGTTAGTTGATCTTCCTCAACAACTAATTATCTTCCTAAACAACTAAGAGATGTTTCAAAAGCAATGCACACTAAATAGTAATAGCGTTAAATAAACTGTTAGTTCTACCGTCTTCCTAAACAACTAAGAGATGTTTCAAAAGCAATGCACACTAAATAGTAATAGCGTTAAATAAACTGTTAGTTCTACCGTATACAATTGAGTTAGATTACAACAACCAAACAAAACTAATAAATAAACAACCATATATAACAACCCACTAAGATTGGCTTATAATTTGTATTGTAAATGAATAATCAAGCCTTGACGTGTGATCCACCTACCGCTCTACTAATTAATTCGCCTCCGGTTTAACAACAATTTCTCGACAAACAGGACAAGAAGGAACTCGGATCAACCATGAATCTACACAATTAGCATGAAATATGTGCTTGCATTTTAGTAAACTTCTGCAATTTTCTCCTTCTTTGAGACTTTCTAAGCAAACAATGCAATCTTGAGTAGCTTCAACGTTTTCATAGGCGAAGCTAGAAAGGTTCTTTAAGTCACCTTGTGATAACCTAAAACCAATCCTACAAAATGTTAAAATGTCTTCTTCTTCTTCCAAGCTAATGCTAGTGGTGTTAAATCTGGCTGTTCGGCTTGGTTGACGTAATCTACGAATAAAAGTATTACAAGCTACTATGAAATGTATAACAAGTGTTAAGACTGTTACGAAGACGAAGAACAGAGAAAGGGAGACAGCAACGAAAATGTTTTTGAGGTAAGAAACAAGAAGATTACATTTTGGTTTGTTTACAGACTTGACAATATTGTTATTGTGTGGAAGAATTGAAGGAATTACAGGACTCGATGATGATGTTGAGCACTGAGCGTGATTATGTTGGTTGCATAGACCCTCCTCCGCTTCTCGCAGAATGACTGAGGATTGTTTGTTCATCATCTCTACAAGAGAAACGGAGAAAACCTGATCCAGAGAAGAAAAGAGGACAGCTTTACTAGTTTAGGAAGGGTCAGAGAGTCTGGGAGGAGAATATATATAGGCCAGAGACCATGAATACAGTACAAAAGTTTTTCTAAAAGAAAATTTATCTTTATCATGCTAATTATTTCTTGGGCTAATTCATAATTAAAGTGACCCTTCGGCCAAAAAATGTTATAATTTATGGGATCCTAATTATTAAGTGCAAGTTGCCGGCCCACATGTGGCAATCTGCTCATCCAATGAATCAATAATGTAGAGTAATTTATTTTTTTGGCTCAAAAACGACAATTTTTTTTTGTAATTTATTTATTGGTAATAGAGCTAACTACCAAGAGGTAGTTACTCAACGGTTAAAGAATAGTCTGCATCTGTAGCGTCGTGCAAAGACCTTTGAGAGATACCGAGCAATGTCATTATCGTTAACTCTTACATACCGAAGATAACTTAATAAATACATTAAGTTCGGGCCTCTCTAATTGAAATTGTCTACATTTCTTGAATTTATAGTCAAGCCAGTTAGATTGACTGCCATGGTGTTCTAATCTTTAGTGACCTTGATAAGCTTTCATAGGACAAAAGAAACTGCTTCAAAATTTTCAACCCTCATTTGATGGAATCTCAGGTTGAATTTTCCTTGAACTTCCATTCTATACTCATCCTTCAATTCCGTTAGAGTCTACATCATCTTCGGCTTGAAAGTCGATGTTGGTTATTTGCAACTCTTTGGCCCAGCCGATAGCAAGTTCTACTCCTTTCCTAGCTCCGCTGACTCCAGAGACACAGTCATTAATGTTTCTTGCTCCCATGCATTTTCCTGAATAAGACATAGCAATTAAGGCAAAGTTAGTATAGTATTATTTGACTAGCATGTCCTTCCATAATGGGATAACTCATGGAACTTATGCTAATTATGATACCAAATTTTTGCCTGTGATTTCTGATAATTTTGTTTAAGATTTCCTGATCAGTACTCTGGAAGTAGAAATTATTCAGGATATGACTTTGGTTATGCATTATATTAAAGGAGCAAATGTGTTGTTTAATCTCGTTGGCAGTATAATTTGCAGAGGGTTGAATCTTATGGATATAGCTTTCCAGATAAACCAACAGATGGTAGCAAAGGTGGGAATCCTATTCTTAATATGACTCTGATGATGGAACTAGGAGTTGAGCCAATATGAGAAGTTGGTAGTTTCACCAAAGATCTGATAATGCGGACCAAAAAGGTTTATCCAAACCTCAGAAGCATATGGGTAGAAGATGAGAGTATGGGTTATGTCTTCTTTAGCACTTTTGTAGAGACCGCAAGTAGAGTCAATGCAACTGAGGATACTTGCAATTTTGGCATTGGTAGGAAGGATTCCAAGAGCACACTTCCAAATGGACATTTGAATAGATGGGTAGGTGTCTAGTCTCCATATCTATTTCTAAGATGGATTTTGCATGTCTTCTTTGTACTTATCATGAATTTTCCTTCCATATAGGGATTTGACAGTGAATTATCCATTGTCTGTGAGACTCCAGACAATTGTATCTTCCTCCTGATAGTTAATGATGGTATTTTGGATGTTAGCTTGATCATCATAATCATTAAACTAGAGAGGGAAGATCCATATCCCATTCCCCTCTAGTGTTGATGAGTTGGTTGACTGTTATAAGATCATTAGGACAGAGATGTGGTGTAGCAGTAATATTATCTTTGTTGTGTATCCATTTGTCTTACCATATTATTGTATTTTGACCATTGTCAACCTCTCAATATTTTTCACCCCTTCCAAAATTCCTTTCCATATCCGAGAGTCAGTTCTTTCTGGTTTAGTATCCATTCTGATAACTTCTTCTTCTTTGAAATGATTGGATTTCATGGTGGATGACCACAATGAGTCTATCAGAGATCTGTCTGCCATGAAAGAAATCTGATTGAAAGGAGGGAGATGAGTTTGGTAAGGAGAGGTTTTAGTCTTTGGGAAATGATTTTATATATGATTTTGTAGGTGGTATTGCATAGGGGAATAGGTCTGAAGTGGGAAAGTGTTGTGGGTGATTCAGTTTTGGGTATGAGGGAGATGCATGTGGAGTTCATTTCCTTTAGGAAGAAACCATAGCTAAAGAAATGTTGGACCATATTCATATTGTCTTCTCCAACAACACTCCAGTTGGCTTGAAAAAAGTTGTAAGGGAACCCATTAGGGCCTGTAGCTTATCACCTTACATACTGTATAAGGCATTCTCGATTTATAAAGTGTCAAGTATTGACATGAGATGTTCATTTTCAGCAGAGGATGTGGAAGGGGGTATGATGTTGATGATATCTGGATTAATAGTGATAGTTTCAACAGTAGTCATTCTTTCAAAATGATCAGTAAAGCAGTTTGTTATTTCAGAGCTGTCAGTGATCCAATCACTTTTGTCATTCTGTATAGCATCAATCTTGTTTTTTATCGTTCTTTTCTTGGATTAGTCATGAAAGAATTTAGTGTTTCTATCCGCTAATCTGATAGATTGATCTCTACTTTTGCTTTTCTGGAAAAAAAATTGGATGTCAAACCAATGTTTTATGTTATCCTTGGCTTTTGGTGGTTGCACCTCTAGAGTTTTCAAAGATATTCTTTGTGTTCCGATCCAGCTTAGCTTTGCAATCTTCAAGATTAGTATTGATGTTGCTACAAACTTCTTTATTCCAGAGTTTAACTTTGATTTTGACATCTTTCAGTTTTCTAGCAATCATATAAGCAGATGATCCAGAGTGACTTTAGCTCCAACATTTAGAGATAATATACTTACAATAATTATGGTCAAGCCGGGGACCAAAGAATTTGAAAGGAATATAACCTGGATTCCAGTTAGGATTAAGAAGAATGTGATTGTGGTCAGAGCCAATAACCAGCAAATTGGATTAGTACTGTTTGGGAGGATGGTAAGAGAACTATCAGTAGCCAGACCCCTGTAACGTCTTTTCTCAATAGTATCTTACCAGTTCTTCTATTTGTCCAGGTGAAGGGACAAACACTATAACCAAGGTCAAAGAGAGAGAGAGATCATCAATTTCGCTTTAGTAGTATCAATAAGATGTTTACTAAAATTCTCATGTTCATGTAAAACCAAGTTGAAATCACCCGTGATAAGCCAAGGCATATTTTAGCTACCAACATTTTTTCAAGCATTTTCCAAGAAGTAAGTTTATTATTGGTAGTATATGGGATGCCATAATAGCTCGTGAACATCCAAGGGGTACCATTAACTGGATTGATTTGAGCACTTATGTGATTATTGGAGAAGTCCAGAATATCTAAGGAAATGTTAGGTTTCCAGGTTAGATCTAGGCCTCCAGCGGTGCCGATAACTCCCTTTGATTTTACAAACCAATAATTAGTCACCCCAATACCACCGAGGATAATACTTAGGTTTGGTTGTTTTTGTTTTTTTTATAGATGATGCGTGTCGTAGGTGCAATCAAATTAATATCTTATTTCCACTAAATTAAAAATAATATAATGGAAGTCAAGTTCGTTCCCACGAAGAGCAGGGAGATTTAGTTGTCAAAAAAGTGTCACAATGGGGGTTTTTGTTTTAGATATTAGAACAAAGTAAATAACAAAGCAATTGAAAGTAATTAAGTTTGCAAGCAATGGAGAGAAATATGATCAAGGAATCCTTCTACGTTATTAAACAGTCATCAAAGTAGCATATTCATCTATTCTTTGTAAATCACAGATTATTACCAACCGTAGGAAAGCAGGTACGCTTAGTTATCCCAAAAATTCCTTATATCAATTGAAAACATGTACGCTTAGTCTCCAAATTCTATCTGTCTGAACCACCTTGAGGTACGCTTGCAAGATGTAATTCAGTCGAATGCCTAAAGGTTTGTGAACTTAGGTTTGATCCTAGCAGTTAAACTCAGTACGCTCGGTTCACTTACTAGGGTTGTTTTTACTTGCGATTGCTCAACGGAATCCCTCTGCAAGGTTTCGCAATTTCTACTTGTGTAAGAGTTATTCAACAATTACGAATATCCTAACTCATTACTAGCATTAGATTCACTAATAAACTGACTTAGTTGGCCACCTAAACAATTTATCAATCAATCATAAAATTATTAAAGTAAAAACAAACAATAATCATATGAATAATTTTTGAATAGATTTATATGCTAAATTGAATCATGTATTAGAACTAGAATTCATCCCCAATCACTAAGAAGTTTAGCTACTCATGGTACTAACAAAACCCATGAGTTTCATATGATAAAATGGTAAAGAAATAGTTACGGTGGTGGATATAGCTCCAAACCCTAGCTTTTCTTCTCTTGAGTTCTCCTCTCCAAAACTTCGTAAAAGATTAAAGATCTAAAGATATTAGAAGTTCTCTTAAATAGGTCTCCAAGTTGTAGTAGTGCCTGTGATCGAATCCCGGTCAAAATAAGTTGCGACCACTTGCCAAAACGCATCAAACTAGCCTAAGTAGGTCACTGCCAAGATACTGCTCGTGAATAGAATGTCTAAATAGCCAAAGTGGGCCACTCCTAAGACTGAGAAGTCCAACCCAAAATCATCTTCCAACTGTCATTGCCCTGTCAGTTCCGTGGAACTGACAAGTAAAATCTTCAGCTACTCTTTTCTCTTTTCCTCGGTAAAATCTCGGCCACTTCTCCATCCGTGAGTTTTATTTTCCCCTGGATTTTTGTTTACTCCCGTCAGAATCACGGACACACATGACTCCGTGAAAATTAATTTCCCCTGGATTTTATTTTCCGACCATTCCAACTCACGGACAGTCCTTGCTCCGTGAAAAGTATTTTCTTCTGAGTTTTGATTTTCCTTCCGACAGAATCACGGACACTCTGGTTGACGAGAGTTTTCCATTCTTCTGATTTTTCTTCCTTTTGGCCGTAACTCACGTATACCAGGCCCTCCGAGAATTTCCTTTTCTTCTGGATTTCTCAGCTTCTTATCTACTGCCAAACTAACTGCAGATCCATCTCCTCCTGAATTATCATCTCAGCATCAACGTATACCATCAAGCCATCTTCACCGGCAACATTCCATCGTTACCAATCTTTCATGAACTGTCGACCAACAGCTCCACCCAGCTGCCATGATATACTGCCAATAATGGCAGCAACTCCATCAACACACAGCTCTGACCTTCTCCTCATTCGATAATACCACAGCCAACAACTTTTCTTCAATCCGTATGTTCACAGCTCCAACTTCTCTGCCAGTCGAACTCGAGTTCTTCTCTGTCAATGAACAGCTCCATCTCATCATCATTCCTGCCAGCAACACCGGTCTCCATTACTGCCAATACTTTTCAGCATTACCATTACCTGTTCATTATTATTCATCACCAGCTCCCTTGCTTCTCGATTTCCATCAATACCGAGAACGATTAACACCACAATCAGTTTCCCTCAATGGCGAAGATAACTTGTCTGCATCAAATATCATCAACACAGTAGAGAACTCATCCTCTCTGCTTTCTCGGTTAATCCATGTTCTCTGATTTCTCTCGAGCAGCAACCACTCGACCACAACAATTCCATCCCCAATGGAAGGAACCATCTCCTATCCATCGCCATGATATCCATTCTTTCAACTGCCTAGTTCTTCTCCTTCATCGCCTAGCAACACTCGGCAGTCCTTTCACCCTCTCATGCCAATGGCAGTAATACCAAGCTTCATTATCGTCTTCAGAAGTCACTTTCTACAGCTCCATGCAACCACCATCCAACCATTCCCGAGATCCATCATCACTGCCATTAGCAGATCCCAAACCGAACTCAAACTCCGTCGACAGTCAACCACCGAGAATCGCCAGTAGTTTCCATCTTCTCTGTTTCTGCTGGTCATGAAACGTGTTGAAGAAGAAGGTTGTGTGCCCTGAGCAAACCCTACAGGTGCCTTTAACATTCTACGCTTTCAACTGTGGAACTGACGGGCTTAACCTCTTCTTTTGCTCCTAGCTTCCTCATATGATGTCGGAATGAGTTCGTTCTTTCGCCGATTGCTTCGTCTTTTCGTCCTCTTCAAGATGAAATCAAGGACTCCTAGGTTTGAACGAGTTCCACTTGGTCTTTGGCCCTTCTCCGCTTGTAGCTAACTTCTTTTGCTTACACAATTAAGTGTCAATTCGCTTCTTTTGGATGATTCACCTAATAAAACACAAAAAGAGAAAAACAAACGTAATATACAATAATTTGCAAGAATATAAGCAATTACTAGCAAAGATTCAACACCAAATATATGCAAAATATGCACTTAACAATAGATAAAAAGAAGATGTCAGGAATATTAATTCTATTCAGCATATCATTTAGGTATCTACTGGTAGTGTTTTTACTTATCTCTTGACAGTTCCACGCCATAGCTGTAAAGAACTGCCAGAAATAGGATATTCTAGGAAATGAGAAGATGATAATGATGTATCCTATTATGCTTAGCTTATGACCAGTGGTAGTATTTTTTTACTATGAGCTTCTAAGGCAGTTATGACTATAGTAAAATATAATATTTTGCGGGAGAAATTTAAAGCGAACAATTTTACCTCAGGGGTGTTGATAGGAGTTTGTCCTTCAAGGTCGCTAGTAGTCATGTTGGTGTCATCCTGTCTGTGTTCCTCCAATTCTTCATTTCTTTTTGGGCTAAAAACTGGTGGATAGTCCTTAGTGTTTTTGCTCTGAGATGGTGGAAACTCCATGATGTCCAAGGGAGGACTTTTTATTTAAACTTCAGATGGTTGTGGGTCATCATGGTGCTTATCAGTTGAAGATTTCTTTTCCAATCTCCTTCTATCTCATAGTTGTTTCTTCTTAATAATATACTTCAGCATTTAGATGTGCTTGAATTTCAGACAATGTTGGGAGCTCAGAGAATGGGTTTGGTATTGCTAGAGAAATTTTTGGGAATATGTTTGTAGCAGGACTTCCAGAGGGTTCAAAAATGTGGTTGTGAAGTTTAGCAGCATCTTTGATATGGATCCTTTTTTCTTAGCACAATGCTCCTTGATTTTGCTAGCAGAATGATCTTTTTGTGTTTCATCTGGCAAGCTATAACTTGAGGGTCTTGAGTTTGAATGTTATCCTAGGGAAGCCCATGAAAACCATCTTTCAAGATAGTGCAATCATCAAAGCCATCAAACTCAGGAGTTCTGTTGACAGAGCCAATCTTTCTTTGAGCATTGTGAAGTTTGATAGCAAATTCAGTTGCATCATCATTTCCGGTGTATCCTCTCCTTTACTTGGGAATTATAGGAGTTGAAGTTGGTGGTGGGGTGAATGGGGTTTGAGGGTTATTTGGTGTAGAAGGTGTGGATGGAGTAGTAGGGGTTAGGTTACCAGAGATGAAGTCCAATCTTTCTTCACATAGAGGACCAGTGTGATCTAGAATTCTACACACTTTACAGATTTGTAGCCCATTTAAAGCATATGCGAGTTCAAGCAATGAGAAGTAACCGGGTCTTCATATGTATCGACTATATACTTTAAAACCCTTGAACATTAATATCCGTAAAAACCTCTATGTTTTCTCCTCTGAATCTCTTCCATACGACATTTTTTCCTCTTGGTAGGTACTAGCAGGTCTCAGCGGGCTACTAATGTCTGGGAGAATATATTCTGGTACCCTTTTGACAAGCACCCATATCTTAACAGCACAAAGTTATCTTCATCAATAAAGTATGGATCTGATAAAGGGACTTCAGTGAGGACAATAAGCTTGCCAAAAATTCCTATGGTACCTCCTTTCTTAAAAACTCAATAATCATCCATGCTTCCCATCCTGATGGAGTAATAGTTTCTTCTTTTCTTCCGTAGCTCCACCTCAACATCTCTTCTTAGTTCCAGTTAGAGTTGATGAATCTAGATATAGTTCTTCTTTCATGAGATGTTTTGCTACACAATCTCCGAGTTGATGAAAGCTTTTGGAAATAGGTCTCCATGGATTGTAAGCGAATTTTTCATTTGGTTAACTAGATTGGCTATTGAGTTTTCGGGTTTGGAGTTAGAGGAAGAGGCCAATTGTTTATAAAAAGTTAGTCTATCACTAAAATATTAACAGAGCTGGAAAAAAAAGTTATACAAGAAAAAAACAAAACAAAGTGCAATAGCATCAAAAGAAACTACAAAAGCAAAATCATAACTGCCTCACAATTGCTCAACACAGTGTTCAAAGAGAAACCCCTAAAGATATTGGCTCCTATATACCAATTAAAAGTCAGAGCCTTAACATTGTCTTTGATTCTCTATAGAGTTGCATTTGCCATTAATGGGAAGAGATCCAAATATTTCTTCTTATACTGCTGTTATTCTTCTTTTTTATCTTTCATTCCCAAATTGTGTATCTTACAGAATCTTGAAACACTCAATTTCAGATTATAACCAGATAAGAAACAATTCCAAATTTTTCTAGTTGTTTCACAGTGTAAAAAGAGATATTGATTCGATTTAGCAGCTCTCTTATATAAAAAACACCCGCTGATCATTATAGAATTTCTTATAGTAACCATAATGGGAGCAATATTATAACACAACTCCAAATAAAAAAGACAACCTTCTCTAGTACCTTTGGGTTCCGAACATATTTGTGAGGAAAAATGAGGAGCCCATCACCTTCCAGATTCTTATAGCATTCTGACACGGAGAAATTTTTGGTTACATTCTACCAAACCCTGTGATCACTACCACCCCCATTGTTGAAAGTTAAGATCATCTTAAGCAGATTAGCAATGTCTTCAATTTCTTTTCATGTCAATAATGTCGTACTTACTTTGCTCCTTTCCCTATTTTGGAACAGTGTTGGAGCCATTTTTTATTATGATTGTGCGATGATCCAAGTTCTTTTGGCTCTTGAATGTACACTTTGAGCCTAGATATCCTAAGAACTTCCATAAGCACCATGTCGGTTGCATGTAATTTGTTTGAATGCTGGCTTAAAGCCTATCTTGTTTCGTAATTGAAGCTCAAAATATGACGGATGCGGAACCGTAATGGATGATATTAAAATTACATGTACCAGATTACGTCATTTCCAAAGTAGCGAGTAACACAGGATTAACTGACGTGTCTTCTAGATATAGAAAGTCATTCCTAAATCGAAAGTAAAAGAGGAGTTATGTCAAAATACTTTGAGTATTTCGTAAATATTTTACGGGTATTTAACATGAAGACAAGCATTTATGTACTTAGTAGTCACCAAATTTTTGTATAAATCTATATACATTGGCAAACTCATGCCAGAAAAAACTTATGAACGAACCGTTCTGGTTTGACTACGTGAGTTGCTTAATGCGCGAACGCCGAACAGACGAAATGAATTAACTAGAAGTTGTTCCCAGTGTTTTAGGCAAGATTAAGTTAAGTGAAAATAATAAAAACTATCACCATGATCCATGTTAACATAATTTATTAAAAATATAAATCACCTATTCAAATTTGATAATGACTAATTAAAATTCTCCCTTTTATTTCTCCAAGGTCAATAAGATATGTTTTCTGTAAAAGAGAAGATAAGTTATAGAATATATATAGTTTTTATAGGGGGCCGGGTAGAGAAGATAAGTTATAGAATATATGTAGTTTTTATAGGGGGAGCCGGGCGGAATCCCTTTATTCCGCTTTGCAAGGGGAGGATAAAAAAAGTTTCTCATTATTTATTTATTTCCTTATGAAATGGGAAGATTTATTTATTTTTGTAAATTAATAATTCATTGCAAAGACTAACTTGAAATGTTAGGAACCTGTGGTATAATAGAAGTAGATCCATCTAATGTAAAGATGAAAGATCTTCCCTAGAATTAGATTTATCCATTGAATTTTTTTAACACAATATAAGTAAGTGGGATACTGTCTCACTTAACTGTACAGTCAAAAGATTTTACCTTTTTGGCTAAAATATCTGCCACCCTATAGGAAGAACATGTAATTGGGGGATATTTCACTGTAGCTGTCGGCATGGTTTTTTAATGCCGGAAATCCATTGACCATGCCGGCATCATTACAAAAATCATGCCGAATATCCCCCAATTAATGGTTCTTTAGGAACAAATAAAAATCCAACAAAGTTAAGGCAAGATTTAGCAATCTTATTAGTCTCAATCAAAACTGCTTGGCTCTACCATGAAATAGAAGAGGTATTTCCTTGCAAATAGTCAAAAAGGTTCTTGCAATCTCCTTCAATGCTGAAATTTGATTAGTTCTTCTACTTTGCCCATTTTGATGTTTGCAACACTCCTACTGCCTCGGCTTCTTCTAGTTCATCTGCCGAGGATGGTCCTGCTCTTGCCTTTTCAAATTCACCTGCATCATCTCTTAAAATTAGTGCATAGACATGTAGCCTGTCATGTGCTGTCCAAGCTGCATCCACATTTATTTTATGGTAACTCTTTATAGGAAGTTTTCAAATTTCTTTAATATTTGTCTTCTTAGGGATGGTGTTCTTCTTAGGTTTGGTACCATTGTTGTACTGGAATTGTGCATGTCTCTGAATTTCTATGGATAATTGAAGAGGAATTTTTTTTTCTTTCCTTCAAACTGTTAGAGTAATGCTCGGTTGAACCCACAAGTTTGTTAGATGATCAAAACTATATCTTGATTCCTAGTCTACTAAGTCAAGTCTCGGACTAGGTGAGAATTTGGTAGCTGAGTATCAGACATCACCGTTGAAGATTGAAGATCGACGAAGACATTTGGAGAACTTATGTATCAGGTATGTGAAGACCGAGTCATTCTATTTTATTCACTATCTTACCATTCTATCTGTTGGGACGATGTCGTATAACTTCTAATAGATTTAGAAAGAAGAAGTTTCGAGTCAAGCTTGTCTTATTAAAAATCTCAAAACATGATTTTAGCAAAGATGTTCAACGGTCCTTAATGATATTAGTTCAAAGTAATTTATTTTTTGTGAATTAATTTGTGGATCAATTGAAAATTGCCCATGCAAATGATTTTATTAAATGGGAATGTTTTAAACATCAAAAAAGAGAAATTCAGAGAAGTTTGACGAACCAGTTCGCAAACTGTAAGTTCAGTTGGGAATAGTTCACAAACCGTGGTGAACTGAATTTTAAAGTTGCTATAATAGGCTAGCAGTTGGCAAACCTAGTTCACGAACCGTGGTCAACTGAGTTTGGTAGTCTAGTAGGGTTGGCGAACCCGGTTCACGAACCATTGCACCCTGATTATGAACAAGCCTTACGGTTCACGGATCGTTCTACCAACTATCCCATCAGATTTTCGCATTGCTAGAACTCTCTTAAACACTTCTAAGACTTCATTGATCACTCAAACACGTATGTGGATCATGATTAAATTCTTAGGTGTTTAAATGAATATCAAATTGCTTTTAGTTCCTATGGCATACTTTCCAAACCGAACAATCATTGCACAGGGTTCCATAACCGGACCGTAGTGTATACTCTTCTAATGTATTTTCAAGACCTAAAAGTGTTTGCTTGATTCTCAAGTTATCTTAGATTGAATTCTAAGCAACCCCTGGTCTTTGCAAACTAAAAATAGAGATGCTCTTTCAACTAGGGAAATTAATCCCTGACACTTTATGTCCTTGTTGATTCTAGAGTCGTCCTCTATAGACATAGGTTTATTCTGAGAAACATAATTAGGTTTACGACTAAAAGAATTCACTTTGGGTATTCGTGAAGCCAGGTCCGACTATCTTTATCTTGGTAGTTCGTGTATCCTGATCTTGCTTTTCTGTTATCGAGGTTTTCGTAATTACTTTTAGGCAAGATAGATAGTAATCATAAAGTTCTCTTCGTCTCAGACTTTGTGATTCCTCAAGATAGATATCTGGAAATTGATCTTAAGTGATCTTTTTAAGATTATTCTTGAGAGGTGGTTAAGAATTTATGTTGCTCTTCGGGAGTCGTAAGTTCCAGATTTGTGAGGTTTTCTAGCGTTGTCAGAACTACTCATTCTTTCCATATAAACCACATCTTTGTCAGAAATACTCTTTTAATTCAAGGTAGATCTTTTCTTTCTAAAACCAATATGAAGGGGAGAGCTTTTTGGGAAGTATTTAGCCTTCAATGAAGTGACCCATAAAGCTTTCTGGGAAGTATATAGCCTTCAATGAAGTTATCCATAAACTGCCTCTTGAAGTACAAATCCTCCATGCTGATTTAGTAGATAAGTATGGATGAAACAGCTTAAGCCTTTGAAATTCAAACCACAATCAGTATTATTTCAATAAACACTTGACCAAGAAGTGAAAATAATCATTTTTTTCCAGGTTTGTCCTACAAAAATCTTATTTTGAGAGAATTCATTTTCTTGCTTGGTTTTTTCAGGTACTTGTAATCGCTTGTTTGGTGTAGCCTCACAGAATTAAGAACGTGTCTACTAGGTTATACAACTTTTTATTTTTGGTTGACCGCGATATTCCTTTGTTTACTTTGAGGTGGGAAGGGGTTTGACTTTATCTGCACTCCAAGTAGAAACTCATACACTGCTTCACATATTTTACTAGTTATGCAACAAACTTTTTCATATGTTCAAGTTTTCACGGACTGTCAGCATTTTGAACATTATTAACAAGGGAAGTTTAAGAAATTTCTCACGTGATGAAATATATTTAAAAAACTGACCCCATTTTTTTCAAATTTAATTAAATGCACATAACATTTATAATTATGTCATGACTAACTTGATTGATATTTTCTCATTGAATTAGTCAATCTTTGATGTTGCAATTACATTATTAGCCTTTGAACCCTAGTTTCCTAAAAATCATAATTGTATCTTCCCTTATCCATCTAAGCGGTGCCAACAATCACCCCAATCATCTGATCCATAATCAGGGCGAATGAGGGAGAACTGTTCTCCCCCCTATCCTCTCAATTCACCCCCATTTCCCTACATCTTCTTCTTCTTCTTCTTCTTTTGCATCACCAACTCCACCAAACATCTTCATGTTCTTCAGTTCTTCAATCAAGTAATTCTTATCATGATTTTTGAATTTGGGGGAAATTTTTGGGGTTTGTCAATATTGGGTTTAATTTGTGAAGTTCGGGTGGCTTTAAGAATATGGTAACCTAATATCCATTCTTATTGATCATTTTATCACTCTTTATCTTTCTCGTGACTGCACCATCTTCTTAGCGCCGGTGAATCATGGATCTGGGCTTTTATGTGCACAGGTTAGAATAGGTTTGTGGGTTGGGTTGATGTGTTTGATGAATGTTTAGAATCCATGGTTGTTGTTGGAATTGGATGGGTTTGCAGGAAAGGAGCATCCAAATTTAGCACGAGAGATATCTCCATCACCAGCTCAGAGACGCACACAACCTGTTTGGGAGAACGTCTGAACGAGTTCTTCATCGAATCATGAGTCAGACTCGTTGAGAATGGGTTAACTAGGCCTTTTCAAAAAAAAAAATAGGGGCTTAAATGTCTTTACCGAGGTTGATTTATCGTCACTATGCACTAATTGCCTTTAGCCATTTTTTCAATAATGGGACGGAAAGATCAAGGTATGGGCATTTATTTTATATTTAAAAAACGTGAACATTTTCTTAATTGGATTTCCCTACAAGCGTATTTTATTTTATTTTTGATCGGTCAAGTAGAAATTTCATTGAAAAAGAGGCACTTAAGAGGGGTGCCTCAACCCCATGATTAAAACTGAAGCAAAAAAAGGGAAGCCGAAAGGGGATTCATCTACCCAAGGAAAGAAACAAAAAAACTATGGAAGCCGGTATAAGGAATCTCATAAAGAAATCACCATATTTGTCGTAAGCTCGAACATCTTTGCGTTCGATTCCTCCCAAAAGAACGCTTGTAATTTGATATCTCTAATAAGGCTCACCAAAGTTTTCTTTTTGTTGTCAAAAATTCTTGCATTTCGCTCTTTCCATATGCACCACCATATAGCAACCGGGATGTTGTTCCATATTCGACTAAGTCTTTCGTCTCCCCAATTCAATTTCCAAGCGTATTTTATTAAAAACCCATATTAACAATCAAAATATTACTGCCACATGGCACTTGGACACCATCATCACCGGCGCAAGCCTCTCCGTGTTAATCTGCTACAAACTTCATGGCAATATATCAATCAGATTCACAACAATGCGGGCCATGCGACAGATAATAGCTAAAATGGCCAACATTTTTATCTACAAAAACACTTACATGAACTCGCTTTTTAAAGTTATTTTTAAGACAAAAAACTGTCAATATAATGTATTATATCTGTTAGTCAATATATTCATTGATTCTAATTAAAAAAAAATCGAGGGAGATTTCGACGATATTTTGACGACATGGAATTTGTCATAGCGTCTAAAAAAATCAATTAGTAGAAGCTAATGTCTTTTTTAGTGGCGGATCCAGGACTTTTGGTTGGGTGGTGCATTATGGAAATAAATCTTATACCTTAGCCAACCTTTTTCTTCTTGCAAGCAAGTCATAACGGTTTGGATCATGCGCAAAAAATGAAAAACCAATAAAAGTATACATCACCTGATTACAAGTGATCAATTTTAAAGAACATGAATTAAACAAAATGGATTAATGAAGTGATCATAACTTCTAAGAAACGAATCATTAAATTGAACGAAACAATGCTTATACTAGATGAGTAATAATGAGTGGAGTATTAAATTGAACGAAACAATGCTTATACTGGATGAGTAATAATGAGTGGAGTATATAGTACTTTCAAACTTAAGAAAGAACAATCGAGTAGGTTGTGCTGGAGAAAATTTTTGATGGAGGAAAAATCCGAAGGGGCATGGGGACCAATCACAGGACGACATATTTTCTTCTTTATTTGGACGGTTTCCAGTCAACTCACGCTATGATTTTATGTTCCTAATTTTCCCTTCATTTTAAATCTTAGTAATTAACTATGGATATTATTTTCTCCTTAATTAACGTAACAACTTAAAAGAGCGACAAACTTGAATGTTCTTCCCATTATGTTTTCATCATTTTCCATATGCTTTCCAGTAACCATACTCATTTCGGTGCTTGTTTGAACATAGTTCTCCTCCGACATAAATTCTCCTGGATCAACAGTATCATTCAATTCAATTGAATAAAGCTTCTCTTGCTCTTCCATTATGTCGACAAAACAATGATGCAGTGATGCAATTTTAACATATAAAAAAAAGAATAAAAATGATGCAACTGTAACGGCAGAAAAAACAACAACTAATCATCCAAGATTTAACATGTTCGGTGTAATCATAGAATAGTTCTACTTATTACAAAATTGGGAAAGCTGAGTTGTTAGATTACTAACCATAGAACAATTAGATCAAGAACTTACCTCTGACTTGAAGAACCGTATAGAGGAATACGAAGTTTAGGTTTTGAAAGCTAATAAAATTAATAATTTAATAAGGTAAAAATATCTTTCAATATTAGGGAGCCTATAATTACGTGAGATATCACGTGAGATCATGTTTTTTTTCTTTCTATATACGATGGGTTTGCATTGACCTAGTTAAGGTTAGTTATTATTTTTAGATATTTAACGAGATTTATTATGATATTAATGGAGGGGTAATTTGGGAGTGTAATATCATAATAAAAATTAGTTGGAAACCGTCCAAATAAAGAAGGAAAGGTGTCGGCTTGTGATTGGTCCCCCATACCCCATTCGGATTTTCCCCCATCAAAAAAAAAAATTCGTTGTGCAGGGTAATACTAGTTAAGATGAAATAAAAACACTAAACACTTCAGCAGTTGACGGCTATATTGATTTCTCATTTCTCCTATACTCCTTCCAAAACGAGTAATACTAGTTTAGATGATTTGAAAGTTTGGGTGGGTCCAGGGGTACCACCCACTCCACTAACAGCTCCGCCCCTGGTCTTTTTATAGATGGGGCAGTCATATTTTTAATCAATAGTCGATCTTTCCATAGTAAGTTATAAAATCTATTTACTAATACGGAATTTGCTGTTAAATCTTTGTACAACAAATTAAATGAAGCAGAAATTAAGTCCTCTAGCCTATCTTTGAATGAACCTTTATGGTATTCTTCGTGGAAGCTGGGAGGAAGTATCACAAAGAATTAAGCACTTCTTCTGGAAATGTTTGCGAAATGCACTATCAACTAATTCCAAACTATATGGGATAGTTAAGAATGTTAGAGCATTTCTCGGTCGAACTCACAAGTGTTGCTATATCAAGCTTGTTGTCAAATTTAGCTGTTAAAACTATATCTTGATTTCTAGTATACAATTAGTTAAGTCTCGGTCTAGGATAGAGGTAGTTGAGAAACAAACCAGTCATCATTTGCGTTCTACTGTTTGAAGGCGAAGATCAACCGAAGCTTTTGGAGAAGTTCATCAACAAAAGGTATGTGAAGACTGAACCACCTATTTCTCAAGTTATATTCACCTTCCAATCCTTGAGACGATTGTCGTATAACTAATTAGACTAGTTTGCATAAACAAGAATTTCGAGTCGAGAACTAATATTTAGTTTATGAATTTCTCGAAATATAATGACTAAGCTTAATGAACATTTGTTCATACTTGATCAAATTTCGATGGAGAAAAATTTATTGTTCGGAACCAAATCATGATTCAAGTTTATCATTTGAAAATAGCCTGGATCAGTGATATGTGTCATTGAGGTTATTCAGGAATGTTTCGAGTTGATTTTGAGAAATATAGAACTACTATATTCGGAATACAAGACAGTGTTAGCAGTCCTAAAAACTGAGAAAACTGTTATAAGTCTGAAGTCGTATTATATGTATTCATACACATAGCAGAGTAGCTATATATCGACTTTCAGATTTGTGTGATATACATATTCGTATGTATATCATGGGAAAATATGTTTGTTTCGTGATCCGGATCGGTATGCATATTCGTATGCAAACCATTTTGGAACCGTGGTAAGGGAACCAGGTTAAAATAATCAAACCAGTATGTGAGCCAAAACAGTTCTATGTTCTAGAACTAGTTTAGTACCCAAACCGGTACATGAACTGAAAAAGTTCTGTGAACTCCGGAACCGGTTGAAAGTCTTAATTTTGCAAACCGGTACGTGAACTGAAAAAGTTTTGTCAACTCCATAACTTTGAGTTGCACCTAAGTTTGCAAACCGGTGAGCTGCAAAAGTTCTGTCAATTCCGAAACTCGATCATTGCATATAAGTTTGCAAACCGGTTCGCGTACTGTGACTCAGCCGATTCACGAACGATTCAAGCAATAGTACTTTGTACATTTTCAAACTATGTCTATTATGATTCAGGTGTAATTAAATTATTTCTACGAAGTGATTTGCATTTGATCAATTCTCTAGTTTACACTAGACTCATTTGATCATATGATTGTGACTCAATAATAATGTCTTAGAGAAAATGAAAATGAGTGTTAAGCTTGTAAAGTTCAAATCGGTTAGTTTTGGCTAACCATGTTGAACATAGTCTTTGTGCACGGTTCGGTTACGGTTTACCTAACCATAGTGTATATCTTATATATGTGATTAAGATTCAAAGCTTTCATCTAACGGTGAATATTGATTGCTTGGTGCCAAAGCTATCTTAGCTTAAACCTAAAGCAACCTAGGCTTTGAAGGCTATATAAGGGGAACTCTTGGAAACTTGGATCTTTGAATCCCGACACCACCTTTTAGTGTGTCCTAGTTGTATCCAGAGTCGTCCTTTCGAGAAACCCTTTAAGGGTTTAACGACTATAAAGACTTCACAGGGATTCAGGAAATATATTATAGGCTTAATATGTGGGAGGCAGATTTGGTTTAAAGTCTTCAATTGAGTTGAAGCAACTCTTAGTTGGTGTGAGACCGTCTAAGGAAATCAATTGCGCGGAGTCCTGCTGGGATTCAAGATGCGTAAGGAGCGCGACCGTACCTGAATCAGTGGAAGACTGAGTTCGGGTACAACTACATTCCAGACCGAAGTTAATTGTTAGTAGGCTAGTGTCTGTAGTGGCTTAATACAGTTTGGAGTTTAATCTGAACTAGGTCCCAGAGTTTTTATGCATTTGTGGTTTCCTCGTTAACATGGTGTCTGTGTTTTTTCTTTTTCAGCATTATATTGTTTATCTTTATAATTTAAATATCACAGGTTGTGCGTTGATCAATCACTGTAGCTAGGTCCAAGAACTCTCTTTGTAGTTTGGTTCACGGATTCAGTTCTGTAAACGTTCTAATAACGAGATAGAGAGAGAGAGAGAGAGAGAAAGATATAACTCTAGACACTTTCCTTGATTGAGTTTCTACTCTCGGAGTTGTGTTGAGTTTGTCCATACAGATTGCCTACGAACAAGTTGGTGGTGTATTTTGGTACCCCCAGTGCTTTCAAAGAATGTAATCCTTTATGCACCTTTTGTTGTGAAGAGGAAAAAATCGTCGAACATATTTTCTTTCATTGTTATTATGCTAAAGTTGTCTAGACATTAGCTCCAAACCCTTAACAAATCCAGTTCAGTACTTCTACCAAACTTCTGGATGTATTTAAAGATTTGATGTAAAAGCCAAGAGATAAAATATCCATAGAAATGACCTTAACTGATATGTGGTTTATATGGAAAGAAAGATATAATAAGGTTTTCCAGAATGAAAAAAAATCACCGTTGCTCTTAGAAATTCAAAGGCATGTGCAATTTTAGTCTAAGAAAAATACTTTTAGGAAAGAACATAAACACAAAATTAGAATAAAGCTCCAGAAAGGTACAAACATAAAACCAATGTTGATGCAGCATGGATTTCAGATTATCAACCTTTAAGTTTTGCTTCAATACTTAGAGATGATGCAGGTTATTTTACAAAAAGAAAAAGCAGAACCAACTGCAACAACATATATATCCACAAAAGGAAGAAGTTTTAGGTTTACTTCAAGCAACAACTTGGGCTAGGGAGAAGAATATCAATAATTTTAGTATTGAATAGGATTGCGAAAGCTCAATAAGCTTAATAAACAGTCTGACTGAGAAAACAGTTTCCATTTGTTAGCATAGCAGAGTAATTTTAGAATATGTAGATAAAATAGCTAAATCTTGTCTAAATTTTTGAGTTTTCATTGTGTAATGCCGTGACTGATGCTCTAGCAAAGAATGCTAAATATTTTAATTGTAATCTTTATCTGGAAGGCATTCACCTTTTATGTATTGTGTAAAAAGATAACTAATAGTAGGAGAAGTAATCATCTTCCCACCATATTAGACGGCTCCACCTTTGATGTAATTCCGGGACGGCCATTTAGATCCTTCAAATGGATATTTTTATTTATAAAAAAGTATAAAATTCAGATCAATGAAGACAGATCGTTGTAACCTTGACAGTGAGCATCAAGAATATGTCGCAAAACAGGTATAAAGGAGAGTAGAGATGGAGACACACACAGTGAGATTTTTAATGCTACATTTCATTAAACTTGTGGTACATCTGTAACATTACAACTGACTCAATTTATACTGCATATGGATAACACATAGTGCTGAACTTGCTCCTAAATAAACTCGTCACTTACTTAACAACTAGCATTTCTAAAACAATTAAAAAGACCGATTCAAACTCCTAATAATACTCGACCAATACCACCAACATCACTTACTTAGACTAGCCAAAATACTGCCAATATTTGACCAGTACTTCCACTACCAGAAAACTACTCAAAATCTAATCAACAAACTCCCAAAAATAATAGTACAAGTATGCACTAACTTGTGACACTCCCCCTTAGTGCATACTCCGGCAAGCATTACAAAAAATTGTTAACTGCTTACCTCCGTGACTTTCATCGGACACATGTCTTGGAACTATCCGAAAATTGCAGTTCTGACAATCAAGCAATTGCATCAATGTGATATCTGAGATGTCACCAACTTTGACAATTAAGTCATCTTAAATGCTGACATTAAGTCTTCACAGAACATTCAAATTCCTGTCACTCGACCTTTAAGTCATTTCTTCACATATGGCATTTGATGCATCATCTCCACAAATATTTGATCACCAACATATAGTGAAACCACCAAAAAAAGCATACATTTCCACAACTGACAATTTCGGGGTCATTCCATATTGCCATGAGAAATCGATCAAAACTTCAGTAACCACATCACTGCCTTATCACTTAGCTTCACCAAGTAATTAAGGCGAACACACCATGGGAAACATAAACCCAAGGCAGTAGTATCTCAACTACACATCTCTGTTGTGTATTATTAACAAACAACTTATGAGAGAATCCGAATAAAAACAAAGTTAAAACACCTCAAGGCACTTCTGTAACGTCTTACTAACTTGGGTAGGATCCCTACAAACACTTGGAGGAAAAATCACCGTATCAACATCGACAATACTAGACCAATCATTACACCTGGACTGCGTTCTTCTCATATGTTTATTAATTTAAGAAATGAACTTGCTGCGATGCAACAAATAAATATCTTCTCAGACATATCAAACAGTTCTGAGCACTTTCCAAATCACCCAAAACTTCACCTTCAAAACAGTCACTAAGACCGGAAAACAAAAAAATACCGCAAGCAGCAAAAACCAATAATTCTTTGGCAAGAAATTCAAATAACCTTAACTAAGCACTAACATTTTGAGCTTCAAAGAAACTAATGAATCAAGCTTTAGCCATCACATGGCAGTAACACAAACTAACACTAGTATCTTCTTGTAACACCTTATAAGGAACACAGACCATGAAGGAACATACTTTAAGCGCCAATAGATTTGTTACCTTACACAGGCCACCCCAAACACAAGACTAGAAAGCAATCCACACCTTCACTTTAAACATCGTGAAGAAACAAAACTGAACACATGCAACTTCAGGAAAGAGTCAAAATAATTAATACCTTGCAAGTATACTTCGCCAATCTCTGTGAGACATAAAGACAACCTCGCTGTGGACAGAAATTTGATGTAAAACCTGTGCACCTCGAACACCGTATTACACAGCCTCACAGCAACAAAATCAAATATCTGTGAACAACAATAACCTGAAGATAATATTACCTCCATGAAACCACTATTAAATGCAACAAATCCAAACAAGAAATGCAGCAGGTTACTATCCACCACCAGGAATGATACACGCCCTCCATGTAGTCAAGCCTCAAATTCCGACTCAAAATATTCAACAGGTTCTTTGACATCTGACTATTTCACACCTTAACTCAAAACCAATTGGAAGAAGATCAGTATAGTGAAAACATAACCTTTTAAGAACAGCTTCTTTGAAGAATTAAAACAACCACTTCCATCAGCAGCTTACAAACTTCCTCCGGAAAAGTAGATCCAAATGCTAAACAACCTTAATACATTTCATTGAATAATAAAATCAAACACTCTGTGAACGATAAAAGAAAACATACTCTATCGCTAACCTAACTCTCGTATACAATCTCATAAATGAAGAACGAGATATAGAGACAGAGATGTAAACACAGAGGGTAAACATATGAGTAATAAAATCAAACACTCTGTGAGCAATAATTGAAAAGACACTCTTTCACTACAGCAAAATAGCTCTCGTATACCATCTCACGAAAAAAGGATGATCGAGATAGAGTGTTAACACAGGGAGAACAAATGGAAAAAACTGATTTTATCTTCTCAAATGGATAACAAAAAAAAAAACTGATTTTATTGCCACAATGACACAATCAAATACTTCACTGTTCTTTCAAAGATAACGTCTTCTTCAAAAATAATACAATAAAAATCTCTCAAAATTTTCTACACTCTCCAGAGCCCTCTCTACCCTAGCTCTGATACCATGTCGCAAAACAAGTATAGAGGACAGTACATTTCATTAAACTTGTGGTACATCTGTAACATTACAACTGACTCAATTTATACTGCATATGGACAACACATAGTGCTGGACTTGCTCCTAAATAAACTCTTCACTAACTCAACAACTAGCATTTCTAAAACAACTAAAAAGACCGATTCAAACTCCTAATAATACTCGACCAACACCACCAACATCACTTACTTAGACTAGCCAAAATATTACAAATATTTGACCAGTACTTCCACTACCAGAAAACTACTCAAAATCTAATCAACAAACTCCCAAAATAATAGGACAAGTATGCACCAACTTGTGACGGAATAAACTATATACATATATAGTTGCCACTTGCCTGAGTAATAGCGATAAATAAAGCCCAGTGTATTTATTAGATTCAAGGAGTCAAACTCTACAAAAACACTGCTTTAATTTCTTCTGCTTGCTTCATTATCCATCCATTTTATATATTCAAAGTTATCACCATAATCAAAGAGATATACACAAGGAAGAAAAAATATAGAGACAAAGAAATAAAACATAGGAGTTAATAGAAATGATAACGAACATGTTGTTTTCTTTCATTCTGATTACTCTGAGTATTTCGTGTTATTATCTTTACGAAGCTCTATGGTTAAAGCCCGAGAAGCTCAGAAATAAGCTGAGAAATCAAGGAATGATGGGACCACCACCATCATTTTTATCCGGTAATGTTTCTGATATGATGAGAATCAAATCAATGGCTGCGGTGTCTTCTGATAACCAAAGTTCATCATCATTATCTTTCACAGATGATTATATGACTTCACTATTTCCTCATTTTGAGCAGTGGAGAAAGTAGTATGGTATGTTTTCTTCAAACCCCTAAACATGGGCCCGGGCTTTTGTTGCCATTTTATTTCCTTTTTCTTTTATTTTTTTTTATTTTTTGATTTTTTTTTCCATTTCACATGTGAAGGTACAATATTTACATATGCAACTGGTAATGTGCAGCATTTGTATGTGGGAGACCCTAATTTAGTTAAGGAAATAAGTCTATGTCAAACATGGGCATTAGGTAAGCCTTTGTATCTGCATAAAGAAATTGGTCCTTTATTTGGGAATGGAGTTGTAAGGTCTAATGGGCAAATTTGGGCACACCAGAGAAGGACCATTGCACCAGAATTCTTCACTGACAAGGTCAAGGTAATGTGATTTATTCGAGTCCGATTTTGTGCACATTGGAACGTGACATTTCAACCTCATATTTTTAATTTAATGTTTAGGAGTTATGTAGTGTTAAACATGTCAAATTAACAGAATGTGCACAAAAAATGGATTCTTCAATCATTTTAGCTACATTCAGATTTTGATCAGTTTGGTGCATTAGTGTGGGTATCATGGGGACTGATTTCTATATTTGTAGGGTATGGTGGGGATAATGGCGGACTCTACTGTGCCAGTGTTGAGATTATGGGAGGATGAAATTGAAAAGCAGGGAGGCATTGCTGAGCTAAGAGTTGATATTGATCTAACAAACGTATCAGCAGATATAATCTCCAAAGCATGTTTTGGGAGTTCTTATTCCAAAGGAAGAGTTATATTTTTAAAGCTTAGAGAACTTGTGAAGGCTATGTCTAAAACCGGCTTACTTGTTAAAATTCCTGCTCTCAGGTAAGAGTGCCTTGCCAATAGATTTTTGTAGGCCCTATAAAACTTGTGAAATCACTGAAAATGTGAAGTGATCTTATAAATTTTGATTTTGCTAGATATCTTCCAACAAAGAACAACAGAGAAGTTTGGAGACTAGTGAAAGAAATTCGAAAACTAATCTTAAATGTTGCGAAAAAGCGAAGACAAGAATCCAGTGCAGAGGAGGACCTGTTACACATGATTCTAGGGTGCTAATAATCTGGGGGAAGAAACTGCAAATGATTTCATTGCAGACAACTGCAAGAACATATACATTGCTGGTCACGAAACGGTTGCATCTGTTGCTACGTGGGCATTGTTGTTTCTTGCTTCACATCCACAGTGGCAAACTCTTGCTCGAGAAGAGGTGTTACAACTGGTTCCCGAAGGATGTCTTCGGGATGCAGAAATGTTGCACAAGATGAAGATAGTAAGTTGTTTTTTTGACATTCTAATAGAATTTTCCAAATGTTGCACTAATCTTTTCTACTATCTAATAAGTAGAATTTTCCAAATGCAGTTAACCATGGTGGTTCAAGAAACATTATGCCTTATGCCTCCAACATCGCTAATGGCAAGGGAAGTTTTTGAAGATATGCAATTTGGAGACATCATCAATATCCCTAAAGGCATCAATTTTTGGATTCCAATATCTACACTTCACAGAAACCCGGAGATTTGGGGGCCTGATGCAAACGATTTTAAACCAGAGAGGTTTGCAAATGGCATATTAGGTGCAACCAAGGTACCATATGCCTACATACCGTTTGGGCTTGGACCTCGTACCTGTTTGGGACAAAAATTTGCTATAGCTGAACTGAAGATTATTATATCACTTATACTTTCGAAATTTTGTTTCGCTTTATCTCCTAATTATAAACATGCTCCTGCATTTACCATAGTCATTGTTCCTAAACATGGATTGCAGCTACTAGTAAAGAAATTTAGCAGGAATTGCAAAGAATAGTACTTTCTCTGTACCGGGTTTTATTCTCACCAGATTCAGGATTGGTTATTCATTAATTTGAGTCATTATTTAGTACCCAACCGCGACTTTTAATGTACTGTCTGTTTGTTCGACACAAATTTAAAGCTCAGCTCTCTTTTTTTCTTGCTGGAAGTTATTATGAAGTTCAGTTCTAAAGTCTACTCCAGTAATCTCTCTTGTTCTGCATTTAGAATGTGACTTGTGACCAGGAACCACCCTGAAGCGTAAGTGTCACCTTATTGGATGTCCAGTTTGGTATTGTCTTCGGAGAAGAGCAATTCAAAATTGTTAACTATAAGATTAGCTATTTGTCTAGCTACTTTTGACATGTCTTCACCGGAATCTTCAAATCATAACCTTCACCTTAACAAATTATCCGTTCCGTCAAAAACTTATCACCGTGGGCATGTCACCGTCCACTCAAACTTGGGAGCAAGTAGTTGCTTTCACTGATTCAATTATTCAACACTTGGTCACCAAATTGTTTGGTATCTTTTGATGCTCCATTTAGTCCTTGTTTTTTGTAATCGATTTTTATCTAGTCTTGTTGACTTATCATTTAGTTTTAATTTCTTCATTACCTGATACCATTCCCCTTCCACATAGATTAATATTCCTATTAATACAAAACCTGCCATTCAGAGTGAAAGACAGGACAGAAATTTCTTCAATTGATGGAGGTGACTATGAAAATACTGTTATCATCAGTGGTTATGATTTGTCTAAGTATTTTGTGTCTTCATATTTACATCAATTTATGGTTGAAGCCTGAGAAAATCAGAAAGAAGCTGAGAAACCAAGGAATTAAGGGACCAACACCATCTTTTCTATCGGGTAATGTTTCCGAGATGATGAGAATCAAATCAACGGCAACTTCTGAGATGAAACTTGTCACAGATGATTATATGCCTTCTTTGTTCCCACATCTTGAGCAGTGGAGAAAGGAGTACGGTATATTTTCAATTCCCGCATATTTTTTGTTCGATCACTAGCTAGTCCATTGATTAGTTACAGATATTAATTGTCTAATTTGCCTAAACCCAAAAGATTGCTCTTTCAAAATTTATAGGTCCAACATTTATGTATGAAACTGGAACTTTGCAACATTTGTACGTGGGAGATCCAAATTTGGTGAAGGAGATAAGCCTCTGCCAAACATTGGCTTTAGGTAAGCCAACGTATCGAAACAAAGAACTTGCGCCTCTTTTCGGTCTCGGAGTGGTAAAGACTAACGGGCATATTTGGGCTCATCAAAGAAAAATCATCGCACCAGAGTTCTTCATCGACAAAGTTAAGGTAATTAAACCGTCGAATCTCATCCTTTTTAGGAACTTGCAAAAATTTCCATCAAATATTTGTGCCAATGGCCAATGAGATTGCAAATTTAGACTGGCCATGATGGGCAAGTAAATACTGATCCCAGGACCACTTATCTTACTGTAGGGCATGGTGGGGTTAATGGTGAAATCTGCAATGCCAGTGATGAGATCATGGGAGGATGAAATTGTAAAGCAAGGAGGGATTGCAGAGATAAGAGTTGATGAAGGTCTAAGAAATTTATCAGCAGATGTAATCTCAAGAGCTTGCTTTGGGAGTTCTTACTCCCAAGGGACAGTAATATTTTCAAAGCTTGAAGAACTTATAAAAGCATTGTATAACACAAGTTCACTGGTTCAAATTCCTGCACTCAGGTAAATTTCTCTTTCTCTTATGACGCTTGTGCGCGCAATGAACAACACCGTTTAATAATTCATGTAAGTTTCATTTTGCTAGATTTCTTCCAACCAAAAGAAATAGAGAAGTGTGGAGACTAGAAAAAGAAATCCGAAAATTAATCTTAGATGTAATAAAGAAAGGAAAACAACAAGCCAAAGGAGATATGAGACTTCTGCAAATGATTCTAGAGAGTGATGATGAGCATCTTGGAAAAGAAACAGCTAAAAATTTCATTGTTGACAACTGCAAGAGCATTTATGTGGCGGGTCACGAAACTGTCGCATCTGTAGCTACTTGGACATTGATGTTTCTTTCTTCACATCCAGAATGGCAAACTCGTGCTCGAGATGAGGTATTACGAAACATTCCCGAAGGATCTCTTCCGAACTCAGATATGTTGCATAAGATGAAGATAGTAAGTCATCACATGATACTCACTCTTTGTGAAGAATGACAAACCCCCAGCTATCTAAATTTTTTTTATTTTGTGACGCATGAATGCAGTTGACAATGGTGATTCAAGAAACATTACGTCTGCTTCCTCCAACAACTCTAGTTTCTAGGGAGGCCTTTGAAGATCTAAAATTTGGAGACATCATCACTATACCAAAAGGAAACAATTTTTGGATTCCAATATCAACAGTACACCGGATTCCGGAAATTTGGGGACACGATGCCGATAAATTTAATCCAGAGCGATTTGCGCATGGTGTCTTTGGTGCTTGTAAGATCCCACAAGCATACATTCCGTTTGGGACCGGATCTCGCACATGTTTGGGCCAAAAATTTGCTATGGCAGAATTGAAGATTGTTTTATCACTCATGCTTTCGAAGTTCAGTTTCTCTTTGTCTCCTAATTATAAACATTCTCCTGCATTTAGTATTGTCATTGTACCAAAACATGGAATGCATCTACTAGTAGAGAAATTAAGCATGAAAGAATCGCATTAAGCAAAACAAAGAGAACTAAAAATTTGTGGGCTCTGAATTATGTTGCCAGACCCTATTTTAATATGTTTCACTAGTTCCTCCCATTTTGTTCATTGGCGAAAATGGAATTTATCGAACAACATTTGATACGATAATCCGTGTCAGTAATTTGTCTTGCAAAATATTTGAGCTTGAGTTCAGAATTCAAGTCCTCTTTATAACCAGATACACCCCATGTTCTGGTTCTATGACAAGTCTAAATGCTGGGGAGTGTCGATACTTTGGAGAAACGGTGAAAGAAAACTTCGATAGTATGAGAGACATTACGATCTTCAATTCTACCATGGCAAAATTTTGGCCTAAGCAGGTGCGGGGACCAATTCCAAAGGGCACGTAAGCCTGCGGAGCCTTGCATGCACCCGCAATTCCACGAGAAAACCTATCTGGATTAAATTCGTGTGCATCTGAACCCCAAATTTTTGGATCCTGGTGTAGTTTTATTATTGGAATCCAAATATTGGTTCCTTTTGGAACCTGCATATCTGAAATTGTGATATCTTGAAATGCCTCCCTTGTCACAAATGCTGCTGGAGGATATAACCGCAATGCTTCATGAATGACCATTGTCAGCTGCAATTGCAAATCATATTGTTAACAAGTTGGAAGTTTGGTTATTACTGGAATGAAATTTGCGTGTTCCAACTTGAAAAGATGGGTGAAACCAGTGACCTTTATATTCGGGATAAACATACCGTTTTCATCTTCCTAAGCATGCTGAAATCGGGCAAAGAACCAGCACAGATATTTTCCACCTCAGCACGAACACGATTTTGCCACTCTGGGTTTGCAGCTAATAAGACTAAGATCCATGAAGCCGATGTTGCTGTAGTTTCATGCCCTGCAAAGTAGATGTTCTTGCAGTTGTCAACGATGAATTGGTCAGTGTTATCAAGTCCTGAATCTACACTGTTGGCACCCTCGAGGATCATTTGTAATAAGTCATTCTCAGATTTAGCTTCTCTTCTTTCTTTTACTACCTTCAAAATCAGTAAAGCTATTTCTTTCTCTAACTTCCAAAGGTCTCTATTCTTCTTAGTGGGGAGATGCCTGAAAAATAAAATCATTTTTATAACAAGTTACTAATATAAACCAATAAGGATCATAATGTGTGTGCTTGATCAGTTGGCTTCTGGACAACAAAAAAAACGAAACACGCATGTATGTTACAGTAAAGTGTAAGAAAGACGAAACACACCTCAAACCAGGTACCCCCATGTGTAAACCTTGGATAGCCATGATCTGTTGAAGGGCCCTAAGCTTGGTAAATATTTCCTTGCCTCTGATATAAGAACTACCAAAACAAGCTCTTGAAATTATGTCAGCAGAAAAATTTCTCAAATCCAAATCGACTCTTATGTCTGCAACTCCCCCTTCATTGTGAACTTTACTCTCCCATAATTTCAACATATTTGTTGCAGAGTCCACCATCAAATGCATCATCCCCTAATGTGTAAAAGGACAGATACACCTAAACATTAAACAAGGTACAAATAAAAACAAGACTAATAAAACAACTTAAAATCTCACTAAACCAACCTATTAGTAACTTCAACAACACCTTAAGAACAATAGAACTCGTCAGGTTATATTTGAAACATATACATATAGAAACAGAGGAAGAACTAACATTAGCCCTGGGGCCAACTCGCGGCGCACCAAGCCTTTTTTCTTTTTCCGATTTTGTCAATTTCCTAGATGTAGTACGCATTTTGCCCCATAAGAGTAATCCTGGCTCCACCATTACTCGAATAGTAGTCAGCACTATCACAAACTATGTACTTAACAATTTTCTGTGCTGTCAACCATGACAATTATTAGGCTGGTCTAGTAAAAAATTGTGTTTAGATATTCTTATTCTACAAGAAGCAGTTTATTGTTTAGTATTAGCATTTGCACCTACTAAATTGTGCACCTATTGGAACCCAATTGAAAATCACATAAAATGATTTTCTTTCAGAATAGTTAAATGGGTTCTATGGAGGATCAGGCAAAGGTGGCAAAATTAACATAGTCTAACTAATCACTCTGGAAGAAGGGCCCTGGTGCCACCCTGGTACCCTGCCCATACAGGGTGCTAGTAATTTCTAAAGAAACCTTTAGTGTAAAAATTAAAGAAAAAAAATCCTAAAGAAACCTTTGGCTTAAAAGATCCCCGCATATTTAGGGGCCACTTGAAAGGAATTAGGGATCACCTTTTTATTCCCATCCATCGAAGGGAGTTAAGGGGTGTCTTAAAAATAGAAATTGTCTATATTGTCCTTCACCTTTATACTAAATCTAAACCTATCCTCTATTTTCATAATCATATCATTCTTCTTCTTCTTCTCTTTTCTACCCATTGAATATTTTTTTTCATCGTTTTAATTTTGATTGAAACCAAAGATTGTCGATCAAATAAATTTTATGATTGATTGTTTAAAATTAAAACCCAAAATTCATTAACCTTAAAGTTGAAACTTAGAACATTTAAAAAAAAAAAAAAAAAAAAAAGGTTAAACAAACAAAACAGATAGATGATAGTAGTTGTGATCCAAAATTAGGATTTGATTGCTTGAAATCAAAAAATTGATCCGAAATTTTTCTAGGATTTGCAGTAGTAAAAACATAATTGATAGATAAAAATCTATTTAACCTACCGATTATGTTTCTGCTACTATAAGTGAAGAACATCAACCATAATCGATAGGTAAATTGATTGTTATCTACCGATTATTCTTGATTCAAAAAATTCAATTTTTCTATACTAAAAATTAAGCACAATCGGTAGATAATGAACACCATTAACTACCGATTGTGAAAGTAGAAAATTCCAAAATTTTCTTAAGTTTTGAAAATTTGAATTTGGGGCCATAAACACAATCGGTGGATAATGAGCATCACTTATTAACAAAATTTACTACCGATTATGGTAGTACCAAAGTTCAAAAATTAAAGGATTTTGACAAAATCTCATTTTGGGGCCACTACACATTCGGAAGAAATTTACAACATTTCCTACCGATTATGGTAGTACCAAAATTCGAAAATTAAAGGATTTTGGAAAATTCTCATTTTGGGGCCATTATATATTCGGAAGTTAAAATTAACACAATTTACTACCGATTATGGTAGTACTAAAATTCGAAAATTGAATACATTGGAGGTTAAAGTAACACAATTTACTACCGATTATGGTAGTACTAAAATTCGAAAACTGAATATATTCGGAGGTTAAATGAACACAATTTACTACCGATTATGGTAGTACCAAAGTTCGAAAATTAAAGGATTTTGGCAAAATCTCATTTTGGAGCCAATATACATTCAAAAGTTAAATTTACTACCGATTATGGTAGTACTAAAATTCGAAAACTGAATATATTCGGAGGTTAAAGTATGTCAATTTACTACCGATTGTAGTATTAACTACCGATTGTGGAATAGCAATTTTGCCATTACGAAATACGCGAGATAAAGACTAGTTTCAATTTGGGTTTGGGTAACCCTATTTTGTCTTATTAGTGGTCCTTATTTCTTTTGAGTGGCCCATAAAAATGCCAGTTAAAAGATAAAGAAAAAAGAAAACTATTTTGCTAGGCACACGGCAGTCGGCACACATAAATATCTTTAGATATTTCCTGAATCTTATATACTGTATTATGTATAAGTTAAAAGTTAAAAAGCCACGGAAAACATAGATGAGTTACTGTTGTGTTTACCTTAACTTTTTCCATGAAGAACTCAGGAGCAATTATCTTCCTCTGGTGAACCCACAGTGACCCATTAGAAGTAAAAATACCTTGGCCTAACAAAGGTCCACGATCCCTCTTTAGAAAAGATGGTTTCCCTAGATCCAAAGATGTCCACAGACTTATTTCCTTCACTATTTCAGGTTTGCTCACATAGATAATTTGCACGTTTCCCGTTGAATAAGTAAAGACCGGACCTGTCACAATTAAGCAGCACCATAATCAACATCATAACAGTGGGTGGCATAATACAGACATACGGCCATACAGGTCACAGGTGCACAGCACATTGTAATGTGGGTAGGGGTCATTCCTCCTACTTTATAAGTCTTGTGATTGCAAAGTAACTAACGGCTCTTTCAGGCCATTGTGTCTTTGCAGTAGCATGCGGAGCCGTAAGTACATGTGTACCTTTTTCTGAATTATTTGTCGTGTTAAAAGGTGTCGCAAAAACCTTAGTGGATTACATAATAGTGAAAAAAATGTTTATGATAACACCACGTGGGCTCGAAAGAGTAAGAGAAGTGTTCTAGTTGGTAACGATAAGAAATGCAACTAGCTAGAAAATTTCAATCCCAATTCCAATTCTCATTAGAATTTAGATTTCTACTTCAGATTTAATTCATGAAAAACGCATTCTATTCTATTTATAATGGATTGAAAATTGATGCTTATAACTTGATATGTACAAAACTCAAATTTCACATACCGTATTCATTTCCCCAAAGCTCGAAATAGGAGAAGAGTTTGTGAAAATAATCATGATTCATGAAATTTTGTTCACCGCTCTTGGAAACCTTACTGGATTGAATTCTCTTCATGTCAGGAATGTTTCCATAAATGAAAGAAGATGGAGCAGGACCTCTGATTCCTTGTTTTATAAGCTTTGATCGAAGTTTTTTGGGGTTCAGGATTAAGGTTGTATAATAGTGTAATGATAAACTACATAAACTTATTACAACTAGAGTGATGAAGATCTTGCGTAGAAGAAGCTGTGAAAGTTGTAGTACTTCTTCCATGGTTCCTTCCCTGTTGTGTTTTTTTTTTCTTCTCTTTTTGTTGTTTTTTTTTTCCACAAAGTTTTGTTATTTATAATGTTTTCTCCAAATGGTCTAATTAATATTATTAAAATGTTTTGTTTTCTTTTTTCGTAAAAAAGACAAACCTCAGAACTTGCATTGATAAAACCGATTAAGGGAATTGGAAACCTTACATGAGTTTTTCAAGATTACATAAAAATCATACAAATTGTAATATCTCCACCAATTCTTGCCAGTAAAATCTATCCTATCAGATTTAAAAACAGTTGCAGAAGACCTTCTCTCAAGCAAAGGAGAGGACCAAACAACAAGGACCAATCTGATTTTGAAAACAAAACCAGTGTGAATCAATGCACAAAGCAATGACCGGATCAAATCCAACCCAATGTTCCTCAGAACATGTATATAACATGAACTGGATATTTTTAGATTTTAATTGCCTAATGCAATCAGGGTAGCAGTGACCCGAGTAGCAGTAACTGTAGCCAAATCTTAATCGTAACCATAGTGTCTAAAGTAACAAAAGTATCCAAAGTGTCTTGAGTAACAACGATAATCTGAATCGGTCTTTGAGAATCTGAATCGGAAAGAAATAGGTGTCTCGACATTGGAGATGTGGTAACAATCGTAGAGAATGGAGAACTTGATGATAATCTTGAAGAATGAGTTATTGTTGTCTTGGTTTCCATAACTTGGGTTGTTGGTATCCTTGTTCCTGCTGATAGAATAACAAACTTGATCCATATCTTCTCAACATCAGCAACACAGCAAACATACAGCAGAACATAAACAACCCAAAATTCTACGTCTAAAGGAAGTATCAAAGAATCAAGATAACAATGATTCAATTGAGACATAACCCCCTTAATCTAACACTGATAATACACATTACTAAGAAATAAACAACACTCATAAAAGAATAATGTAAAGCACTCCAGAAACAAATCAAAATCTAAGAGATGATGGATTTGTTAAAACCCCACTAACACTGCAGCTAACTCTAACCAAATACAGAAAGATAAAATCAATACAAATGGGAACAAGAGGTACAACCTTAAATCTATCACTAATAAATCTAAAACAAAAACTAAGCCGACAGGGAAAGGAGTAGTCGTTCCGATTTGGGTTACCGGAGATGGAGATGTTGCAGCAGCTTGGATGAAGATCAAATCTGAAAAAGATTGAGAACCCTGATTTCTTTTGATCATCAGAACAATTGACCCACACCCTAATCAGCCAAACAACCACCAAGAAACCCCAAAAGTGCAACTAATTAAGATCGAAAAACGCAAATAAAAAAACTAATAAACCAACTATATCAGCAGCGAAGAACAACAACTAGAAGAGAAAGGTTAGCACAAGATTGGGAGATTGGTTGAGCTGCTCAGATCTGCTCCAAAGGAGCCGATCTGAGTAGAACGGCGCTCAAGCTTCTAGGGGTTTTTTCACCGTAAAGAGAAGGGAAAGAGTAGAGGAAAGAGAAAGTTTACGAAATGTAAATTCCTCAATCGGATCTGGATATATTAAAATGTTATTACTCCATTGTGCAAGACTGCTAAAGATAATCATACCAAATATAGGTGTTTTTTTGTTGGTCGGCATATTTATTGGAATCTCTCTCGTTCCAAAATACTACTCCATTGTGCAAGGCTGCTAATGGGGGTACCATATTGCTTGGGGGTGTATACATATAGGACAAAAAAACCAATTGCCTTTGGGTTGGTACACCCCCAAACAAAATGGTACCCCCATTAGCAGTCTTGCCATTGTGCTGAGTTTAGCTCGGCTGTGGAGGGGCCTCAACAACATTGAACTTGCAAATTTTGCATCGTATAACATGTGTTTCACCCGCTGTCTCGATCGATGATGATAACAACATCTATTCCTTTTGATGTGCCTTTGTGTGTCCATGCTATATTTATTCCCTACAATTATTTACTTAATCCGCTAATTTGCATCATACAATGTATGTGTGGACAAATTTCCAGTGCTAATCTTTTGTGGCTGTCCTTCTTATTATGTCTCAGTTTTCTGGCCCTCCCCTACATGTACAACAACAAAACACATATGAATACATATTAGGACTTTCGGCACTAACATGGTAGGACTTGTGGCCCCCTAATCCCAAGAGGGGACACATCAAACTGTTAGCACTGTAACAAACAAGGGAGAAAGTTCGTGTAAAACGAACTGGACAACACTGACTAATCCTGTTTTGGGCGAAAACCCCACACTGATAGGGGAGTGCTACACCTACCGCGCCTCCCTCCCGCAAAATATCCCGATAGGGGATCGGACGGTTCCAGATCACCTTCTCTACATTGGGATTATTAGTGGGAAAAAGTGGAGCCCATGTGTGTGAGAGGCGGGATTCGTCGGGACCAGGAATCGGTAAGGCTAGCATTTCCACACACTGATATACTTCCACCAACAACTCCAGTGTTTGGTGTTTGGTGAATAAGTATTTTCTCACTATTTTGTTCCTTAAAACATGTTTTTCTCTTTTAATCACAAGCCTGGGCTCCAAACATATGGTTTTGAGAGCTCTTAGAGCTAGCACTATGGTGCTCTCCATCCCTTCCCTATCCCTCACTATCTCTCAAAATCTCCAAAAATCATCTACTATGGTCTCCCATATCCCTACATGTGTAGGGATATTCCCCCCCCCCCCCCCCTCCCCGTCCCTACATGGAGGATCACATCTGATCCCGCTTGTAGGGAAGGAAAATCACACGGCTACTCAGTAGCCGTATAAATTTACGCTTTACGGATACTGAGTAGCTGTAGCTTTTTACACGGCTACTGAGTAGCCGTTTCAGAAAAAATATTTGTTTGACATTCGTTTACACCTCTCTCACACCCGATCCTAACCATCCATCATTAATAACGGCTCTATCTTCTCCACCGTCGGATCCCAACGGTCATTTTTTCAAAATCCTCTATAAATACCACTCTAATTCTCTACTCAAATCACACCAAATCAATTGATTTCTTATTTTTCTTCTTCTTACATCAATTGATTTCTTATTTCTCTTCTTCTTACTATACCTCTTTGACTTTTATATTTATCTTCAACTAGTCAAGTTTTTATATTTTAGTTTCATTCAAAATGGTTTATAATTTTGTTCAACGGGAAGAGATTGATCTTACTACTGCATTTATTTATGTGAGTATGGACGAAATTATGGGTTCGGGACAAAAAACCGCTACGTTTTGGATACGTATTCACCAAATTTTTGTCGAACGCAACGGCAATCCATATGAAAGAGATTGGGAAGCCTTAAAAACCAAGATGAAGAATATAAAAAAAGATGTCAAAGAATTCGTGTCCATTCTTAACGCTATATATCGGCAAACCAAAAGCGGTGAGAGCCTCGAAGATTTGGTAAGTTCTATTAATTTGTTAAGTTTTTCCATATAGTTGGTGATAATAATAATAAACTTAATGTTTCTTATATAATTTTCCAGACAAAAGATGGTCGGGAGCAATTTCAGGAACAAACAGGACAACCATTCAAGTATGATGCATGTTATGAATTGTTTAGAGAAAAGGTCCCTGGATATAATTATGAACTCAATGTGAGACAAAACAGTGAGTTGTTTAATAATCATCGTAACTTTGTATCACACGAAGATGGTACTGAAGTTCTTCCTAATTGAGAGACTCGTTGGAAATACAAGCATAATGCACGTCCTATAGGAACCAAAAAAGCCAAAATGCTAGCCAGACAGAAGAAGGATCGTGAGCAAGGTATATTTAGAGAAGGTGATGAGGGAACATCTTCGGTTAAGATGGAAGAAGATAGGATCTATCAACAAAGTTCTAGTATTTTGGAGTATCTTAAGGAAACACGATCAAGGAAGGAAAAAATGAAAATGGAACAAGAATCCCAATACCAAACAATTTGGGAGTATACTCAACAACCGAGTTATCAAATGGAAGAACAACTCAATTTGCAAAAGCTTCATCAACAGACTAATCAAATGCATCAACAACAAATGCATTTAGATCAAGAAAATGCAATAATGTCTATGGACCTTGGTCGATTAGCTCCCAACGAAAAAAAATATTATCGATGCAAGCAAAAGGAGATTTTGAAGGGGATGAATATAATCAGCGTTGAAGATTCAGAAGATGAAGATGTAATCCATCTCTAATTGTTTTATCTTTTATTGAGTTTAGTTTTTTAATTTATAGTCCATGTTTAAATTAAAAGTGTTGTCCTAAATTTCTAGTTAGTATTGTTGTTAACTTAATTTTAAAAGTGTTCTCTAAATTAATTTAAATTGTTGTTTGAATTAATTAAATGTTTCAATGTGTTGTAACCAAACGATTTTCATATTCAAATTAATAACTTTAAAAAGAAATTACAACAGATCATTCGATTAAAAGCGTGTATCGTTCTGCCCTCGTTTCTTAACATGGTCCACGATAGGTCTGAATACATTACATGTTATTATTTTTCTTGGTGTGAGATTCAACGATCAATGCCGCTTCGACATGATAAAATTGTTCTCCTCTCCAGGCTTTATATGCATCTTGTGCAGCGGCTCTGTCCCTTATGTACCTATCGAGTAACTCATTGTACTTGATGCATAATTTCCTAACATGATTAACCTTTGAACAAATGTGGGATGGTTTATAATTAAAGCGTGGTTTCTTGCCCGTCGGTTTAACGTAAGGACCCCAACCAACTTGAATCCAAAATATAGTATGATCTTTAGGATCTTCTGGAAAATCATCCTTGAGAAGGTAAAAGTTTCTAATCCATTCCGTATCTTCTTCAACATCCTTTAACCTTGGCATCAGTTGGAATTGTTCTTGACCTCGTTTCTTTGCCTTGAGTTTTTCTTCGTATTCCTTGAGTTTTTCTTCATATTCTGTCGCAGCCGCTGATGAATATTTATTTATTTTTGTGGATTTTCGTTTGCTTAACACTTCATCCATCACATTAGTTAATTTGGTAGGTGATGAAGAGGTTGTTGCGTTCGTAGTAGCTTGATGACCTATTTTGCATATCTCTTTTTCCATTGCAGCAATTGATTGAGTGGTTCGCTTGCATCTTCTAAGAATGTCTTCGTCTGAGTTGGTAGTTGCTGATTGATTTGCCATTGAATAGATATTTAGCTTTGATTTTCACCTAAAATATTAATACTGCAAAGAAGAATGGGTAGATTGATGCTGCAAAGAAGAATGGGTTATCTTCCTTATATAGGTTTCGTTCCCAACGGCCATATTTCTTAGAACTTGTGCCCAATGGCTCTATTTCTTAGAACTCGTTCCCAACGGCTATATTTCTTAGAACTCGTTCCCAACGGCTATATTTCTTAGAAGTCGTGCCCAACAGCTATATTTCTTAGAAGTCGTGCCCAACGGCTCTATTTTTAGAACTCGTTCCCAATGGCTTTATTTCTTAGAACTCGTTCCCAACGTCTCTATTTCTTTATATAAATATAGAACATTTTTTCTAACCAACAACAATCTCAATTCATTCTCAGATATAAACCTCAATTATGTATTCTAACAGTTCGAGTAGAAATGGAAAACAAATAGTATGTGTGGAAGAAAAAGAGGTTTGTCCATGTTGTTTCATGGATAATCATAGTCTGCTTCAATGCCCATGGCTATATACAAAATGTCCACAACGAGGTTGCACCGGCACTAGGAAGGTAAAAGAGTCGATACCAGAAAAGATAAGGTATTTGGAATGTGAGTATGCTAAATGTCCGGGAGAAGCACAATGTTTGGAGGATGCAATGAAAGATGCAATCAAACAAGAAAAAGTTAAAGAACTCTGCAAGAATTCAAACTAAAAGGAAAGGTGGAGTTTGAATGCACCAAGGGGATTTAAATGATTTCACGTATTTTCCTAATTGTAAACCATATGCCATCAAATATAAACGTATTCATTTGCATACATAATTGAAACCCAAAAATAATTAAAAGTCTGTTATTACATATGCATGTAACATTCGAAATCTTAAAACACAACAGTGAAATACATCTTATGCCTCAACATTATCATCATCATCATCATCATATATACCCGCATCATCGTACGGAGCATCATCGTCATCGTCAGAATCCTCATCATCATCGTTCTCCTTATCGTCATCGTCATAATCCTCCTCATCGCCAGAATCCTCATCGTCATCTCCATCATGTTCATATTTGTCTCCCACATGTCCGTCTGCATAAACATGTTCAACTGCATGTTCAAAGTCATCTGGGATTTGATCGTTGTAATCTCCATAATAATCAAATGCTCCATCCTCGTTTTGACCAGGAACAACTTCTTCTTCTAAGTCTGTATCATCATAATCTCCTTCTGATGATGGAAGTACCATGTATTCCATATCTGAACCCTCCAAACTAGACAAGTCCGCTGCCTGGCCTCCTCTACCAGGACGCGCAGAAATGTGCTTGACAAGATCATTTCTTAGTTGTAGGTGCATTTCTAGGTTTTTCACAGATGACATAAATACACGACCATTATTGGTAGGAATCAGAACAGGAACAACTCTGCCCCAATCCGGATCCCGACGTTCATGCTCGATAATCATGTTGTGTAAAATAAGACAACATTTCATAATTAGGTTCAAGTCAGATTGTTGCCAATACTTACATGGAGATCCGACAATTCTGAATTTACCCTGAAGCACTCCAAAAGAACGCTCGACATCCTTTCTATTAGCCATTTGATACTTGTTGAATCTCACATAGTCGGGAATGTCCAATGTCTGAGAGAAATCTTGTACAATTGTAGTCAACTTTGGGTAGATACCATCGGCTAAGAAATAACCCATATTGTAGTGGTGACCATTAATGACATAAATGCATGGAGGTGCTACACCCTTTAGCATGTTATCAAAAAGGGGTGAGTATGCCAACACATTCAAATCGTTATTTGATCCAGGCATTCCAAAAAAAGCATGCAAAAGCCACAAATCGTATGATGCCACCGCCTCTAATACCAAACTACTCTCTTTATCTTTACCCCGGTAAGTTCCTTGCCAAGCTACCGGACAATTCTTCCATGGCCATTGCATACAATCAACACTACCAAGCATTCTAGGAAAACCTCGGTCCGCATTCTCAGCTAGCAACCTCTGAACATCTTCTGGAGTGAGTTCACGCAAATATCTTTCTCCAAAAGTCATGCAAATGGTGTGGCAAAATCTTTTTAGATAATAGTATATTTTGGTGGCACCCATACGAGTGTAATCATCAACACTATCAGCTGCCATACTTTTGCATAAACATTTCATCACGGCAACTAATTTCATATACGGAGAATGCCCCATAGTACCGGTTGCATCTGGACGTTGTTGCCATTCTGGATCAACTTCAAGCAATTTTCCTAACAATTTCTCGAATAAGTCTTCCCTCATGCCTAGACGTTGTTTAAATTGTCTTGAGGTATAACCAGTTCCAGGCGTAAAATAATCATTCATCATTTTGGCATCATGCCACACTCGATCACGCGTTATTACACTACGTCTTTGTACCTCCCTTGGTACAGGTTATCTAATAATAAGCAATCGTTCATCCAAACATAGTTGTGTAAACATTAGCAAAGCTTTCTCTTCATCATCACTAGAGGAATCCAAATAGATTCCATATTTAACTCTCACATAAGCACTCATTAGACTCATTATGCACCTTTGCAAACAACAAAACAATATCAAATTTGTGTATACCATACATAAATACAAGTCAATCAATGTTCTACATTGATATGCTAGTTTACAAACATTTCATTCAACATAAATCAAGAAACACAATAATTAATCATGGATTTTTCACTAAATATATGTTTTAATTACATTATTGAATTGCATACTACATACCTAACCAACCTAATATCTATAATTTCATCAAAATCAAAATCAAATTAATTTGAAACCCTAACATTAGAATCACTCACCTTAGATGATTTTTTGGATTAAATTCGAAATTGATGAATGGATTTGTTTCACCTTGGAGTAACGATCAACCCCTTTTAATTTAAGCCATCGAATCGCAATGAATCAATATGAAAATCGAAAGGGGGTAAGAGGGGTTTGAAAGGGTTTTGAGAGGATGAAAAACTAGAGAAGAAGAAGAAGTGGGAAATCCGAGCGAGGTTCTGTGGACTAAAACCTATAAAACGGCTACTCAGTAGCCGTATTGGTCAAGTCAACGAGTTAACTGATATGGCTACTGAGTAGCCATTTGGCACTATTCATAAGGCTGCTGAGTAGCCGTATCGTGTAGGGAAGGGATAGGAGGGCACCATAGTGAGGTTGGCTTCCTTGTGCTATCCCTTCCCTACATATGAGGGATAGGGAAGGGATGGAGTGCACCATAGTGCTAGCTCTTATGAATTCAAATGTCCCTTTTTTTTGTATAAATAAGAAACCTTTCCATTAATGGTAATTTGAGGTTACGATGAGTTTAAGATCGAAAATAAGAGAATACAAATAAACAAGATCATACCATAAGAGTACAATACAGAGAAATCCGACAAGAGAAAGAGAAGGATTACGGGAGTAAGACAAATACAAGTATGAACAAGAACCGATTAAATCGGAGGAAGAATGGTTCTTTTCAGAATTAATATCCAACCATTTTGTTTGATTTTCTTCTATAGAAAGCTGTGCTCCAAAAATATGAGTGATTTGCTCAAAACTCTTGTAACTAGGGATGGAGATTCCATAGTCAAAAAGATCACCGCCGTGGTTTCCGTCGCCGGATAAATTAATGATTAAGATTTCGTCAGCGGAGACAACAAAGATGAAGGTTTCGTCGTTGGAGAACATCATTATTGATCTTGAAACCCAAACTAGTAACCAAGAACAACCATTAAAGCGTAGATAAACCTTCAAAAATGAGATAAAACCACCATAATAGTGTAGATAACTAAAAAAACATGATAACAAATAAACTAAACTTACTAACTAACCTAGAAAGCAAGAAAAAATGAAGAAACCTGCTCAGATCTAGCCCAAAATAGACTAGATCTGAGCAGAGAAGAAGTTGCTAAAGGTGTTTTTGTTGGCGAAGAAGAAAGGATGAGAGAGACCCCTTGTAATACATAAGAATGATTCGAATGTCCTAAAATGTGGATAAGAGGGACCTATTTTACAAAAAAAAAAAAAAAAAAAATCCTTTGACAACTAACATAACCTAACCTAAACCTAATTAAAATTAAAAACTAAAACTAAATCTGATTAAACCCAAAACTATAACCTAAAAAATAAAAATAAAAAAACTCGTCTCTCTTCCTCCTCTTTTCTTCCCATCTTCTCCTTCATCGCCTCTTCTTTCATTTTTTTCTTCTTCAACAACGATTATCTTAACCAATAATTGTTTCAATTGAGTAAAAATTGCAAACTCATCCTTGTTTTTTGTTTTTGATTATATGATTAAGTTAGATTTGACGAAACTAGGGATTCAGAAATTAGGTTTAAAACTTAATACGTTTGGATTTCCAAACCGCAAACCAATTTTACGGTTTGGAATATATGAAATTCCAAACCGTAAAAAATTTGTACGGTGGGGAAAACATGAATTTCCAACTGTATTTGTGGTTTATGGTTAGGAAAGAACGCGCAATTGGGGGATACTTAAACTAATTGGGGGATATAAATTACTAACCCCATCCAATAGTTTCTGCTAAGGGGTGTTTTTTGGGGGCGGAAATACTAAAATGCCCTTTTGGTTAATTAAAAACATATTGAAAAGACTGTAATACCCTTTCCTCAAAATAAAAAACTTAAAACTTAAAATCATAAACCAAATTAATATCCCCCATTTTCACCATCAGTTCTGGCACTCTTAGGTTAGGGTTTTGAAATAAAAAAAAATTCTTCGTTCTTCATCGTTCAAATGAACTCATCGTCGATTCAAAAATATCTTCGTCAATTACCCGAATCTATAACCATACCTCCACGAAAGAAACCCAATCTGCAATCAAAATCAAAATCAGTAGCTCAACAAAAACAAGAACAAAGTCTTGCTCGGATTTCTCTTGAGGAAGAAGAAGAGGATTCAGACCATCAAACTCTCGAAGAAATGGCTTCGGTGAGAAGGTAAGTGATTCTGAAATGTTTTATAAGTCTTTTAATCGATTTAAAGCAGTGGGTTTAGGTTAGAATCGCGAACCCTAACTCAAACAGTTGAGTTACAGTCAATTCCGACATTGAATTTAGTATGAATACCATGCCGGTAATGCGTTTCGGCATTGAATTTAGAATGAATACTATGCCGGCTAAAAAAAATAAAATCACCTGAAAATGAATGTTTAATTCCAGACATTGATTTTAGGTTGAATACAACGCCGACATTGGCTTACCACATTGTTTTTAAATTTTACGTTTATGCCGGCAGTGCTCTTTTGGTATACATAAATAACATAGGAATGTTAAGACTACCGGAATTATCGGCATTTTTTAAGTTGTACAGGCGTTAAGTCCCGGCATGGTCGAGTTGTCAATAGACAATGCCGGATTATTAGTAAAAGACTACAAAAAACTCCTTATTTTTTTTTGTAAGCAGGCATAGTTTATTTTTAAATTTCAATGTCATTTTGTTGTCTCGACATGGACGAGTTTTCGTTAAACAATGCCGACACCTGTGTTTCAATGCCGTTATTCAGCATATCTATGCGGGCTTCAGATATGATTGTTAGTTGTGATTTATTTATTTTGTATGTCTTTTGATAGGGCTAAAGCCAAGTAACTTAAGAAATGAAATAGTAAAGATGCTGGCATTAATAAAAGAAACAAGAACGCTCTTAGCACTCCCGAGTCTCTGCCTCCTCGAGGGAAAGAACTTGGTCGCAATAAGCGTTTGGGGGCAGGCTGTACTAATAGACGCATTTATATGTCTAGTTTGATCTCGATTTTATATATTGTTAGTACCCATTTTTGTACTTATTTTGGTATTTTAGATCTTTGTAGGTATTTTTGGAGAAATAAACATGTGCGGAGAAATTGACTCGAAAAGTGGTATTTGCTCCCCCGGGTGGAATTACTAAAGGAACCCCAGAAATACGTTATTGGCACTAGGAGAAAGTGATAAAGGCACCCCAAGTTTTGGTTATTTCCAACCCATGAATTAATATTTCCACCCCAGTTGCTAAGGGCACCCCATCCCCTAGCTTTCGAACTGATAGTTTTGGCGCGAATTTTACTCTCTTGTCTGCGTAACTTTTGGATGCATTTTTAACAAGATTTAGACAGACTTTTTCATGGACTTGGATTGGTACTTAACAGGCTTGGAAATGGGCTCAGATTAGAAGAAAAGAACGGTGTTTCCATGATTATCTTGGCTATACAGGGAAACAGAGTTTCATGAGATTTTGGGAGAAATTTTGGAGATTTTGAAGGGATTTTTGTTTGTGATTGTGTTGTTACCCAATCAACAGGAAGAATGACGTGTTTAAGAACCAAAAGAAATAAACAAATTTCGTCATAATTGGTAGTTCCTTCAAAACAAAAAAGGAAAGAATATCGGGTTTTGGTAGAATATTTGGAAATTTCGTTGTGAAAAAGGGAGGATATCCTCACTGTATGATTTTATTCTATCTTTACAAGTGTTTGGATTGCATCATAAGCGGCGTGAAGAATAAAAAGAGAGACTTATTCGTACCTTGGCAGGGAAGAAAGGAAGGATATATTTCGAAGCTTTTTCTTGATATTTTTGGGCCATGTATGTGTATAAATAGGATGGTCGAGCCACATAAGAGGGGATCGAGAGTTTGAGGTGGTTACTGTGATGCTGCAGAGCTAAAACTCAAGATGCATGAGGAGTTGCAGAAGCAGCAGGAGGAAGAAGACGAAGCTGAAGAACATAAAGCTGTGCAGGACAGTCATTCCTAGCGTCTTAAATTTCAAATCTTGTGATAGTTGATTAGCCGCGCATATCTTCGGTTTGCAACACCTATTGTAACGGTGACTTCTGTAACGCCAATACATCGTTGCAGATTCGTTGTGTTATATATTATCTTCGATAAAAACACCTAAGCCATGGGTTATTATTTTGAGCGTGTTTTCACCATGAAGAGCTAAACCCCAATACCGAGACAACGGAAGAAGTTGTATGTCATCCATGTGGTAATTTAGTTAATTCTTTATTTTCTTTTTGCACCGATTTTAATTGAATTAAGATTTCTATTAATTACTTGTGACTTTGTTTGATGGAGCATGCTTAGTCCTAGGGATTCTTGATGCGCCATGCTTATAATCTACACGTAATATTTTATGAAATCTACCTTTGGCAAATAAATATAGTTGATATTTCTTTTGTTTGAGCTATAATTGCCTAGGATTAATTTCTGGACCACTTGAATATGAAAAACAGTGAAATCCTAAGTCCCGGTAAATTCTTCATCTCGTCAACTTTTGTATATATTTTATTATTTTCGTTTATTACGTCTAAACTATAATCTTCACAAGTCCGAGCGGAAGACATCTTTCTTACCACTATACAAAATCACGTCAATTTTTGGCGCCGCTGCCCAAGACTTGTTTTTATGTTAGGTTTTAGATTATTATTTTTTTAGGTTTTTTTTTAATTTATTATTTATTCTATTTTGTTAGATTTTGCTCTGGGTATTTTTGTGTCTGGTGTGCAGGTTTTGCTGGAAGCTAAAGGTGGAAAGTTGAACTTGCCTAAAAGAGCAGAAAATCCCAAATTTTTTAGATTTTATTTAATTTTGTTAGTTTTAATTTTTGGAACTTTTATATTATGTTTGCTTGTTTGTATATATTTTATTTATATAAAAAAAACAAACACAAACACGAAATCACGTGTGCACATCATATTACATCGTCTGGTACCGCTTAGTAGGGAAACACATGGTTTAGTAAGGTGAACCCTCTGGGCATTATCATCCAAAACACCACAAGCCTTAGCCTTATACCTTTTACCAGTCTCTGAATATATGTATTTTTTTGTTAAAGGTAACCCAAGCCAACCCGAAATAGTCAACCCCAGCATTTGCATTTGCACGTGCACAATAGAATGTCGAACTGGTATTATAATAACCAATACAATGAATATCCGATTGAGTTTCAACATGGACATTATTCCTTCTATGACCATAATGTGAATAGTAGTTGTGAACGCCAACCTTTTAAAGGTTATGGTTCATGCCATGGTGAGCCCAATTACTATCCACACACCTACCGGTCATATGAGCAAAACAATCCTTCTATTTCTCTAGAAGAGTCACTGAAGAGTTTCACTGAGTCAACACATAAGATTCACTTATTTATGAAAGAAACCTTTAATATTCCTCTTCCGGATGAGTCCCTAGAGCAGTCAACTGAGATGTCTCCAGAAGAGTCTCTCAAGCGATTTACTGAGAGTACAAATAGGATTGTGAAAAAAATGGCTCAAGATAGTCTTAATTTTCAATATAGTGTTTCCAATACTACCCTTGAAAATAAGGATAGTTTTTATTCACATAATCAAGATGACGAGGTTAGAATTGGTAACACTACTTGTTTAAATGAGGTTCAACCATTTTCATGCTATTATAATGATGATTATGATGAAGATATTGCTGAGGAAAAATCTGAAATATGTGGGCTTAGTGATCTAGAATTTGTTACCCTAATTGAGCTTCACGAAATTATTATTATTATTATTTCTAGTTCAGATCCTAATAATGCTAATGATTATTCACCTATTCAAGAGGACGAAGATTTGACTAAAGATAACACATCATCTTTAAATGATATAGTATTTCCTTTTGATTATGAAGCCAATAATGGTTTAGAGGAACGAGTTTCCTCTGATTCTAGCGATTTAGAAACATTAGTCTTAGAAAAAATAAGATAGACTCATGGAGAGTTCAAATATGAGTGAGGATGCACCTCCCGGTTATAACTTAGAAAAATCAATTGACCATTTTCAGGAATCTGATGACCTAGAATTTAGGGAGATTGTGACTAGTCTATCTAGAGACACTGAAAAATCTAAGTTTGGGGGTGATTATCATTCTCCCTATGCTTTACCGTTGCCTCTTAGAAAGATCCCTCACTTGGGACTTGACATATGTGCCTCAACCATTTTACAAGATTATCTTCATACACGTTTTTCTGAACCTAGTGATGTTGTAATACCCTGTATTTTTAGTTACCGTTCAGCGTCGGATTTCAACCGAGTTAGCTTAGGTTATTGTTTATTATTCCTTAGTCTAGGTGGGTTGCTTGAACTAAAAAGTTAGGGTCGAAATAGAATAATCTAATTAGTTTTAATAATAAATAAAATTAAGAGAAATTGAAAAGATAAATAAAATAATTAAGAAAAAATAATAATTGTGATGTATTATTATTATTAATATTAAGAGTGATATTAATATTGACATTAGTGTATAATTTATAAAAGAAAAAAAAGAGATAAAGAAAAGGAAGGAGTTACAAAACATAAACTTAAGCTAGAGAGAAATGAGAAGAAGAGGAAGATGGAGCTAGAGATTTTTGGAGAAGAAAGATAAAGAAAATTAAGAGGAGCTTGTAGAAATTATGAGGAGCTTGTAGAAATTAAGAGGTAGAATGTTATATTCCCTTTTCTCTTTATGTGATTTGCTTGTTATTGATTTCAAATTCGTATTTTTCTATATTGTTAGGTTTATGAAATTTATCTGTGTAATTATGTGCATCCGATTGATGATCAGACTTTGGGTATTGATAGATAACATATTTAGGAATTCCTAGTTAAAATTTGAGAATAATCCACCGTAAATTCACCGTTGAATGTTAGTTTTTGTTTGTGTGTGATTTCTGGATTTTCTGGACAGTTTCGTTTTAACATGTTTTTGATTGATTTTGGTAACCTTAATGATGTTAAAATGAATTATAGTCTAAACAAAGATTGTATATATGTATGATATCTTTCATTGTGCTTTGAATTTTATCAATTCCAGATTAATATGAATTTAAGGTGAATATTTTAGTAATATGATGTAATCTGTCCAGTTTTTAAGATTGCAATATAAATCGAATAACTATAGTTTGAACCTTTGCTTTTGTTTGAAACTTTTGTATCATAATCTTTGGAATATCCTGGTTGTGTAGAATCAATCTAAACCTTAATCGGGTTTGTATACTATATTATACGAATTTATAGATTTCAAATGTAAAATGATAGTATGATTGCTAAATTGAGAATTGTTGTGAAATTACAACTTGTTAATGATGTGGTTTGGAGCATTAAGATGTACGTCATATGAGAATATGATTTTATAAATAAATGGATATGTTTCCTCAGATTTGCGGGGCACGAACCGAGGAAACTCGTGCAACTTATCAGAATGACCCCGGTAAGCGGATTGGCAGGGAACGAACTGAGGAAACTCGTGCAACTTGTCGGAATGATCCCGATAAGAGGATATGTGGGGCACGAACCGAGGAAACTCGTGCATAAATATAAATGAATGAGTTTGTTTAATGGATATATAAGTAAATCCTTGAAGTTGTGTTGAATTCTCATGTTGTATGTGCTCTTTGATTGATTGATACTTTTTCGCATGTTTTGAGAAAGGGAATGCATTCTATTGAGTTGTCATCTCACCCCAATTGACATTTCTTGCAGATATTACGGAATGTGGAAGTGGAAATTAAGAAGTTAGTTATCTTGTTGATTGTGCGCATATATCTTGTAATTGCCTGACGTGTAATTGTTTGTTAAGAATATTATTAAAGATGTTTAAAATGATAATTTTTGTATTTAAATTTAATTGTGCTTGATGAAACATAATAAACAAAGAAATAAAAATGTATGCATTAGTCTCGTTCCGACCCGTAACGCTTCGAGTTCGGATCTCCATATGGGTTTGACCCAGGTCCGGAACTCGGGGTGTTATAGATGTCCATAAGGAAGTTCAGTTATTAGAAACCCATCCTCTGATTGATGTGGTTTACCCAGGCTACAATACCCAGATTGACTTTGTTTTCCCACCAAAAACTTTTCTTCCAAATGTGGGAACGTATGAATTTGAAATGTGTCAGTTATTAAGTTCTAAAACTAAACCTAAGTACTTTAGGAGATTATAATCGACACATTTTCTTAAGATTGACCGCCACTTTCATTGTGGTCAACTGTGTGAGTCAAATATGATTGACTATGAGGATCCTCAATTATTCAGGTTATTATTATGTGCTTCTAAGTTCTTATTTGAGTTTTTACAAACTTTACAACTTGATAATTCGGATCTTACTTATGAGGAGGTGCAAACCTTGAAAATATTTTATTTAAACCCCTTTATAGAACCTGAACCACAACTAGATGTAGTTGTCTTAAACAGGAAACTAAGCAAGTGTGTGCTATGTTTATTCATTTTCTTGGCATGTTGCTGATTCCTTTTACTTGTGATGGTTTTGATGACCCACAACTATTTCGGGTATTGCTATATGATTTTGTGAGGTGACTAATCCTTTGTTGGTCTGGATGAAGACTTTAAACTTAGGATTTCTTGGGAGGTAACCCATGCTCATGCAACACGGTAATATCTTTCCTTAACTTCTTTTCTTCATATGGTAGTAGTTTCTCCTTGTTCATGTTTTTAATTTTATCTTTAGAACATTGAGGACAATGTTAAATTTAAGTTTGGAGGTATGGGAGAAACTTTTTAGTTGCATTTTTAAACTCGAGAGCCTAGAAATTTGTGTTAATTAAGGACAACACTAACTTATCTAAGTGGATGGAAGCATCTTGGTAGTAGGAGTTGGGGAACCCAAAACTAGAGTCTATCATAAAAGCACAGAGCTCGGGTGTTAGAAATAACATGGTAATTTCATCGTATCTCGGAGTCGTCACCATATCACTTTCTGTTTTTATTTTATTTTTTCGAAAATTTATATGTTTCTCTAAGTGATTTAGTGGGGCACACGCATCGAATTGTTACCACCGCTGGGATGAAGTAGAGTGATTGAGTTACTATAAAAATAAAAATAAATAAAAGACCAGACTAGACCAATTAGACCAATCGGAATAATGAAAAAATAAGAAAAATAATAAAAATAAAAATAAATTAACACTTGGATAGCAATATGTGTGTGTTCTCCCTGTCTCCGTCACCTAAACAAGCGTGGAATGCAGGATCCACGCTTATTACCATGTAATCTGCTGACAAGAAGCATGCGCTTGGATCCGCAAGATCTAATCATGTTGTTAGTTCTTAAAAAAAATAAAAAATAATTAATGTTTAGTGAATAAATCGGCCGCTGGTTCCCTTGTATATGCCAGATGAGTTGATCTAGAATTAGGATTATCGACCATTTGTTCCTTTGTATATGCCAGTTGTGTTGATATTAGTCCAGACCAGTATCTCAATCTATTAGGATAGCTTCATCCTGGAAGTGTCCTTCAGACACATATGGGAAACACCATTCACCTTAGTCAACATCGTAAAACATCTTCTTCTTTTTTATCTATTTCCATCTTCTTAATCTATTCACATGTGATTGTGGTTTGTTGACTCAAGATATTGATGTCCATAGTGCGACTACCTGAGTAGAGCTCTGTCACTCGCATCAGGGTACTTTCTCCTGTAATCAATGAGAGTATTCCAATCAAAGAGATTCTTTAGTGCCGCTCCAAGGTTTTGCATAGATAACTAGGGTTTGGGGTAAATGTTTTGTGGGTATATCTCTTGTAAACCCTCCCGAGACTATAACTCGGCCACTAGGGACACCTAGGGGTTTAAAGGATTGTTGCACACGCTAAGTGCAATCGCGATGCCTGCGACAGTGAGTTAGGATTTTATTTTGTAGATTTGATTTTCTCGGGAATAACAAATAATAAGTTTGGGGGTATTTGATAGACGCATTTATGTGTCTATTTTGATCTCGATTTTTTATATTGTTAGTACCCATTTTTGTACTTATTTGGTATTTTATGTCTTTGTAGGTATTTTTGGAGAAATAAACATGCGCGGAGAAATTGGCTCGAAAAGTGGTATTTGCGCCCCCGGGAGGAATTACTAAAGGCAGCCCAGAAATGCGTTATTGGTACCCGGAGAAAGTTACAAAGGCACCCAAGGTTTGGTTATTTCCACCAAAGTTGCTAAGGGCACCCCCGGCTTGGTTAAGGGCACTCCATCCCCTAGCTTTTGAATTGATAGTTTTGGCGGGAATTTTACTCTCTTATATGCGTAACTTTTAGATGCATTTTTAACAAGATTTAGATAGACTTTTTCATAGACTTGGATTGGTATAAGCCTGTTAAGTTATAACATGCTTGGAAATGGGCTCAGATTTGAAGAACAGAACGGTGTTTCCATGATTATCTTGGCTATACAGGGAAATAGAGTTTCGTGAGATTTTGGGAGAATTTTTGGAGAACTTGAAGGAATTTTTGTTTGCATTGTGTTGCTACCCAATCAACGGGAAGAATGACATGTTTGAGAACCAAAAGAAAGAAACAAATCTCGTCATAATTGGTAGTTCCTTCAAAACAGAAAAGGAAAGAATATCGAGTTTTGGTTGAATATTTGGAAATTTCGTTGTGAAAGAGGGAGGATATCCTCACTGTATGATTCTATTCTGTCTTTACAAGTGTTTGGATTGCATTTGAAGCGAAAGAATAAAAACAGAGACTTATTTATACCTTGGCGGGGAAGAAAGGAAGGATATATTTTGAAGATTTTTCTTGATATTTTAGGCCATGTATGTGTAAAAATAGGATGGTCGAGCCACATAAGAGGGGATCGATAGTTTGGGGGGGTTGTTGTGACGCTGCAGAGCTAAAACTCAAGCTGCAGGAGGAGTTGCAACAGCAGCAGGAAGAAGACGAAGCTGAAGAACATAAAGCTGTGCAGGACAGTCGTTCCTAGCGTCTTAAATTTCAAATCCCGTGACAGTTGATTAGCCACGCATATCTTCAGTTTGCAACACCTATTGTAACGGTGAATTCTGTAACGCCAATACATCGTTGCAGATTCGCTGTGTAATATATTAAACACCTTTTAAGCCATGAGTTATTATTTTGAACGTGTTTTCACCATAAAGAGCTAAACCCCAATACTAGGACACCGAAGGAAGCTGTATTTCATCCATGTGGTAATTTAGTTAATTCTTTGTTTACTTTTTGCACCGATTTTAATTGAATTAAGATTTCTATTAATTACTTGTGACTTTGTTTGATGGAGCATGCTTAGTCCTAGGGATTCTTGATGCGCCATGCTTATAATCTACACGTAATATTTTATGAAATCTACCTTTGGCAAATAAATAGAGTTGATATTTCTTTTGTTTGAGCTATAATTGCGTAGGATTAACTTCTGAACCACTTGAATATGAAAAACAGTGAAATCCTTAGTCCCGGTAAATTCTTCATCTCGTCAACTTTTGTATTTATTTTATTATTTTATTTTAGTAGGAAATACCTAATAGTCCTAGAAATAATATATTAGGATGAGTCTAGTCCAGTTGACTCAGTCAACTGTCTGTTTAGTCCTTTTTGGTAAAATATATTATAGTTGAGTCCTAAAAATTATAGTTTGGTCCTAGGGAGACGTCATGGATGATGTAATTGTCACTAGGTAGTGGCATAAATACCCTTATGGGACCATATATATAGAAAAAGTCAGTAGAAAATATCTTATTCAGATTTACTTTCTCTATCCTCCTGTTTTCAGATCTAGTTTCTCTCTCAATTTTTTTTTTCTGTTGATACTCATGAAAACGATGAAGAAGGATGATAATTTTTTAGGTTTTTCTTCTATGTAGCTACTGTTGATGTTGAATATGATGATGAAGATGATGATGACGACGGAGATTTTTGTGTTTCTTCGTTATTTGTTGCTGCTGCTGTTGAAGAAGATGGAGATGATGAAGACGGTGATGATTTCGTGTTTCTTTCTTCTCTGCTGCTGCTGCTTCTGTTGAAGATGATGTAGATGATGAATATGATGAAGACTATGAAGATTTTTATGTTAATTGGATGTATTTTTTTTTTTTTGATGTTGAAGATCTTGATCTTGATTTTGCTGCTCGTTTTAAAGATGAAGTTCTGTTGCTGTTAAAGACGACGATGTTTGCTGCTGCTGTTGAAGATGACGAAGATGATGCTACTGCAATTCATTTGACGAATGAACTCTGGTCATATAGGTTTTTATCAGGAGTTCATTCCAGAAATGAACTCTGGTTTATATAGGTTTTTATCAGGAGTTCATTCCAGAAATGAACTCTGGTTTATATAGGTTTTTATCAGGAGTTCATTCCAGAAATGAACTCTGTTTTATATGGTTTTTTATCAGGAGTTCATTTGACGAATGAACTCTGGTTTTATATAGGTTTTTATCAGGAGTTCATTCCAGAAATGAACTCTGGTTTATATAGGTTTTTATCAGGAGTTCATTCCAGGAATGAACTCTGGTTTATATAGGTTTTTATCAGGAGTTCATTCCAGAAATGAACTCTGGTTTTATATATGGTTTTTTTCTTAATAATGAAAATTTTATAGAATTTTAATGAAATAATGAAGTTCATTCATATGAGATTTAATTTGGTTTTAATTAGGTTTTCATTTGTAAGAATGAACTTTGATGGTTCATCACATAGAATGAACTGCTACAATAAAATAAGAAAAAATTAACACGAAAGGGTATTTTTGTCTGTTTTATATTTTTATATAATTATGGACCAAACAGTAAAGGCGTTTTCCCAAAGGACTAAACTGACTTGCGACCACCTAAAAAAGGACCAAACGATTTTTTTCCCTTTATTTTATTACACCTAAATTATAATCTTCACAAGTCCGAGCGACATCTTTCTTACCACTATACAAAATCCTATCTCTCTACAAGAAGAAAAGTTTGGGAGAGTAGGGACTGTAGAAACATAGCAATCCGTGATCGTATTGGAGTACACCTAGCAATTAGGGTCAGAACACGCGGGTCAACCCTAACCCGGACCGCGTAAACACGAACCTAACCCAACTCGTTGGTTATTAGGTCCGAGCTAGGGTTGAGCTTTTAGGACCCGCGGGTCAAACGGGTTGACCCGCATAACCCGCGGATTAACCCGCCAACCCGTTTGATTCTTTGATTTTGTGCGTTCGTCGATTTCAATTGTAAAATATTAAAGACTGATTTTCAGTTTATCATAAAATTATTATCAATATCATCAAGTTTTCATATATTATCTTCAATGCCAATTAAGAATCTGTAATATCATCTTCAAACTATCCAAATCTTAATAAGTATTTTACATCTAAATATTTTAAACAAAGAAATAAAAAACCTAATTACTGCAATAATTTTGTTTACATACACAAACAATAAACAATCGATGTTCAATTCCTTAATTATTCACATAGATTCACGCATACCCACATCGAAAAATAATTAAGAGAACAAACCCTAAATGATGATTAGTAAATTCTGTAACACCATTAGAATACAAAAAAAAGGCACAGTTGAGACTTGTAAGAAGATGGTTTAAAATCAGGGATAGATCCACTAACAACAAAGAAAGATGATAGAGATCTATGTGTGATCTGAGTGAACAACAGAGAGTTTCACACAAAATGGTGGGAGACGGCGCTCGGAGAAGGAGAAGGAGGGACCGAGGAAAAGAGGATGTTAATAGAGAGAAGATGATTTGGAGAAATATAAAGGTTATTGCTGTTGTTGGTATCTGACCGAACAGAATAGTTATAAGAGTTTAAAATAATTAGCATGCCAAATAGCATGGACAGAACAGTGGTTTGTCTATAACTTCGTATTCAGTATGTATGAGGTTCGAACCTCAGTACTCTCATTTATTTTTTTAGCATTAATTGCACTCATGTTTCCTTAGAGCTAACCCGCGGGTCTAACCCGTCTAGGGTTAGCCATATTGAACCCGTAGGATAAACGAGCCGCGTTAGGGTTGGACATAATAAACCCGTAGTACTCCCATTTATTTATTTTAGCATTAATTGCACACATGTTTCCCTAGAGCTAACCCGCAGGCCTAACCCGTCTAGGGTTAGGGTTAGCCATATTGAACTCGTAGGATAAACGAGACGGGTTAGGGTTGGACATAATAAAACCATAACCCGTCAAACCCGCCACGGGTTGACCCTAATCCGGCCCGTTGCCAGGTCTATACTGGGGAATCAGATGATGAGCACGATGAAGAGGAAGATGATGAGGTTGAGCCAAGTCAACAACCAAGCCAAAGCTAAGTTTTAGAGGAAGACGGTGGGCCAAGTCAACAACCGCAATCTCATCCGCTTTTGCCATGGCTTCGGAACTTTCTCCTTTTTGTTGTTTACTTGATGTAGGTTCACTTGACGTCGGCATACCCCTCTTATTTGCAACCGGCGCTCCATCAACTATGGGCGTGGATTCGAAAACCTCTGTTTGTTATTGACTTGATAGCAGTTCCTTCCTCGGCCTACCCCTCTTGTTTTGAACCAGTGTTTCTCCATACCTTGCTTCGGAAAGATCACATGCGGTTGGATCTCGTTTCTTACTTGCCTCAAGTTCACATTCACGTTGACTCATGTGTATCAATTCTTTTCATTGTTTTGTCCTTGCCGTTTTGGTTTGTGGTCTACCAGGAGGATTTCCCTTTATTGGTTCATCCATTTGTGCCGTCCATGGGAGAGTAATTAGCCTTAGTTGGCTCAACAAGACTTGTCGGCTAGCCGAGTTACCACGTGAGTAAGCGTCGAAGAATTCCTTTGCTTCGTTCGTATCCCATGGTGACTATGCGGGAGCTTCCGTAGTGGGAGGGGTGAAAAAGAGATGCATCCAAAACGGATCGATAACCTCAATAGGTATCATAACTTCATACTTCACAAGCATATGACGACATTGAATCCCCAATGAAGACATGTTGGGACAAATACAGACATCACCCGGTTTGCCATAGTTTATCTCCCATATCATTTGTTTCACCATATGTTTTATTGCCCACTGAGACATATTCAATTCTATTCCTCGGAGCAACTTACCATATTGAAGATATTGAGTCATCCTTTGCATTGAGCTTTTATCAAAATGTTCCTTGTTCCTATCGATATCACTCTTGAAGTATTACTCCATTGCCGCGGTGACCGTAACCACATCTCCTTGGTTATACTCGAGGAGACATTTAAATCTCCCATGAGCGGACTCCGCGATACTAGTTGCTTCATTCCCATAGTGTCTATATCGGTATGTCCATCTTACAGTGCCCACTGCACTATTTATTGCCCTAAGTACATTATGACAGTCACCCTCCAACTACGACATCTGAATGTTGCAATTTTTGGTTCATATAATTGCCTCGTAATATGCTTTTACGTCAACTTGTTCCTCATCTTATGCTACTCCAGTTACATATACCATGCTACTTATAATACCCCTGCATCGTTACTCATAATTAGTCCAATTGTTTTATCCTCTTTTAAGAAGGAGACATCAAAATTAACTTCATGAAATTGAGCTGCGGGATTAGTCCAACTAACTATAGTTCTAGGAACATACGGTTGGACATTATAAACAAACTGTTTACCTAAATACTCAATCCATTCAGTCCTATCTTTATGAATTTGTCGGACAACTTTTCAACCTGCAAGTCAACATTAAAAAAAATATAGAACATTTAACTTTATGAAAGTTCTAAAGAGCAAATCCGGTAAAGATTATAACATCATTCATCATGATTGTATTATTAAACCAACTAGCAATCCATTCTTTTAATGTTCTTCCACCTAGGATACCTACAAGATTATATCCCAAAGGAGACCATATTGATGTAGTCACTTAACAATCAAGAAAGACATGGTCCAATTCCATGTTACATAAAAGACGATGAGATTATACATGTTGCATATGTCTAGACAACCTTCCCTTAACAAGTAAATCATCATGTCTGTGGAAGTTCATCCTTCCAAACTTACATCCTGTGAATGCCAACAAAATAAGATTTAGAAAAAATAACTTATTCTCCTCAAGATATTAATGACTCTTGGTACAGAGATGGGAATAGTCTTGAAAAACTGCTCACAAGTTATTTCAAGGATATTAGTTGTACCACTGATTCTGTTTTAGATTAACACTTTCTTAGCCACTAGCCTAACATTATTTTTGATGAAGACAATGTCATTTTAAGTATCACTCCAAAGGATGAAGAAGTGTGTGAAACTTTAATCAACATGGAGTTTCGAAAAATACCAAGATCTGATAAAAAAAAATCAAACCATGTTTTTATCAATCTCAGTGGAAACAATTAGGGAGGATGTTTTGAACATTGTTCAAGCTTTTCCCACTTCAGGATACATTAGCAAGCAGTTAAATTAAACAAAATTGAGGCTAATTCCTAAAGTGAAGGTCCCTTGTAAGACAACTGATTATAAGCCAATTGCATAATGCAATATTTCATATAAGCTTATTTCCAAACTAAGGGATAGAAGAATGAAGAATATTATTGGAAAAATTATTTCTAAATTACAATCTGCCTATGTCCAAGGAAGACTCGTTTTTGATAATATATTATTAGCTTATGAGGCGGTTCGCAAGCTTAAGAGAACAAAGAAAAAGGGAGTTGGAAAATATCTTTCTCTAAAGTTAGATATATCAAAAGCTTTTGAGAAATTTAATTTGGATTTTTTAATTAAGTTTATGAGAAGAACGGGATTTTATGAAGAATGATGCTCACTTATTTTTGAATGTACAAGTATTGTTGGGATTTCAGTTGTTCTAAATGGGTTTACTTATATTGCTTTCCGTCCTACTAGATCGAGGCATAAGGTGGGAAGATATTATTTCTCCCCACCTATGCGTTATTGCAATTGAAGCATTCTCTAGAGTAATAGTTGTTGTTGAAGCAGATAAACAAATTAAGGGAGTCATAATGGCTAAAAGGGAACTACAAATCATGTCCCCTTCTTACATATTACTACTTAACTTTCTTGTTCTGACTCGGCTAACATAAAAGGTCCAAAAAAAGAGTTAGATAGTTTTACTAGTTGTTTCGGACAGCTAGTAAACTAAAAAGTTTGGAATTAACTTCAGTGAAAATATAAATAGTAATGCTTCTAGAGAAGTTATAAATATACTTCAACTGAAGAAAAAAAAGGATATGCATGATAAATATTTAGGAATCCCTCTATTTCTCGAGAATGAAAAGAAAATTCCTTTCAACGACCTTATTGATGCAAAATAAATTGAAAAGAAAAGAAAAAAGTCTTAATCAAGCAGGCAAATCAAGTAACAACAACGATACCAAATAACATCGTCCTCACGAACTTAACACGATAAAGAAAAGTACTATCGACAATACTATTATAACCGACTTTGGTTATAAACTTTATCTATGTACTCAAAATCAGCACAATTCCAACTAAAAACAAAGCCAACAATCAAATTTTTAATAATCAACCAAAATTTAGTAAACGTATGATTCAGTTGCTTGATTATGGACCCAATAAAATAATTAAGTGGTGGAAATTATTTGTGAAAACGCATGGGTACCAAAATACACCACCAACTTTTTCTTAGGAAACCTGTATGGACAAAACCTAAATACAATTCCGAGAGTTCAACTTGATGAATCTCAATCAAGGAATAATATTTAGAGTTATACCTCTTTCTCCCACAATCAGAAAGTTTACAGAGACTAGTCCGTGAAACTGATTTACGTGTGAGAGTACTTGGACGATTCCAAAGATCAATATCCAAAAATCATTCAAGGATCACTATGAATCAATCAATATCCTACAAACAAGGATAGATGTATCTACTTTGATTGATTTACGTACAATCTGTGATATTTCAATTATAAAGATAAACAATATAATGCGGAAAAGAAATAACACAGACACCAAAAATTTTGTTAAGGAGGAAACCGCAAATGCAGAAAAACCTCAGACTGGAATGTATTAAACGCTACATACTCTGGCCTACTACAAATAGCTTCATACTAAAATGTAGTTGAGACCGAAATAAACCTTCACAACAATTTAGTTAGAGTCGTGCTCCTTACGCCTATTGAATCCCAGCAGGACTCCGCACAAATGATTCCCTTAGTTAACATCATTTACATCCTAAGAGTTGTTTCAACTCAATTGAAGACTTTAAACCAATCTTCCTCCCACAGATAAGCCTATATGTGATTTCCTTTTTGATCGTAGATCAAGGTGAGACTAGAAATCGATAACAATAGACAAAGTCTAGCTAACCTCAAAATCCGGTTTTATGACTCCCGAAGAGTATCCTAAATTCTTATTTACCTCACAAGTATTAAACCCGTGGAATCAAAAAATATGGGACGAATAGAACTTTACGATTTCTATCTATCTTGTTTGAGTGAGAAACTCAGCGATCAAAAAAAGATCAGGATACTCGAACTATCAAGATAAAGATAGTTGGACCATGGCTTCACGAATCCCTAGGTGAAGTCTTTTTAGTCGCTAAACCCTAGAAGGGTTTGAGGGAGAGGACAACTCAAGTTTACAACTAGGACACACAAAGAATAATGTCAGGGATTCAAAAATACCAGTTGCTAAAGGTTCCGCCTCATATAGAATTTTTAAGTATAGGTTGCGTTAGGTTTAAGCTAAGATAGCTTTTGAACCAAGCAAACAATATCCACCGTTAGATGAAATGGGATTAACATACCAAGATATACACTATGGTTAGGATGAACCGTAGCCGAAGCGTGTATATAGACATTGTTCATGGACGGTTAGCCAAGACTAGCCGGTAACCATAAGCTTAAACCATTTTCATATAACACTTAAGACTTTTAGCTTGAGTCACAACCATAGATTGTAATGTGATCAATCATGTCTATATAGTTTTTTTTAGAGATTTATTCAAATGCCAATTATCTCACAGAAATAATTTTTGTGCATCTAAAAATATTCGACCGGGCAAGTACGTGTACTCTACCTTGTTCGTGACTATTTTTTCCATGATACATATACCGGGTATGTGTACCCTTAAGATAAAAAAGAGTTCAGGAACTCACTGAACTTTCCTGGTTTGCGTACCGGGTATGGATACCACTCCAGTTTCAAAACCAACAGTTCCTCTACGGTATGCATACTAGGTATGCGTACCATTCCTGGTTCACGAGCAACAGAATTTTTATGGTATGGATACCGGGTATGCGTACCATAAACTCGTTGCCGAACTATAGCTACGCCGATATGTGTACTAAGTACATGTACTGCGGCTCTGGACCTATAACATTTTTCCCAGTATGGAAACTGGTATGTATACTGTCATGTATCCAGAATTACAATAGTTCTATATTTCTCTCTAAATCAATTCGAAACATTCTCAAATAACATCAATGACACATATTACTGTTCCATGCTATTTTTGAATGATAATCTTGAATCACGATTTAGATTATGAACAATAAATTGTTCTTAACCGAAATTCATCAAGTATGAACAAATGTTCATTAAGCTTAGTCATATATATTTCGAGAATGAAATACCAAGATAAACTTGACTCTAAATTCTTGATATGCTTTCAATAGTCTAATTAGTCATGCGACATCGTCTCATAGATAGCAGGATGAATATAACTTGAGAAATAGGTGGTTCAGTCTTCACTTACCTTTTGTTGAAGAAGTTCTCCAAAAGCTTCGGTTGATCTTTGCCTTCAAACGGTAGAACGCAGTGATGTCAAATTCTCAACTACACACTTATATTCTAATCCGAGACTTGATTAATTGTAGACTAGAAATCAAGATATAGTTTTGATCAACTAAATTTGATAACAAGCTTGATATGGCAACACTTGTGAGTTCGACCGAGCAATGCTCTAATAATTTGTCGAAGTAAAAGAAATCACTCAAAATTGATAAAAATATAAAGTTTTAAATGATTAATCATGAATTTTAGAAAATGTTATGATTATTCGGTCGAATTAAAGGAATTTTAGGTTTGAATAAGAAGATTGCTTTAAAATTCTAGAGATAAACATGTGATAATCAAGTACTAGTTATTAGCGGGTAAAATTATTTCACCGGAACAATAATCGGTTCCGACGAGTACTAATTTTACTAATGGATCTAATTCTAAAACATGTAATCAAATCAACCGGTTCCAGCTTGATTTTTCGTGATTGGATACCCACTTAACAATCCTAAATAGAAGGGCTTAGGAAGTGATTATTTTATTTATTTTTTGATTCAAGAAGAAATTTTATTGATATTTAGGAGATTACATCTTGCATTTCCTTAGAAACTTTTAACCCTAGTACTTTTTAATCTTTTAGTTAAGAAATCTTCCACACCAATTCTGGTTCTGTCAACCCATTTAAATACCCAAAATCTATGACTCTCTAGTAAAAACTTAATGTCAAGAATTGCATTCTGATTCATCCAATGTACATATGAATTTTGTTCATTGATGAATTTTATTAAAATCCCATTACTAGACTCAAAAACCATTCTTTCCATGCCTTTTGTCTCTGCCCACTCAACTGTTTCTTTCATGACTAAACATTCCAGCTGCTCCACTTCATTATCCTTTACCATCCCTCAATTGTAGTATATTTCATTGATTCCATGTCGGATACCTATAAAATATCTGATTATTATTCCAATACTACCTTGTAAAGTTTGCTATATAAAAGAGGCATCAATATCAAACTTGTAACTATTGCAATCTGGAGGTTCCCAAACTTGAATCTGCAAGGCACTGTAGCTCACACTTATAGAGACACCACGCAAACTGCTTAGACTTAAAATTCTGTTAACAATTAATTTCTTGTTAGGCTTCAAGTTCTGAAAAATAAGTGCACACTTATCCTTCCAAATGTGCAAGATAGTAATCATTAACAGATACAGCTTATATTCACCACCACTACCTGAAGTTGCAGGTAAGTTAACACCTTCAAAGAACAAACTAATCATCCATTTTATTAGCTATGATGCTCAGTTACCATGTTACTGGTGTTCATATTCATTGTTAACCAAATAGATCTAGCATAAGGACATTCAAAAAGATTCCACGAGATTCAAGTGGATCTTTACAGAGACTGAAATGAAATTCAATGTCCTTTTTATATCTAGAATTTTTTTGCATAGTTGGGGAAATCTCTTTAAGACATTTCCACACAAATATTTTAACTATGTAAGGAAGTTTTGTCTTCCACAGAGATTTCCAGATTCCTGAAGGAATCAAAAGAGTACCTGCAATGAAGCTAGATTTAATACTTAGGGAAGTTCATATAGAAAGAACAAATCAAAGATATGTTCATTTTTATACCACTATGGACTTAACAAAAGAGAAAACTAGCTGGGTAAATGGGAAAATTTATTGGTTTGCCAATTGCGGTCCTTCATAAACCGCGCGGATTCAATTAGGCCGCGCGGACAAACATGTAACGCCAGCGGGTAATAATGAACCTCACATATCAACTTTTACTCTTATATATTATTATTATATTCAAAGAATGAGAGACTATTATTTATTTAATGATAAAAGGGAACATCACAGTATTCACACGGTATTATATATTCTATAATATATTATTATATACGTATAAATTTTGTGGATATTATTATTATAATACATTCATGTAATGTAAACGATTGAAGAGAAGAACTGGGAGGTTTTTGTTTGTCCGCGCGTTTGAAACTAAGCCTCCAGTGGTTCATGATGAATCACGCGTCTAATCTTTGGCCGCCTACTGAAATATATACCATAGTGGAAATATGAGTTTGTCCATCCACCTGGCTTAGCAAAGTTTTTTTTTTCATCTTCATAGGAACTTCCATTAGGACATTATTAGCACTTTTTATTGTAAACTTTCCTTTCTTACATGGTTTCCAAACTAAAGTGTCAACTCCAATCATATGTACATTCATAGCTAGAATTTAGATGCATATGTAGGAGAGAAAATATTAATAACAAGTTGAAAATTCCAATTCTTAGTATTAGCAATGAAAAGCTCCGAAACATAAATAAGAGGGAGAGGAGCAACCTAACTGCACTCGTTCCGAGAGGGTGATTTAAACCAATTACCCAATAGTCCAACCAGATTCTAATTTTAGTACCACACCATGCAATACAACAACTATTACTTTGGATTGTGTTTTTGCATCTGTATATACCCTTCCATACCCAAGAGTTATTTTATGCAAGCTTATTTTGATGCAGAAAACCCTTATAATGATAACATTTAGCACTAATCACCTTGACCTGGATATCATCATAGTCAGAACTTGATTTCCAAGCAAGTTTACAGATAAGAGCTCTATTGAAAATCTATAAATATCTAAATCCTAGCCCACCTAACTAACTCTTTAGGTTTATTAAGGATTATCCAAGAAATGAACTTGATACCTTTGTTTGCTTTATGACCCCACCAAAAGTTTCTTTGAATGGTATCTAACTTATTAATTAGAGTTGCGGGAATCTCAAAACATCCTATTTGATAAGTGGGTAAATAATTTTACTACAGACTGTTAGAGCACTGCTCGGTCAAACTCGCAAGCGTTGCTTTCTCAAGCTTGTTTGTCAAGTTTAGTTGATCAAAACTATATACTTGATTTCTAGTCTACTTATAGCTATGTCTCTTATTAGGATAAAATGTGTAGTTGAGATTTAGACTTCAAGGCGTTCACCAATTGAAGAACAAGATCTACTGAGGAGCTTCGAGGAACTTCATCAACAAAAGGTATGTGGATACTAAAACTTATCTATCACTCAGAAGTCTATTCTATTATATCTTCTAATGAGACTACGTCGTATAGCTATATAGACTTTTATATTATACACATTTGATATTTCGAGCTGAGTTTATCTCGCTTATGTGTTGGAAGCTTTTTACTTTAGCAATGTTCATCGTATTCTTGACGAGTTTAGTTGGAAACAATCTATTTGTTGGAAACTAATATTAAGTCAAAAGATGATCATGTGAAAATTACCTTGAACATCTTATATGATTTGTGTGAGACAGTCATTTAATGTTAGCTTGGGAAGTTTCGTATTGATCATTCAATCACTTGAAAATTACTTGAAGCTAATGATCTTACTTTTTCTATCGTATTGAGTTTTATCTTTTCTAAGATTTACTCGAGATTTATCTCTGATAGGTAAGATATAAAAAGTAATCACAACAGTTATTCGCCTCAGACTTTGGTGATTCCGCAATAACTTATTCTGTTAATCAGTTAGGTTATTGTGAGGTAACTAATATTTCTAGGCCGCTCTTCGGGAGTATAAGACCGGATTATTAGTTGGTTCATGTTCACCTTGATCTTTGTAACAAAAAATGGAACAAAAAGAATAAAGGATAGACATATCTGTGGGAGACAGATTTGTTTATAAGTCTTCGACTTTGGGTCGTAGCAACTCTTAGTTGTGGGTGAGATCAACTAAGGGAATCAAGTGCGCAGAATCCGTCGTGGTTCTAGAGGCGTAAGGAACGCGACTCTACCTTAATCGGTGTGCGATTTGGTTAGGGCTCAACTACATTCTAGTCTAAAGTTAACTTGTACTAGGCTAGTGTCTGTAGCGGCTTAATACAGTGTGGTGTTAAAAGATGGACTAGGTCCCGTGGTTTTTCTGCATTTGCGGTTTCCTCGTTAACAAAATTTCTGGTGTCTGTGTTATTTCTTTTCCGCATTATATTTGTTTATATAATTGAAATATCACAGGTTGTGCGTAGATCAATCACAGTTGATAAATCCGACCTTGTTTGTTGGATATAACTTGATTGACACTTGGGCATTGTTCTTTGGTACCATCCAAGTTATTTCTCATATCAATTAGGCTCACGGATTTCTATCTGTTTGATTTGCTGATTGTATTGAGAAAAAGATAAAGCTTTTTGATATATTTCTTGATTGAGTCTCACTTTTAAGTTGGTGCTCTCGGAATTATATTGGCGTTTAATCCATACAGATTGTCGAACGAATTATTGGGTGTGGTTTTTATACCACCGCTTTTTCACAGACCTTAGTGGTTCTACCAGCTTGATTTACGGAAGAGCTAACCCATATTTTAAGCCTAGTTTCAAAAGACTAAACAATATTGTTGATGGTGGTTTTCAGTTCAGGGCCAAAATTATAAAACCATGTATTTAATATGCTGTCATCCTGCAAAGGAACGAAAGCCATTTTGAAAGTAATGAGTGCATAAACCTCTTCGCTCACAAGTATATTGAGCAATTCAATATATTTATAAAATTCACCCAGAATGGTGCATATAGCAACAATCCCAAGTATTCTATGAATTTTATTCTCCACCGGGATTATTCACTAATGCATGACATTCCTAGTATTTTCCTATGCTATGTTCCCAGCCAAACTCTCAATATTGGCATGACATGACGGTTAATGTTCACTCGCAGCGGAGTAGCATGAACCTCCCGAAGTGTCAGTATTGAGACCTGCATGAAAACACTTACGTAAGCTACACCACTCTCTGACAAAGAGATCGGCGTGTCGACGCACTTTTAATTAAAAGGTTAGCTCGATTAACGCGTTTTAATTCCTTAAGGAAAATCTAGACTGTCCATGTCAGTCTTAGAAAATGATCACGGCCACACAATTTGGCCATGCAATTCAACAAGCCTAGCCTCTTCCTAGCGGAACTAGGAAACCTCCATATTATCCCCCGGTGGGCCCACTAGCGTCCCAGCCGATCGGATCCCTTTAGTTCACCCACAGCACCCCTGATCGCTAGCCAAAAACAGGGTGATCGCGCTAAGAAAGAAAAACTCAAACGAGCTAGACCAATCATAACGGTCTCAAAATCATCACATCCGTCCAACTTAGCCAGCCAAGCTGGACTGCTTAGATCGTGTTTCAGATGATCAAAGAAGCGCCAACATGATCGTTGGCGGCTCATCTCCATCCCCAGCTGATCAAATTACATGCGGCGATCCAGAGGCACGTCAAACCGCTTTCCCAAAGTAGGGCAATCGCGCTTATAAAACCCTAATTTGAATAAGCGGCGTTACGCAACTGCCACAAATCGATCAGGGTCGTCCATCTTCGCCAGCCTAGTTGGACGGCCTAGATCTAATTTTAGGAGGCCAACAAGATGCTTGCACACTCACCAGCAACCCATCTGTGCGTATACCTAATCGGCCTGTCCAAATCAGTGGCAAACACCACAAATCGTTTGGCCCAATGGTAGAGTGACCGCACGACTTCAAACCCTAAAATAGAATCAACGGCAGCATACAACTTCCGCAAATCATCTCGTCCGTCCAACTTCGCTAGCTTGGTCGGACGGTTTAGATCGGATTCTAGATGGCCAACAGGGTGACGCCACGATCACCGGTCACCCCTCCTCCACAGGGAGCGATCGACCAAGTGGTAGCTCACCCATAAGGTTCTCAAACGATCGCCCAAAGGTGTCCGGTCATGCTACTTTTTTAAGACGTTCAATTCGCGACTAATTTGAACGAGATCTAAAACAACGATGTTTCCTGCACATCGATTATTTTCAGCTGCTTGTGTTAAAAGCGATGTTTTATATACATCGACTATAAGGAATGTTTTATAAATATTGATTTCATAAATAATTTTATTATTTGACCTAAAAGTACTATGTGCTTCTTTTAGCGGCGAGTCTCACGACTTGACCCATTTACTCGAGACATCAAACATGTCACAAACTGGGGGATGCTAACTGAGGTATTGGTCTGGCGGTTTACAGCGTGCGGCGTGCAACATGCCCATTACGAGAAAGTGTCAGGAAAGGACGGACGATTAACAGTAATGAGAGTAGTGGGTGAAAGTGTGACCAGTTTTCCCTCGTAATGGAAACGTGGTGATCACTGCTTTTACACAACCCCACTTCTCCACTGCTTAATCACCTCCACTTCCTACGAGATCAGGGTGTGCACGAACATGACTTGTATAAATAGGATTTCAACCTATTTCAAAAGGACAGAAGTGATCAACACAAGTATCCATAAAACACCAAGAACTGATAAGCTTACATTCTGCAAGCCAGTTCCACATTCTGATACAAGTCATAAAACAACCACACCTTCATTATTCAGCATTTTGATCTCAAACACTTTCTTCGCTTCCCTCCCTAAAATCAACCCTTCTCCTTCACTTTGTGACCGAATTGAATCTGGAACGTTCATTTCTTGGTTTAGACCAGAGTCTTACAGATTGATCTCTCGAATCTAAAAGTACTCTTGTGCAGTACATTTGTTTAGGGTTTGAATTCGTTTCTCATCAATACACCCAAATTTACCAAAAACAGCAGAATCAGTTTTTACCCCAAAACAACTGGCGACCATAGTGGGAGATTAATCTCTCGGTTGCGAAGCCAATTTCTCAATTTTCATTCCAATCTTCCCAAACTCAAGATGGTGGATCTTAGGTCTAAATTCAATCATTAACCAGAATTCACTTCAATCCCAACTTTCCGCTTCATGAGTTACCCATGCCATCCCAAACACTTCCAAAGCCGCCAATACTCCTAAACACTACTCACATGAAAGGTGTCGAGTTTGAAAGCACACTGATTGACGCGGCCTCTGGCTTCAACATTGTTACCGTCAAGAATTTTAGAGCTGGAAGCTGCTCACTGCCCGACTATGATCGGAAACTCAGAAGGAAGGTCGATAGATGCCTATGGGTACATTAATCTCGAAATCAAGATATGAGACGCCCTAACACACGCAAAGTTTCATATTGTCAAGGAATACCTGAATCATGATATGGTTCTGGGGCGCTCATGGATACATAGCAACAAAGATAAACTAGGAGTATGTTCCCTGCCAAAGTATATACCTGAGAGGGTCTCCAACAATCCGTCCAATCCTGAAGATTATTGGTTGTCGTATGGACAACTCGCAAATGTGATGCAATCGCCTGAAGAGAGTGTAGCTTAGCAGGTTCAACGAGTAAGTCTTGTTGAACAACTCTCTTTACAACCGGCTGTTTTTCGTCCCATCAAGACCTGAGGACTTTTGTCCGTCTATCAATCCGTCGTCATCCTGATATTATCACTAACGCCTGATGCAGCTTACTCATGGGAAAGCCTAATATAACCAAAGTCCGATCATGCGCGAAGGACATGCCTAGCGGAGACAGAGCTAAGTAACTATCCTTAAATTAAATGTTTTATATCTATTAGGCATATCAAATAAATTTTAAATATCCTAGGGTTGAGATATGCTAATTCCTCAACACTCACTATTGTGTTGTCAGGCATACTTCCTCAACACGATTTCTTCTTAGTGTTGAGACGTGCAAATTCCTCAACACCAACTATTGTGTTGCAAGGCATACTACCTCAACACATCCTCCCTCTTAGTGGTTAGACGTACAAATTCCTCAACACTCACTATTGTGTTGTCAGGAATACTGCCTCAACACGATTTCCTCTTAGTGTTGAGACGTGCAAATTCCTCAACACTAACTACTGTGTTGCAAGACATACTGCCTAGACACATCCTCCCTCTTAGTGTTGAGACGTGCAAATTCCTAAACACTCACTATAGTGTTGTCAGGCATACTGCCTAAACACGTTTTACCTCTTAGTGTTGAGACATACAAATTCCTCACAACTCACTACTGTGTTGTCAGGCATACTGCCTCAACACATCCTCCTCTTAGTGTTGAGACGTCTGAATTCCTCAACACTCACTACTGTATTGCCAGGCATACTTCCTCAATACATCCTTCCTCTTAGTGTTGAGACGTGCAAATTCCTCAACACTCATTATTGTGTTGTCAGGCATACTGTCTCAACTCGATTTATTCTTAGTGTTGAGACGTGCAAATTCCTCAACACCCACTACTTTGTTGCCATGCATACTGCCTCAACATATCCTCCCTCTTAGTGTTGAGACGTGCAAATTCCTCAATACTCACTATTGTGTTGTCAGGCATACTTCCTCAACACGATTTACTCTTAGTGTTAAAACGTGCAAATTCCTCAAAACTCACTACTGTGTTGCCAGCCATACTTCCTCAACACATCCTTCCTCTTAGTGTTGAGACGTGCCAATTCCTCATCACTCACTATTGTGTTGTAAGGCATACTGCCTCAACACGATTTCCTCTTAGTGGTTAGACGTGAAAATTCTTCAACACTCACAAATGTGTTGCCAGGCATACTTCCTCAACACATCCATCCTCTTAGTGTTTAGACATGCAAATTCCTCAACACTAACTATTATGTTGTCAGGAAAACTGCCTCAACATGTTTTCCTCTTAGTGATGAGACGTGAAAATTCCTCAACACCTATTATTGTGTTTCCAGGCACACTGCCTCAACACATCCTCCCTCTTAGTGTTGAGATATGCAAATTCCTCAATACTCACTATTGTGTTGTACGGCATACTGCCTCAACACGATTTCCTCTTAGTGTTGAGACGTGAAAATTCCTCAACACTCACTACTGTGTTTCCAGGCATACTGCCTCAACACATCCTTCCTCTTAGTGTTGAGACGTGCAAATTCCTCAACACTCACTATTGTGTTGTCAGGCATACTGCCTCAACACGTTTTCCTCTTAGTGTTGGGACATACAAATTCCTCAACACTCACTACTGTGTTGCCAGGCATACTTCCTAAACACATCCTCCTCTTAGTGTTGAGACGTCTGAATTCCTCAACACTCACTACTGTGTTGCCAGGCATACTGCCTCAACACATCCTTCCTCTTAGTGTTGAGACGTGCAAATTCCTCAACACCCACTACTATGTTTCCAGGCATACTACTTCAACACATTCTCCCTCTTAGTGTTTAAACGTGCAAATTCCTAAACACTCACTTTTGTGTTTTCAGTCATACTTCCTCAACACGTTTTCCCCTTAGTGTTGGGACATAAAAATTCCTCACCACTCACTATTGTGTTGTCAGGCATACTGTCTCAACACATCCTCCTCTTAGTTGTTAGACATCTGAATTCCTCAACACTCACTACTGTGTTCCCAGGCATATTGCCTCAACACATCCTTCCTCTTAGTGTTGAGACCTGCAAATTCCTAAACACTAATTATTGTGTTGTCAGGCATACTGTCTAAACACGATTTATTCTTAGTGTTGAGACGTGCAAATTCCTTAACACCCACTACTGTGTTTCTAGGCATACTTCCTCAACACATCCTCCCTCTTAGTGTCGAGACGTGCAAATTCCTCACTATTGTTGAGACGTGCAAATTCATAATCACTCACTATTGTGTTGTAAGGCATAATGCCTCAACACGATTTCCTCTAAGTGTTGAGACGTGAAAATTCTTCAACACTCACTATTTTGTTGCAAGGCATACTGCCTCAACACATCCTTCCTCTTAGTGTTGAGACGTGAAAATTCCTCAACACTCACTATTATGTTGTCAGGCAAACTGCCTCAACATGTTTTCCTCTTAGTGTTGAGACGTGCAAATTCCTCAACACCTACTATTGCGTTTCCAGGCACACTGCCTCAACACATCCTCCCTCTTTGTGTTGAGACGTGCAAATTTCTCAATACTCACTATTGTGTTTTCAGGCATACTGCCTCAACACGATTTCCTCTTAGTGTTGAGACGTGCAAATTCCTCAACACTCACTACTGTGTTTCCAGGCATACTGCCTCAACACATCCTCCTCTTAGTGTTGAGACGTCTGAATTCCTCAACACTCACTACTGTGTTGCCAGGCATACTGCCTCTACACATCCTTCCTCTTAGTGTTGAGACGTGCAAATTCCTCAACACCCACTACTATGTTACAAGGCATACTGCCTAAACACATCCTCCCTCTTAGTGTTTAAACGTGCAAATTCCTCAACACTCACTACTGTGTTGCCAGGAATACTGCCTCAACACATCCTCCTCTTAGTGTTGAGACGTCTGAATTCCTAAACACTCACTACTGTGTTGCCAGGCATACTGACTAAACACATCCTTCCTCTTAGTGTTGAGACGTGCAAATTCCTCAACACCCATTACTATGTTGCCAGGCATACTTCCTAAACACATCCTCCTCTTAGTGTGGAGACGTCTGAATTCCTCAACACTCACTACTGTGTTGCCAAGCATACTGCCTCAACACATCATTCCTCTTAGTGTTGAGACGTTCAAATTCCTAAACACTCACTATTGTGTTGTCAGGCATACTTCCTCAACACGTTTTCCTCTTAGTGTTGGTACATACAAATTCCTCACCACTCACAACTGTGTTGTCAGGCATACTGCCTAAACACATCTTCCTCTTAGTGTTGAGACGTCCGAATTCCTCAGCACTCACTACTGTGTTGCCAGGCATACTGCCTCAACACATCCTTCCTCTTAGTGGTTAGACGTGCAAATTCCTCAACACCCACTACTATGTTGCCAGGCATACTACCTCAACACATCCTCCCTCTTAGTGTTTAAACGTGCAAATTCCTAAACACTCACTTTTGTGTTGTCAGGCATACTTCCTCAACACGTTTTCCCCTTAGTGTTGAGACATACAAATTCCTCACCACTCACTATTGTGTTGTCAGGCATACTGTTTCAACACATCCTCCTCTTAGTGGTTAGACATCTGAATTCCTCAACATTCACTACTGTGTTCCCAGGCATATTGCCTCAACACATCCTTCTTCTAAGTGTTGACACGTGCAAATTCCTAAACACTAATTATTGTGTTGTCAGGCATACTGTCTAAACACGATTTATTCCTAGTGTTGAGACGTGCAAATTCCTTAACACCCACTACTGTGTTTTTAGGCATACTTCCTCAACACATCCTCCCTCTTAGTGTCGAGACGTGCAAATTCCTCAACACTCACTATTGTGTTGTCAGGCATACTGCCTCAACACGATTTACTCTTAGTGTTAAGATGTGCAAATTCCTAAAAACACTCTATTGTGTTTCCAGGCATACTTCCTCAACACATCCTTCCTCTTAATGTTAAGACGTGCAAATTCATAATCACTCACTATTGTGTTGTAAGGCATAATGCCTCAACACGATTTCCTCTAAGTGTTGAGATGTGAAAATTCTTCAACACTCACTATTTTGTTGCAAGGCATACTGCCTCAACACATCCTTCCTCTTAGTGTTGAGACGTGCAAATTCCTCAACCCTCACTATTATGTTGTCAGGCAAACTGCCTTAACACATCCTTCCTCTTAGTGTTGAGACGTATGAATTCC